>VKOC01000005.1:32168091-32199740 GCA_009364415.1 Spea multiplicata
TTTTAGTATTATTTATATTATTATTTTAATGATTTTATTTAATATTATTTAATATTATTTTTAAATGACTAACCTTTTCTTTTTTCCAGCTTTTCTGTTACAGGACGGGAGGGGCAGTGAGAGAGATGGTTTCTCACTCCCCTCCCCGCGATCCCCCTGCGCCGATCACACTGTGATCTCTATGCAGGTCCTCACAGACCTGCATAGAGATCGTAGCGTCTCTGTGCCTCATCGGAGGGCAGGATATCCCCGCAGCAGTGACGCAACCCAGAAGGGAATTCCCGATCGCGTGTTTGAAACTGCGCGATTGGACAGTTTACAGTGTAACAGCTTACCGGCTTTCATGCCGGAAGCTGTTACAGGAGATCGGACAGCAGAAAGCCCCAAAGCCGGCTTCTGCTGTCAGTGGGGAGTCCAGGCTGTCAAACGACAGCCTGGTCTCCTGTGCAGCGGCAGGGATGTGTCCCTGACGCTGCACGAAGGGCTGGACGTACCTGGACGTCCATAGGGGTTTCTTAATAGGCGTTTTTTGGACGTCCGGGTGCGTCTATAGGGGAACGAAGAGGTTCAAAACATCAAAACAAAAAACAACATTATAGCGAGCTATCAGATATATTCCCAAAAGGGGAACAGTGCAAAAGAAAAAGATTTAGCGCTAGTTATTACTGGTATTATATTTTATGTATCCCTATGATTTTACAAGAGGGCCGTACTTTTCATGAGAAAACCAGTGTCTAACTTCAGGAAAATCTGGAAAAGATATGGTAAAAATACCAGTCTTTATGCTGTGAAAAAGCCCTGGTCCTGACAAAATGGCACGATGACCCTGCTCTTGTGAGTTTATAATCTGTTAAGAGGTTATGGGGCAGTGAGAGAGAAGGTAAGGCACGAATGATGTGGTTGTACCAAGTGTCAGGTTTGTAAGTCCATGGCATGGAGATCTCAAAGGTATGGAAAACAAATAGTTTCTTTTCAGTGGATATTCTGCAAGCAGTTAAAATAAGCCGTACAGCAAGTCCATGTATAGCATGGGTAAAATCCTGGATTCATGAGTAAGAAAAGTTAACCTTAGCCCATGGCACCCTCCATACTCAAAATAGCATAGAATCTAAACCAATATTCTATATCACTGAACCATGTTCTAAGTAATACCCTGAAAACATGTAAGTGATTTTTGTGCAAAGTTTGAAAAGTTGGGCAAACACCATAAGCAACCATTTGGCAACCAATGTAATAATTAACAAGGCCAGTTTTTGAACTTTGCATTAGAATTAAATTTATAACATAATATATTAAAACTAAATGTGTCTGTAATTTCTATATTTGGCAAATGCTCATTACAGTTTGAATTTACATTACATTTACATTTTTCTTTTTGTAAACTTTTTTCCCCCAGAGCAACAAAGGATAATGGCACTTGCAAAGACTACATTGATATGGATTTGTTTCTCCATTGTTCACTTGTTCCTTCAGTAAGTAGAGACACTTGATAGCTCAGAATAACTGGTTGGCATACCCAAGATCTTCCCAAGGCTGCCCCTTTGGATCTCTTCCACTCTTTATATGAGGCAGGGAGGGGGATGTTGCTGCATTAAGGCGTGGGGCTAACCCTAACAAACTTAAAAGATTGAGTGGGCAGAACCTGGGCAGAGTGCATGTGAGCAACCACTATTCTACCCGTCCACGGATTAACCACTAACCTCAGGCTTAGCAATAAGCAATGATTTGATGAGTTGAAATCTGGAGACTTTTGGTTTAGGAGTGGACTGGCAAAGAATTATAACCTTTTATTTGCTCAACTGTCTTGCTTGAAAATCACAAGAAAATCATGAAAAAGGTACAAAGAAAGTTCTGAGTGCTTTTTATTGAGCTTGCTGACCCAAATGTGAGTGCTCAGGTATACCCCAGTGATGAGCGCCGCTGTGGACCTAACCTGGGGTTCCAAAAGGACATCTTAGGGTACTTTGCATCCTCAGGCCCCGAGGATCAAGCTTTCCCCTCGCATGATCTAAGCTAAAAGGTTGATAAGCAGGAGGGAAGAAGAGGTGGCATGGCTACGTTAATTTTAAGGCAGAACATACAAATCATATACAAGACAGGCTGTGACACAGCGCAGAACACAAAAATTGACAGCTTTACTAAGTATATACAGGCATATCACCTGTGTACATTAAATTGTATTAAGCACAATACATTTTAGATGGATATGCATTTGTAAGCAAATGCACTCTGATGTACTTTGATCCACTGATGTGAAACATAGTTCGTAAAAGCAGCAGCAATCATGACAAATAGTTCCATGGGCAATTAAAGTGGTATAAAGGCAAGAATGACACCTGGGGATGGGGGGGCATTGGTGGAAAGAAAATCACAATAGTCCAAGGGTTCAGGGGGCCAGGAGAGAGGGGGTGTAGGGATTAGTCTTCCTCAAGCCTATTAATGATGAAGTTTGGGTTTTAAGCAAGTTGACGATCAGCCTGCACGATTCTTGTCCCCTACTCAGAATCAGTTCCAAGAGGCCACAAACCATTCTTAACACAACACATTAGGCTTCAGGCTTCATCAATGGCACCATTGTGTAAGTGCCTGGAAAAAGTCCATATAGAACAGAATGGTAGGAGAAAAACATCTTCTCCACTGAGTATCTATGCTCGTTTTTGAGCATGCATGATGTCTTTAAGGGAAAGGGTTCTTGGATGGCTAAATTTTACTCCCCTACCAAAGCATTCAATTTACTGACCAGGAGGCCTGTAATCAGCTCTGCATCTTGGGTAAATTACGGAAAGGTCCCAGGTATGTGTATAGAAGAAAAGTAAGGTTAGTGTGTGATGTGTAACACTAAAATAATCCCAAAATGAATGTGCATGCACATAACATTCCCATAACATTCCTAAAGAGGATTTGGGAAGCAAGTGCATGCATCCACAATGCACCCAGACCATTAGACTGGTAGAAAGCCATCTACAGATCTTTTATGTCTCACTAGCAAGTTTGTGCAGTTGGGCCCGCTGTTGTTAAGCAAATAATGCTATATCAGATGTTGATAACCATCTTTTCTTTTAAAATACTGCCATAACATGCAATGAAACATTATTTTGTGTTTTTTTAGGTTCTTATCATTTTAGCATTGTCCTTTCTTGAAAGACGCACAAGGAAGACCTCAATAGATGATAAAATACAGCTCCTTGACAGACGATTTGGATTTGTCATGTGAGTGATTGAGATAATCATGAATTATCACCAACTGATTCATCATTTATTTTTATTTTAATAATATTTTGTAAAGATGTATTTTTTGTGAGAATGCAAAATTGTAAGCTTGCTAGCAGGGCTCTCTCCACCAAATGTATCGGTTTGTCTTTGTCAATTCTTGTCTTGTACCCTTTGAATATATGTATTGTATTAAGCGCTGCGCAAACTGTTGGAACTATATAAATAAAAGATTATAATAATAATTTCTTTATATTAAACATACTTTAGTTCAATCTAGGCTATACCATATATATAAATGAGGTTGCTGCCCAACATTTGAGTTCTCTACACCATTGACTTCACTACAATTAAGGCATACTCACCTAAATAGTCCCTCACCTTTGTTTCATCCCCCCATCAAATACCTAATAGATTGTAAACCTGGAAGGGCAAGACCATCTTTATCATCTGTGCCAGCATGCCCTATGTGTGTTCACATTATTGTTATTTTTATATATTTTTAATTTTGTGGGTTTTTTGTACTCCTTCTCTAAACTACTACTAGATTATGTTTTATTCATATTTTTTAGAAATTAGCTAATGTTTTGTCTTCATTCGTCCAATTAAAGTTGTTCTATTTCATTTTTAATATACCGGTATATATTACAGCTCTTTCTATATTTTACAGAAATAATTATTATATGTATAAAATAATAAAGAAAAAAAAGAATACATTTTCACTAACACTTTCAAAGGTCTGTCACAGCGCCGATATTGTATATTTACTAATTATTACTTAATAAGGTAATATGAAGTAATATAATCAAATATTATGTGCCTGTTATTTATAAATTGTGATGTATTTCTGAAATTATATGTTATAATTCTAAGGTCATCTAATTGATTGAATTTTATTATCAGTCCCCTAGATCTTATAGGTACATTTAATAACAGATGGACATATGGTTTTGCCTTTGGAGCTATAGCGAATAAGGTGATGTCCCTCTTTTCCGAGGAATATTTGCCCGCAGGTGTCCCTACATGGGCAAGAGGTGTGTTTGTCATTTTAGTTATTTTGATTTACTTTTATGTTTTTCTTCTTACTGGAGTTAATATTTACACATGTAATTTTAGGGTATTATGACTTTTTGGAGAGGATCTGTTATGATGTAATAAAGATCAGTTGCCGTAGATACATTATATACTATATATATATATATATATATATATATACACATATATAGCTCCAAAACTGGAAAGTCCCATAAAAAAAGAATCACTACTCCATTCACAATTAGAAATATCACCCTTTACGGTGGGTGGAAATAAATAACTGTACCAGACAAATCTAAATTGAACCTTTTTCTTTTTTGAGCAATTTTAAAAAGGTGATATATACACTACACAGCACTGCAATTGTGTACATATCCTATAATTCATTGTGAAACAATTTAAAACTATAAAAAGTGAAAAGATCAGGATTGCATTAAAAAAAGTAAAATAAAAGTAAGTACTGTCATTAACGTAAAACTATGGCTTATCTTAATCAACCCTTGTAAAATATGTAAAAACATAATTTGTACCTCTTATGTTTAACCATTTAATTACTGTGGGTTAAACACACGTTTCATTATTGTGTAATCATAGATAGATAGATTTATTAAAATAAAATTGTTTTTATTGTTCTTTGCAGCACTCGGCCTTTTGCTCGGGGCCATAGAAGTTGGTCTGGCCTTCTACCCAATTTTCGCATGTCTCACTACAGATAATAAAATTATTGGATCGGTTACAGGATTTTTGTACAGTCTTACTTGGTGAGTTTAAATATAATTTAATGAATTAAAATGCCTGTATCCATGTAAGCATTATTATTTCAATATAACAATAAAAAATGAAAATGTACATTTTTTTTTCTATACATCCAAGTTGTATTCCCCCTTTCTTATCATTCTGAATATATTTATTTGAGATTCCTCTTTCTTTTATAGGCTTATAGTCACACTCGTAGACATTGTGACATGCCCTCATGGAGATGTAAGTATGCCAAACTGAAGATACATATTTATACAATAATTTGACAGAATCTGTATTTTGCTCCACTTGAATTTTAGATGTTGTCCGTTGAAACCCCGCGACACCTTCTTCCTGTTCCTGTCTCCTGTTTAGAAACGGCCCTTCCGCACCGCAATGATGCCACAGACTAGCTGTTGAAGTTGGGGGGTCCGTGGCAATTTTTCGCACCAGGGCCCGGTGGTTTCTAGTTACGCCTCTGAGCAGCACATTTATTTGCAATACTGGAATCCTCCTCTATAAAACCAGAAAATGGTCGTCTGGTTAAAATCTGTGCTCCTGAGGACATGTGGTTGTGAGCAGTAACCAGGGCTATGATAAGAATATACTCAGCTCACTCAATTTTATTTGGCAAAAAAAAAAACCCGACAGAGATCTCTGATCTCCACAACCAGCCCATTTAAACTATGGATGTAGGACTGTGCCTAGTCAGCATAGCTTCCATACCATGATGTTCTCAGTCACTGGGTGATCTTAATAGGCAGCTCATAGGACAATGACTGTAGAGTCGCCTTATCAGGCAGCTCCAAGAGTCATTGACTGACAAACATAGACAACTTTTGGTCACATTCACTTTATGGAAAGCCAGACTTGTTAATTATTACATTTACCACCTCAAAGGTTAAATGATATCCAGGCCCTACTTTTGTAGTTTACTATAAAATCATTTTTTAATCGATACTGCTAATAAATATTAACATGTAGCGTAATTCAACAATTGTATTGCCTTAAGTGACATATTTTTTTGTTCTTGTTTTGTTTCTGCAGAAGATAGGGGATTATGACAAGGTTATTTTTAATTGGCCATGCCTGCTGTGTCTCAGTTTCCTGTTGGGGAGATTTGTCCATGTATTTATAAAATCCATTCGAATCATGATGGGAGCAGATATCACCTGCGTAAGTGCTATATAACAGATTTCATGCCTATGATAAACACATTCATTATCACACCTCCCTTTGTAAGCCCCCAAATGATCATACCTGGAAACTCTCATGATTCTACCCAGGATCTTTGGGTTTTTACAACAACCTAAGAGTCACTGGGAGTCTGGAATTTCTATACTCTTTTGGTGCTTTTCTCACTGGTATGTCACACCTGCTTGCACACAGGTGACCTAATATCATTCCCGATGACATTTTTCAAAAGGTTCCTTATTAGAATCATTTGCCACCATTAGCGGTCCCAACAGTTTTATGATGGATTAATAAGGGGCAACATTTCAAAAGTCACTGTCCAGCTCATTTGGAACATGCCTAGTAATGACTATAATATCTGTGACTATATTATAAATATATAACTTAGGGGGCCACAGAATGTACTGTTGCAGCTGGCTTTGAGTTCCAGGGACCTAGCAGAGGATATTTGTGTCTCCGCTGGCACTAAACCCTCTTCTCCATTCAGAGAACACAGATTCCCTAGTTTTCCTAGTTTTGATGTCATAATCTTTAGGACGAGTTGATGTTGGTGGAAAATTGGAGCAAGGAGATCTGTTCCAGATCTGTGGGGTGTGCCAGGACGCTGTTTTATCTCATTGTTGTCTCTTAAGAAGGAACTACGAATGGGAATAACTGTATTATATTTTGTTTAAACATAAAGGAGGAAAAGCGATTTCTACCAATACACCAAGCTGAACATGTCAAAAGGCTCTTCAGAAAGCCTGTACAGTAAGAAAGCTGTTTGTCAGTCTATATGTAACAAAAGCCTAATTCTATTGTAAATAATCAATTACTTCTATTAAATCTGGCTCCTTTATATTTCTGTGTTAAACTATACTCTGCGTACATTTCTTTGGTGTTTTTAATGAGGTTCTTTGTCTATCTTCTGAAGATGTTTAACTGTCTAGCTTGCGTCATATTGCTAACCATCTTACCATTGTGTCCAGGACGCTGTCTCTGTAGGTTGTCTACGATAGCTGTGATTTTTTGCGTTAATTTCATTAGTCCCGATGAGTTGTCTCGATTTCTATCTCCTTAGCAATATGAACTGTGAAAGACTAGTCAAGCCTAATGTTTTGCAATTTTCTATTAAAGTATTAAAATGTTGAAGCCTTTCCTTAGCAAGGCATCAAGTTTCTTTGATCCTTAGTACTCCCTCCTTCCATGTACCATGCAACTGATGTATGTATGTGCACATGTACCCAGTGCTGCTGTCTTACTGATAGCAGTCATATTCTGTAGCGCTGTACAATGGCTAGACGGGACATAACAAGTAGTAAAAGACATAATGATTTGATGTACAGAAACAGCATGTGAGGATGGACCTGCTCAACTGAGCTTACAATCAAGAGAGATACACAGCCATCCAAATGTTTCTTTTGTAGAAAAGAAGCTCACTGGGGTCGATCCTTCATAATGTATTGTGAAGTCCCCCTGCAAACCTTCCTGCCAAGTCCCTCTTTAGTGAATAAAATTATTTCTGAAAAGAAAATGAGGTATAGGTGTCCCTTTAATGCAAGTTTCAACAGTGTTTCTAGTGGTTTTCTGCCTGGGAAATACCTGATAACATATTTGCATTAGCTTCTTGTTCCAGGTAACATATGTTTGCTTATAATTATTTAATTTAACAATTCATGCATATTTTTTTGTTATTTTAGGGTGCAGAAAACCTGGTTTGAAAGAAAAATCTATGACTGGGATCCATTTTTTAAATTCCCAAGTAGGATGATTGGCACAACTGTCCTATCCTTGTTCTGTCTCTACGTTGTAAGTCAAATTCAGTGAAACTTTCAGCATATATATATATATATATATATATATATACACATATATTTGTGTACGTTATATATATATATCACATGTTAACTGGACCAGGGGTTGTGATAAGGCACCTCTTGAGTAGAATACACAACTTATTAACAAAATACAAAAAAAAATCAACACCTAAGGGAATATTATTTTTTTTGAATTTCAGTGAGCGTCTAATTTAATATATAAATGTATAGACAATTATACTGTAAGCACAGAGAAGGTATAAATGCCGAACCCCACTGGAGACTAAATTTACCCCTCCCAAGACACACACTCATTACACCAGGAATCTTGTCACCCCTCAAAGCTTTTCTTTGATCACTGGCTCAGGCAGACTAAAGCCTGGAATTTCAGCACATACTGGAATATTGGATAGGATCTGTCAGATCAAATGTTGGACTGTTCTTTGTTGAATATAACAAATTAGGTTATTCTTTTAACCTTTGTATACGGTGCATATGCTGTATCTTCTATTTTCTAATTCTCAGCTATAGATGCATAATAACCCTTATCTGACTAGCTGAGTTTACCATACACAACGCTATCTTAACAGTTGAAGGTATGGTCAAAGAGCACCTAACAATTTTTATAAAGATCCATGAAGTTAAAATAATGCCACTTATTGGCCAACTGAGAGTTTGATCGCAAGCTTTCAAGTTGGTAGGTTCCTTCCTCAAGCATAGTGGGGCTAAAACTGAATTTCCTAAAGCACAGCTTTAGAAAAAGGGAAAATAAACACAGAGGTATTGGAGAATCTTCTCAGCAGTAAAATAGCCAGACATCCAGAGATCTAATAGATACAGTTCCTTCAGGGCATCTTTGATCAGTCTACTCCCTGGTTACAAGGGTCATAAATGTTGACACATGCCAGATCCATGAAGGTGTCAAATGTGAGCAGAAGTAAGTCAGTTAACCACACTGGAAGATTTACACGAAAAGCAGCCATTGACTTTGTGGTACAAGTGTAAGCCTGGAATTAATTTTATCTGCAGTGGATATGTGCAGATCCACGTGAAAAAATGCTTGTAGTTTCCTCAAGATCTTTCGTAGGACTTCCATTTGTGGATTGTAGGTTACTGCTAATGGTACTTCTCAGAAATACACAAATCCCTTCTTTATGAAGGGATTTATATTATTCTGGAGCAAGGAAGTCAATGTTTTAGCTAAAATCTCCGCAAAAACAACCTATTTTATATAAAAGACCTACCTTTTTGTGCCTTTTGTTCATAGTTTATAACCTTGGAATTTGGTGCATTCCACCTTGTTGTACAAGCATTGAATAGTTTAGAAGAGAATATGGCTCAGCTGGAACCTGATGTCACATGGTCAGGATATAACCAAACCGTTGCCTCCATGAAAGAATTCAATGGAGCACTAGAGGGTAAGAACATATCTATTAAGTAATAATTGTATCACTTTATTAGGTTGTGAAACCTGGCCAGGCAACACACCTTGTTGTAAAGTGTGTAAATAAATCTGCACAACACAATACTAGATATATATCACAAACTACGGTATTTCTACTCATCCATACCTGAAATGTTGTATATGATACAAATGACAGAGAGTGAATCAGGGTGTTTTGTAGGCAAATTCCAACCAATGGTAAATTTACACAGAAAAGCGTAACAAAATCAAATAAACTGTGTCTTGTCGTTCATCGCATCAGACAAATCACTCCATCCAGAACCATGAGATCAAGTTTTTTTAATAGGGAAGTACACTTAAATGGGAAGCACACTTAACTTTTTTTGTTTTTCAATGCTTGTGTGAATATCCCTTCTTTAAAGGCGAACTCCCACCATACTTTTCCATTGTTATTGTCCTATGGCTGTATACCATAGCATGTCACACGAGTACTCTCCTACCTGTAATTCTCTGCTATTTGAGAAACTAGTTCTCTCAACCTGAAAGCCTCTGAAAGATTGCAATAAGGGACTAATTGCATCAAACATGTGACACAGGGTGGGACATAATCATGTGAACATTTTTGTCCTAAAGACCTTAATGTCACCAAACATCCTTACACTAGCCATGTATTGCCTCAAATGTATTTGAGGCAAATCTGTGGCTTAATTTATGATACTTTTGATGTTAGTTCACTACTGTGCTTTGTTGTCCAAAGTTTGGCTAGGAAAGACAACAGTCAAATGTAGCGAACACTTGACTTAGTACATATAAATCACACATGACCCAGCAAATAGTTATAAAGGGCAAAATATTTAAAAAGTGGTCTCACCTGTGTAGCAACCAATAGAACACCACAGTTAGCAGTTGTAAAACTTTGCAGTAGAATTGTTTTTTTTTTATAAATATGCCTAGGATTTATTTTACTAGATTTGACTTGCAAGGTTTAATGAGATGGAACTGAATGACTCTATTTTCTTTGTAGGTGTTTGGTTTTTCACAACATTTGTGGCAGGCTTTATTACTGTGTCATATATATTTCACATATTGGTCTGCTACAGGTAAGAACAATTTTATTTGAATTATAAACATATATTACAGTGCACTTAAAAGGCTTGTCTGCTTAATCCTTGCACCGAAATGGCTTGTCTGTGCACTCAAAATTGCTTGCCTGTGCCATCTTTGTGCCCAAACAGCTTGAATGCTCCATCTTTGCCACAAAAACATGAGTGGAAGACGCTGGTGGTGTCTAGGGGGGTCTTCTGGGGAGGGGGACCCTGACATTTTGTACAGCAAGGGCCCCCCAAAAAATCTGATGACGTCCCTGTATGCAAAACTAACATTTAATACAGTATTATTAAAAGCAAGGTCTCAAAAAACGCGATTACTTGGATTCATTATTTTGTTGCATGACAAAGTTGTTTGTCTTCCTGTATTCTAAATGGAGTGACAATGTGTGGCTTTTTTCCAGTTTTATGAAAAAAATGTCATCGATAAACTTTGACGTTCTCTCACTCACCTGATCTAATCTCATTGTATAAATATTCTTCTAATTAGCCTATATACTGAAAGTCTGTACCCAATGGTAGAAATGCAGGTTTCCAAGTCATTAAGGGATCATTGCTTCTGACTACAGCACAGAAATTACTGCACCTTACACGTGTTTTGTAAATCAATATACAATGCAAGTATAGATTTTCTTGCTCTTCTATTCCTTTAGAAAGCACATGAAGCGGCTTTGGGTTGGAGAAAAAAGCTTTCTACCTGCAAAGTATCACAAACCTTCAGCTTCACAAAGTGTGGTATGTGCAATTTTTTTCTCCTACCTATTCTAATAACATAAAATACCCTGCTATCGTGCATAAAGGCTGTTGTGATACAAGTGCATAATGCTTGACATATTAGTGATGTTGACAGCCAAATTAGGTCACAAATCATATCTTCTAACATTTGACAAGGCTGAAGATACACCTTTGCTTCAGAAGGTGTTGTGTGTCAAAGAAGAAGGGCTTTAGTAACTTTTTGTGGGACATTGTGACCGACCGACAGAGGCAGCTGTCCCACCTGCCACCTCCATGGCTACCATCCTCATTGAGGAGCACCAGGATATAATGTCATCAACAAAAAGGGACATCTGCCATAGAGATGTGATTGTAAGATTTAATCTTACATGAGGGAACATTAACCATTCAGAAAATAACTAACATTTTATCTTGTCCGTGGAATATTGTGGAATATTGTGCTGTCTCCTTTTCTGAGAATAGAATGTATACTTGATCTTAGTGCTGATAATGGTTCTCCATCTTGGACAGTGGTAATTAACAGGTAACGTTCTTCATGGTTTAAAGTAGTCTTCCTCATTCACTATTCTACTGGGCAAAGGCGAACAGAGAATTATATGAGTTATAGTTTAATGCCTGCAGGAAGGCTTCCTGTTGTCTACAGACTGCCCCTAAATCATAGCATTGATAAAATTGGTAAATTGGTTTCCTCTTTCTCTGATGAACACAGGCTGCAATTGCAAGATATTCTGGCTGGCAAGTTGCTTATATTTTATGGGGTAAGTTTCTATTTTACTCTTTGATGGATTTAAGGGCATGAAAATGTGTTTTTGATATATATATATATATATATATATATATATATGCTTTTGTTTTCTTCATACAGGGTACCTGATAATGCATATAGTGCAAACATTTCTAGGACTGGCTTTTGTGTATGCATTCGTTTTCCCAGTAAAACATGGGAAAGGAATTGCGATGTTGCAGGGTTTGGGATTATCCGTGTAAGTATGTCCTATTTTAGTAAGTGAGATTTTTAATGTAATCCTTGCATGGGAAATACTAAACCTTGTTATTTGACCTTTTTATTTTAAAATATGCTTGTAGGCTATTCGTCTTCATTGTTATTTGGTTTATAATCATATATTTTTGTTTTCAGTCTTACAATTGCAATCGTCATTGCCTTAATGGTTCTACAAGTTATTTTGGCTACTACATTCTTCCTGCAGAAAAAGATTTATCCTGAAGATAAAGGGAAACCATTGGCTCTGAACAATAGGTGTGTTATATACAGTATATAAAAACAAAAAACTGAAGGGTTTATTTGTATGCATATGTACAGTATATTGGAGGATGCTATAAAGTAAGAATGATTTCAAAAGCAGACATTTTTAATTTTTTATCATTTTACAAAATGCAAAGTGAGTGAAGAGAAGAAAAATCAAAATCAAATCAATATCTGGTGGGACCTTCTTTCTTGAAACATCATCAATTCTTCAACGTCTCCTAAATCAGGGGTTATGTAGGCATATAGTTAGGTGTATGATTAAACAATTATACCAAAACTAAAGTAAACAAATTGCAACAGATGCCATGTGTAGCTGCTGGGACTACAAGCCATTTTAGCATTCCTTGATGCCGGCAGATACTTATCCATCATGCAATGCCATCAGGGAGTCTTCTGATTGATTTGTTCTGCAGCATAACGATGACCCCAAACATACAGCCATTAAAGTCATTAAAACTACAGTGTAAAAAAGAAAAAGGAGTCCTGGAAGTGATGGTGAGGCACCTGCAGAGTTCCCCCAAAAAACTGGGTGCCAGTGTACCTAGAAGAATTGACGCTGTTTTGAAGGCAAAGGGTGGTCATACCAAATATTGATTACATTTAGATTTTTCTTCTGTTCACTCACTTTGCATAAAAATAATCTAACAAGAAGTCTATTTTTGAAAACATTTTACAGTATTTCTTCATACCTGCCTAAAACTTTTTAACAGTACTGTACGTATGGATTATGTTACTTAATATACGGTAACTTTAATCACGGCTTTCAAAGTGCATTGCTAATACGTTTATAAATTAACCCAAGAACTCAATGGTACCGCAACTTAATTTTGTAAATTCTCTATTTACCACAGCTTTTATTATACTTGTTTATTTCACACAGAGATTACTTATAAAGTATCCTTATTACTTTCTGTGAAGACCAAAAACAAAAAGTCCATGTTAAATTAAAGGGTTTACTACTCCATGAACCTCTCCTGTGGCCACTTGCTGAAACTTTTGTACACCTTTTGTCATTCCAGAAAAGCATTCCACAACTTTAACTATTTCTTCTTCTTCTACAATGTGATCCTGGGTTTGAGTGCCTGCTTAATGCGACTATTCTGTAGCTTGATTTTGGGAAGCTGGCTGATTGGAAGAATTGATAGAACAATACTGCAAAGAGGATACGAATCAGCTGACATGGGTAAGCTTTTACACCGTATGTTCCAAAACATAGCACTAGGTCCAGTATTTTGACAAGGGTCTCATCATAAACAAAGGGCAGAACAGCTAAATATGGGGCACAGTGTTGTTAAGGGCTGTGTAGGTAAAGGTCAGGAATTTTATTTTTTGAAGGTATGGGGGAACCAGTGAATGGAAAGCAGATAAAGGGCAATGTGAAAGCATCCTTTCCAAAGGGCAAAGGAGAAGGGGGCAGTGAGTATTCTTTGCAATGCACCTGTATGAAGTTGATGGCATTGTGGTTGACTGGGTTCTTAAACCGTTGCAACGACCTTAGCGAGTGGGAATAGGGTTGGGTTCAATGTCCCCCGAACATAGATGCAGATGGATAAGAGATGGAAGTGGGATTTGCAGGGATCTACTACCTTAAATCAGTTTGATTAGTGGTATACAAGGTTGTAAGAAGGTAAAGGAATTCATATAAGGCAAGCTGATAGGACAACATGTTGATTGCTATGGGGTTGATATGAGAGGAAGTAAAAGCTTTAGGAAAGAGGTAAGAAAATAAAAAGAAGAAGAAAAATAATAAAGCAGGATACCATGATCACAAATAGGTGGCAGTGAGATAAAAAGACAAATTTACCCGCAGTTTTGCAGTGTGCAGGATTCACCTATTCTACTCACAGGGTGTTGCTGAACATAAGTCAGGATTTTTCATTAGTGACACCTTACCTGTGGAAGAAATCTGAAGTAAAATTGCAAAAATATAGGCAGTTATCTGTCTTCAGATATTAATCATACTAAATGATGGACTCTCTCTATATAAAGTATATAAAGCCCCATTTGTCCTTGGAAGAAATTATACGATCTGTGGGGAAAACTAAAAGGGGGATCATGATAAGACAAAGAAAATAAAAATGGCAAAAATGAAACAAGTAAGCAATCCTTGCTTGTTTTAAAAGTGAGGAGTTCGCAATCTCTATTATAGCTGATTAAATATTTATGGATGCTGCTAGCACATGTACTGCCTACAGAGACAGTGAGAATACTTTTTATTGAATCCTGCTTGTTTTCAGGCAACAAATTTTGTTTTCTGGCCTTTAATTTTGGACCAAACTCTGAAGTCTTTTTTTTTAATTGGAACGACATTCAGGGTATTCCCAAAAGTGTGAGGTCCCTGAAACCCTCCGGACTCACCTTTCATTATACATATTTAAAAATAAAGGTTCCCTGGGCCTGGGCAGGGCAGGCAGACACTGCCACATGATAGACACATGCAGCCCCATGGAGCAGGACTGGATCTCCCCAATATTATAAAGACTGGTTCTGTCACCAATATTTATTTATCAATGAAGAATAAGAGATGATATGATGAACAAATTGACTTGTCCACGAATTACAGGTTTGGCTAGTAACATAAATGACCAACTATGTTATTCAACTAAATTCTACAGAGGAACAGGGGGGAAAATGTATGATGCAGTCCCTGTAATACACTACAGTAGTCTCTACAGCTTCTCCAACCCATTCCAAAACACAGTCCATCCCACTTTACCTCATCAAGGAACGCTAAAATGGCTTGTAATGGCAGCAGCTACACATGGCAACGAATTAACGAACCCACATGAATTTTCGTCACTGTTGCAATTTGTTTACGTTGGTTATGTCGGAAACTGAAATTTGTTTTTATTGATTCGTATGAATGCATGAAACATGAAAAATAAAGTTCACGCTAAAACGAATGCACAAGTCTAAAAGTAATAATTATGTTTCCATGTAGATACATTATAATGCAATACATTTGTGTTTAAGGTTACAACACCTGGATTGGAATGATATATGTGGATCACTATCACACTAATCCTTCCCTGCTGTGTTTTTGCAACATCCTCTTGACAAACAGTGCAGAGAAAAGACTCAGAGAATCCCAGGATTACTACAGTTTTTCCAACCCAACAGGTGTGTGCTTTGTATCTGTTATAAAACGTCTCAATGAGATTTTTCCGCTATACACCAAAGTGGGGCCTTAATGGCATTATCCATTGTCACAGAAGGTGCATGAGTTTCCTACATGTTGATAATTTTCTTTCTCCAGGGCCACGTAGACCAACTAGAGCCAGGACAAGATGGCTGCTATACTATACACTTATGAAAAATCCTAGACTGATTATACAGAGAAAAGTCAAAGAACAGGGTGATGAAGACACAAAGAACATAGTGAGTCAAATCAGACTTATCCATGCTTCAGTGTTGGAAGCTGATATGAGAAACAACCAGGAAGGACCAATTGATATCAGATGTGTGGAAATAAAAGAAGGAAGAACATTATTTTATGATTAAACTCTGTAGATCTGCAAAGAGATCAAGAGTTCAGAAAGTCCTCTTATATAACAACATTTTTGGCATCAAAATGAATAGAAACTCAAGTCAACTGAACCCTGGACTTGGTGCAGTGTAATTAGAAGTAAGTTCTTTTAGACCTCTCCTACTTGTGGAAGCTTTTAATGAAAGACTCAGGTGCCAAGATGAGCTGAATTGGTTCATAATTAAGTCATGCATGGTTAGCTAAATTCTTAAGGATTATGAATGGTCCAAGAATTAGTGACTACTCCACTGTGTTAACATAGGAATATTAATTATATATGGACAACGAGTGGTCATTGAAAACTAACTTAAGAACCACTTCCCTGAATACTGGAACACCTAGGCTGCCATATGAGAAGGCTTTGAAAAGTGTGTATTTACATGAAATAAACTTTTTCAAAAACAAAGTCATTAGTTCATGGATTAATGCATTGTGTACACAATTGTGCAATATTCTAATGCTTTGTTAAAAGAACGAGCTCCATGGAAAAAAAGTATTTTTTGTATACAGTGATCTAATTTAGCATGAAAGAAAACTTGGTTTTGTTTCATTTTGTTCCAATAAAGTTCCTTATTGGCAAACCTGTAGACATTGTTGTCAGTCATGAGATATGTGGGTGACTTTCCCTAATCAAACCAAGGGGAAAGACAGCTTTTTAAGCATTGTGAAATCTGGGGTGAGAGGTGGAGCACCATGTGGCATTAATATCATGAGCTGTGACAGGGTGGGCGCCTAAGCTATCAGTTGATGCTGGACCTGAGTTATTCTAATGGTGGACCTACCAGCCTATATGGTAGGGCTATCCCTATTTTTAATTCTATACCTAAATGCAATTACATTTCAAATAGAGGGGTTTCTATCTTGGAAAGGGGGAGACATCCTCATAGTTTCCCTTTATTTTCTGTAGCGATATATTACATGATGTGAGAATAGCACTCACAAATTGCAATAAATCAAAATTAGAAAAAATACAAAAAAACTTTTATTCATGGTCCATGGACTCCTTAAAAACATCCATATAAAGCATGACAGAAAAAAACACAGTGCAGAAAACACATAGTAAACCTCAGCAAGGCTAACGCTCACCTAGGTGCTTGGTCTTTCCTTGCCAGTATTTACCTAAAAATACTGTGATTGTCGTTTTGCTTTGTTCATTAAACATTTTAACTAACAAATAGTAGCATTATACAGTATTATATACAGGTAATACAATAGTCACAGTATGTGATTTTGGTTATTTAAATTATTTTTTACTCTTTTTCTTTTGTCCGTTTGTGCCGACAGACAATAGATTAAGAAAAAAGAATACATAGAGTATAAAACATTAGCTAGTTCATTAAATCGTATATAGAGCATATAGATAATCTGCAATAATTTGAGTTATAAAATATTTCTACGGTTGTGAGATAAAATACAAAAACAAAACATAGATAATATTACTAATTCAATAAATTACAAACAGAACATGAAAATGAGTCAACAATCATTGAGTAATATCATTTAAGAATGATTATTTAAATGTATGTAAAACTACATACACGACTAAGGCTACAAAAATAATACCAGATCCCGGGAGGAAAGGCTATTCGTGTATAGGTTGATGCCTAACCGACAGACATTAAACTTGATATGCTCAAAGGTCTGATATCTTTGGTATTTGTTCTAGCTTTTAAAGCCATTTCTCTTAGCTTAGTCCATGTAAACAGAGAGTTGTTTTTCTGGTTTCATAGCTTTGTAGCTACAAAAGAAGGTACAACCAACAGTGATTTATCATCAGATAATCCAGGCCAGGTAACATGTAATAAAGCAGTCTCAGGCCTTTTATCTAAATAAATAACCCCCCTTTCCATTTTCTCTCAGAATTTATATTCAAATTACAAAGGCCGTTAATTGCTTCACACTTCAAATGGATATGAAGAAAGTTTCACTCCTGTGTGTTAGAGCTCCAGCATAAATTGGAGATGGAGGGAACGTAGAACATGCTAAACTGTAGCAGAATATTTGTGGGTGCCAAATAACATCGGATCATTTGTTTGAACTGGTTTTTCAAAAATACTTAGAGAATTAATTTGTCCTTCTGATAGTCCCTCTGAGAGATACCTATATATAATGCAAGGTCCATAAAGATGTGGAAGACTTGACTGGCACACACAGAGCCCTGACCTCGACCCTGTTGAACACCTTTGGGATGAACTGGAATGCGGACTGTGACCCAGGCCTTCTCATCCAACATCAGTGCCTGACCTTACAAATGCTCCTTACCTTACTTGATGGACCTCCTGACCCTACTTGATGAATTAGCAAAAATTCCCACAGAAAAACTCCATAATCTTGTGGAAAGCTTTCCCAAAAGTGTGGAAGCTGTTACATCTGCAAAAGTGGGGAACCTCATATTAATGTCTATGTATTTTGAATGTAATGTCTTTCTTGTCCTTGATGTTGTAATGGTCAGATGTCCTGATACTTTTATCCATATAGTGTATATAGAGCTGGGATATTTGGCCCTCTGCCAAATACCATATCAATACTAGCGTAAGACCAATGTGGGTAAAAAACTGGGTAAAATTTACATCTTGAGGGCGAAATATCCTCTAGATGTCATATAATGTCACTTTTTTTAAAAAAAGATATCATTTTGCTGATATTCTTATTCGTCCTCACTTTGCCACTTTGTATCCGTATTCACTTTGCCTAGAATTTCATCCAGGGGCTCACCGGGGAAGTATTAGGGACGTACATGTTAACTAACCTGTATATTTCAGAATCTTAATATTAATATTATAAATCTGGCCTCTGAATCGCATATTTAATGCATAATTTCTAACATAATGTTCTTTTATATTAGTAGTAAGAGGGTATATATGTTGTCAAACTTAATTTGACAGGTACCATGCCCCTTTGTGGGCGGAGTTACCACACCTCCTTTTGGCCACGCCTCAGGTAAATGTCTCATCAAACGGGGATACCCACCATACTTTTTTCGACACGCCCTATGCGTTTGGTTTATAACCCCACCCTTTTTATACTCCCTCAATTTCATTAAATTTCTGATTATAAACCTAATTAATTATAATGAATTAAACACACACCTTTTGTTATACGTATCTGGTCTCATAACATATACCAATGTACGCTTATAAACCTGTTTAATAAATTTAGTAACCCTTTTTGACACGTATCTGGTCTCATTCACCGTACCAACATACGTTTATTTTAGGTATTTTATATGTTAGTTGCTTATGTGCGATTGGTGTACACATTAGGAATGGGGAGGGGCTGTTCAGGACAAGTCTGGACATGCTTTTAGAAAAAATAGTTGGAACGTGACTGCGGCATCGCTTTATATGCCTGAAAAAGTTTTGATAAAACAACAGAAAGACAAAATTTCTAAGCAGAAAACAAAAAGTCTACAATGATTAGGGTTTGAAAAAAAATAAAACAATAAAATAAAAAATTAAAAAACAGAACAAGAAAATTTCATACAGAAAGGAAACACAGTTCACATGATTTAGGTTTGAATAAAAAAAACAACAGAAAAGGACAAATTTCTACAGAAACAAACAGTTACAATGATTAGGGTTTGAATAAAAAACAGAAAAGAAAATTTCTACAGAAACAAACAGTTACAATGATTAGGGTTTGAATAAAAAACAGAAAAGAAAAATTTCTACAGAAACAAACAGTTACAATGATTAGGGTTTGAATAAAAAAAATTAAAAACCCCCAGAAAATAAAATGCCCATAGTCACAGGTATAGACTGGGATTAACTGCCTTACCAGAAATACACAACGTCTTACCTCCACAATGCGTGGTTATGAATGAATATGAGCTACACCTGATCGCTACAGGAGACAAAACTCAACAGCACAAAGGACATGTTACTTGAGCAACAGATAGCTATGTCTTAGTACTAATGACCTGTCATTGTTTAGGTTATTGATTAGGTTATTCCTGTTATTAATGAGTCATCAAGAACCTAAAATGATGTGACGCTACTAATGACCTATCATTAACCTAAACAATGACTAGGTTGTCCTATTATCAATAAACCGTCTAGAGCATAAAGGTATGGTTAACAGTTACTAGGGACATCTGTGGATATTCACATGAAACAAAAGGTTGTTTGAAAACTATATACATTTTATATAAAGACAGTTTAAAGCATGGCACAAAATACACTGTGTAATAATCATAATAAGTTAATGCAAAAAATATACTTAACACCAAAAGAAACTGCTAGCTTTGGCAGCATTGAGAAACTGTTTCAGGCAGCTTAAACACCCGGATTAAAAAGATTAGCGGTTAAAGAATGGCTGACAGACACTTATACATTACACAAACCTGCAAGAACATTTTTTAAACGTAATATGATTTGTGTCTCCGACATCGATGGTCAATGGCAAGCGGATCTTGTCTCAATGATAGAATTTTGCAACAGCGGAATAAAATATATTCTGACCGTTATAGACGTATTATCCAAATATGCCTGGGCCGTAGTTTTGAGGACTAAAACAGGAAAAAGCGTAGCAGATGCCTTTAAGACTATATTTCAGGAAGGCCGTGTACTAGAGCCCTGCGCGGGACTGCTTTTTTAATCCCGCTCCCGCTGATTTTTTTCCCAATCCCACCCGCTCCCGCGCTTGATTTTTCTGTCCATAATCGCCGCGCGCTCCCGCTGATTTTTTGCCCAATCCCTCCCGCTGATTGTTTGCCCGCTCCCGCAACATATGTGTCCTATCCCGCCCGCTCAAACTAGGTTTTAATACCTAAAAAAAGTTTTACTAGTAAATATTAATTGATAAGGAAACTATGTTTTCATATTTAATAAAAAGTATAATTGAGAAAAATTTGCCACTCCACCCCCCTTATATTTCCCTATATGCCACTTTCTACCCCAGATATGCCTTATATCCCCCTATATGCCACTCTGCATCCTAGATTTGCCTTATACCCCCGATATGCCACTGTGCCCATGATATGCCATGTACCCCCCTGATATGCCACTCCAACACCTGATACACCTCTGTGCCCCCAGTTATGCCTTATAGACGCTTATATGCCACTCCAACCCCTAATATGCCACTGTGCCCCCAGTTATGTCTTATATCTCCACATATGCCACTGTGCTGTCCCCCCTGGAGTGCCCTATAGCCCCTGGTGTGCCTTATAGACCCTTATATGCCACTGTGCCCATGATACGCCACATACCTCCTGGTGTGCCACTCTCCCCCATCATAGAAGCCCCAGCAGAAGTCTGGGCAGAACAAGAGAAGTGACGCTGTGAGGGAGCAGCGAGAAGGCAGCCTTGCGGGACTGCGCGGGATTACTGGGACCCGCAGGTACGCTGTCTGACCGCCCACTCCCGCCCGCAATAGCTGAAAAACCGCCCGCAAGTTCTTTGGCGGGTCCCGCGGGACCCACCTCCCAATGCAGTCCTCTAATGTAGACCGTGTGCAGTTGAAAGGCTTCACAACATGAAGCACCCCTTGACATACCCCTCTGCTCCCATCACGTGTACCATGGATAAGGTCTCTTTCGATGCCAGGTAAGAAAGGCAAATGTGAGGCGGTTTAAGTTTGATTGAAAGATAAAGAACACTTGGTAGAGAAGGAAACAGACGCTTGTGACACTGGGAGGGAGAACAGCTATGAGGGCTGTCTTACCAACGGGAAAAAGTTTCAGTAGCGAGAGGGAAACTTATGATTGCCCCTGCCAAGTATTTGCTCCAGTGGGCCATGAGTTCAAGCCGGGTTTAGCCACAACAGGCTATACAGGTTTGCAACTTTATTTGCTTTCTCTGCCTCACCCCTTTATTCAATGTATATCCAAACCCACAGGACAGGGAAAATGTGATTTGTGAACTTTGTTTTTTTTACTTTTTAAGTCCATTTATGTATAGTTCCTGCGTCTGTAAACAGATAAAAAGCCTGAAGAGAATCTTTTGTTTTGGGGGGGGGGAATCAATTTGCATCAGTTGCAGGCAGTGTCAATTAACTATAGTGTGTTTTAAGGAAGTACAGTATGATTTGCGAATGAATAAGAATCTATCATGTAAAGTCTGTTGACTCTTTAAGACGACGTGGAGATTTATTTATTTTTTGTTTCCTTTTTATTTTTATACAGGTCCTGGTGGCTTCTCTGAAGTAAGGAGCTGCAATGCCAAAGTACATTTTGAATATTTAGCCTCTGCCACAGACAATGCCACCTGCATGGTATTTCGTATTTTAAAAAGCTCCTATGAACATAAACGTCTGTTAATTGCTGCTTAGAGAAATTAAAGATGAATTCCCTAACACATTGGATTTGCCTTCCTAAGAGTAGAACTATATAAATATGTAATCAAACCACCTAAATCTGTCATAATGCTCATCTCTGCTAGAAGGTTGAAACGGTGCCAATTCCTGCAGATACTTACAACATGCTTTGTTTTGTCCCTGATGCTTATGTGGGTTCAGGATGATAACGATTTCGTGAATCATATAAAATCGTATTCCTACAGATACCTCATAAATAGCTATGATTTTATAAACAAGAGCTTGTCATTTACTCATGGCGATTCTGATGGAACAAGAAACTACCAATATTTGATGACTAACCAAGATAAGTGCCAAAATGAAGATGTGCTTCTTCTACTGTTTGTAAAGACGTCCCCTGAAAATCGGAAACGTCGTGATGCAATTAGAAGAACCTGGGGTAATGAGTTGTACATCCGATCGCAGCATGCAGCTAATATAAAGGTTGTGTTTGCCCTGGGCATTGACAGTGACCCAGTCAAAAGTCGGATTGTCCAGAGGGAGCTGGTCGCAGAAAATACCAGATACAATGATCTAGTTCAACAAGATTTCCTTGATACTTTCCACAACCTTACTCTGAAGTTACTATTACAGTTTGGGTGGGTGAAATCTTACTGTTCCAATGCCAAATTTGTCATGTCTGCTGATGATGACATCTTTATCCATACCCCTAATCTAGTCTCGTACTTGAAAATGTTGGATCTGATTGGGGTGCAAGACTTTTGGATAGGCAAGGTTCACCGTGGATCCCCACCCATACGGAACAAAAACAGCAAGTATTATGTCTCGCATGAAATGTATCCGTGGGCCTCTTATCCTGATTACACTGCTGGAGCTGCATATGTAGTGTCCAGAGATGTGGCTGCAAAAGTATATGAAGCATCACAAACATTAAGTACAAATTTATACATAGATGATGTTTTCATGGGTATCTGTGCTAATAAAATAGGTGTTGTGCCTCAAAATCACGTATTTTTCTCAGGAGAAGGAAAAGCCCCTTATCACCAGTGCATCTACAGCAAAATGATCACATCCCATGGACACTTGGATGACATTGATTATCTGTGGAGACAAGCTACAGACCCCAAAGTATACTCTGTGACATCTGGGTTTTTGGGAGACATGTATTGCAGATTTGTTAAAATAATGCTTCTCTGCAGGATTCATTTTGTGGACACCTATTCATGTGCAGCTGCGTGGTCCTAGTACTTGAATTAATAAATATTTGATTAAAGATATTTTTTCCGGTATTAAACAGAGTAACTCCTATTGTTGATGTAGCATTCAAATGGAATGCTGGGAAAATTTTAACTTTTAAAAGTGAAAAAAATCCTTGGTGTAGTAACACGTTAGACGTTACTCAGTCAAAATTAGACTAAATGGCATATTTTGCTAAAATGTTGGAAGCTTTTTTTTTTCTTTAATGTTAATGTATTCAATTTTAAAAATGGCTCCATGCATTCTTTTCCATTGCTGTTTTTCCAATATGATTCAACCAGTTTCATGTTTTTGTCGTTTAGTAGTTCCTTGAACAAGATTAGACTTTCCATTAGGAAATATAAACATTTTTATTTTTATAATGGATCGCTGTATTAGTATAGAAGAAATAAAAACGGCTTACAGTGTTTCAGCAGGCCATACAAAAATGTATAATTACCTACCTTACACTAAAGTCATGCTTCCTTTTTAACCCCCCCCCCAGATTAAACTTTGAAAAATGTTTTTTTAAATCTGAAAATACATCCTGAAAAAGCTTTAAGACCATACTTGGGGGGGGGGGTCTTTTATTCATGGGACTGCAGATTTAATCTTTGAAACTAAATTGCCAAGGTAGTCTTATGACAAATGTCTTTGGAAGCCTTAATATGTATGTGTGGTTTATTTTTGTTTGTATTGCAGTTTACTAATATCTACAGCAGTTAGAAATGTGTAATTTTTATTTTTTTCCCATTGTGAAAATGTTTGAACTACAGCAGGTCTGTTTTTAAATGTAGATTCTTTATGGATTTTTTTTAATATTGTGAAAGGAATGAAGGCTTAACATTGTAGAAAAGAGCTGACCTTGAGCATGTAGTGAATGGCTTTATTTTGGTTTTTTATTATTGCAATAAACGAGTTGTTTTTAATACAATGCCTTTCCTACACCATGGAAGTGTGATTTTTGTTTTCGCCTTTAGAATAAATGTTCTACAAAAAGTGACATCTTCTTGAGCTTGGATATCTCTAAAATAACAAAATAATTTCCATACATCCCTGTGCCCCATTGAGGCAAATAGTGTTGGATTCACTAATGTCCTTCATTCAGCTAAATGGGCAGTATTTAACTTATTTGCTTATATTACGGGTTCTAAAATATATTGCAGTGACGTGAAACATTTGGCCAATGGGCTGCACCTAACCCTTTTAAGACCACTTAAGAACATGGTGTCTGTGTTTTTATGCTTGAGCACACACAGCAGGAGCTGCACAGAGCTGGCTTTATTAGGCGGGGGTAACTGATTCTTTAGATCAAGCTTTGTGCGGCCCCAACCCTCTGTGTTGGGATGAAAGGATTCAAGCCAGTCTCTGGACCTTAGAGTGAAGATGGAGAGCATCAACTTGGGAAGAAGTCTGTTGTGCGAGTGCTTCTGGGTTATGTGATCATGCAATGAAAATGTGTTATGCATCATGTAACCAACATATGTTTAAACTGGATTATTTTATTTTCAAATATATATATTCAAACCAGCCCTCTGTCCAATTGTGTTTGATACCCCACTAGGACACTGGAATAAAGTATATATTAATCTAATAAATATCCTTGTGTCTGTGATTTACACTCTTCAATAATTTGATTAAAGACAGTCTAATTCTTTAGTATTTACAAAACAGCTCCATTTCAATTTATTGCATACTTTCCTGTTAATGAGTTAAGATGTTTCCTTAATAAAATCTATATTTTTGTACTCATGGCATTCTACAGTATTTTCAAGCCAAACACTTGAATTTTAAAATGACACAGTATTTATAGAGGTGGGTATTCCCATCTTCTGTATATACGATAAAGTGGGTTCCTAATGCGTTTATCACATGCACATTAAAATATTTAAAAAAAAAAAAGTACAGAATGCTTAAGTGTATGATCGATTATTGAATCTCCACTTTCCAGTGATAATAGACAAAAGACAAATGCTTCCTATTTACAAATACTAGAATCAAAATATATACCAAGGCAACACAGGAATCAAGCTCTTCACGTCCAGTGACGTACCAGGTACGTAATTCCCAAGCGGGCTCATTAATTCTGTGATGTACCTGTACGACATGCAAAACAGCAAAAAGAGCCTCCCACGAGTCTTTTGATCACCCGCGCAGGAGTGATCAAAGAGGCTCCTCCCTGCACTCGCCAGTTTACCTGCAATTGTGTGCAATTACCTGCAAGAAGCGTACCTGTATGTGGGGCGCGCACACACACACACACTGCATAGCTATCAGGTAAACATTGACGGGTGTACAACATAACTGTTATTACATACTGAGACAGACATTGACGGTGGTACTGCATAACTGCTATTATATACTGAGGCAAACATTGATGGTGGTATAGGATACCTGTTTTTATATACTGAGGCAAACATTGATGGTGGTATAGGATAACTTATATACAGAGGCACGCACTGACGGTGGTACAGCATAACCCCTATAACTATATACTGAGGCATACATTGACGGGGGTACGGCATAATCCCTATCACTATACATTGAGCCAGACATTGACAATAATGCAGCGTAACCCCTATCACTATATACTAAGCCAAACATTGATGTGGTATAGGCCTACCACCCACACACACACCTTTACAAACAAAACAAAAAAACACATTAAAAGTAACACCTGAAAATTAGACAAAAAAAATCAACAACAATATTAATGTTAACAGCAATCACACTCCTATAATGCTAGGGTTCTAGCATGTACTGGTTTCCTGGGCATGATATTTGTGTGGTTGCTGGTAGCAATCATATACCATATTTGCTCGATTATAAGACGACCCCCCAAATCTGAATATTAATGTGCCACTCTGCCTCCAGAAATGCCTTATACCCCTATATGCCACTCTGGCATTAAGGGGGTTAAAAGGCATATTATGGGGCAGAGTGGCAATATAGGGAGGTGTAAGGCATTTCAGGAGGCAGAGTGGCGTATAGAGAGTTAAAAAGGCATTTCTGGAGGCAAAGTGGCATTAAGGGGGTTAAAAGGCATTTCATAGAGCACTCTTCCTCCAGAAATACCTTATGGCCCCCATTAACATTCCCCCGCCCCCCCCCCAAACTTACCGGTGCTTCTGACTCCCCTGTCATGTAGCCGGGGCAGCGTGTAAGATGTCTACGCGATTCGCGTAGACAACTGACGCTGCAGCCAGAAGGAGGTGTGGCAGCGGGGGGTTGTCTGCGTCCATCGCGCAGACCTTCCCCGGCTGTCAGAGATCAGAGTTCCCCGCGCCGGTGCCAGGGACTCTGATCTCTGACAGCCAGGGAAGGTCTGCGCGATGGACACAGGCAACCCCGCTGCTAGCCACACCTCCTTCCGGCTGCAGCGTAAGTTGTCTATGCGAATCGCGTAGACATCTACACGTCACCCCGACTACATGACGGGAGTCAAAAGCACCGGTAAGTGGGGTGACAGGAGGATCCAGGTCCCCTGCAGTTGCGGGGGATGTGGATCTTAGTTGTCTCATAGTCAGACCTATTTGAGGTGTGATTATAAGACAACCCCGACAACCTCATCTTATAATCGAGCAAATAAGGTGTGTATATATATATATATATATATATATATATTAATAATGTTGTTGAATTTTTCTGTGCAAATTTGGTGTGTTACTTTTAATAAAAGTGTGGTTGACCCAAAATTGGCCAAAAACGACAATAATATCAATATATATTGCTATCAGCAATCACACTCCTATCATGCCGAGGTAGCCAGTACATTGTCAGGGTCTCGGGAGGAGTTGGGAGATAGCGGAGACCGTTATGCAGGACATAGAATACAGAGTAAGGTATGAAGCAGGCAAGGCCCAAAAAGCGGAGTCGGTAGCAAGCCGGGTGTGGTACACAGGTAATCATGGAAGTAAGCAGCATCAGGGAATAGCCGGGTCTGGTACACACAATAAATGATGAATATAAGCAGCGTCAGGGAATAGCCGGGTCTGGTACACAGGAACACGAATGAGTAAGCAGAGTCAAGGGGTAGCCTGGTCTGGTACACTTGAATCACGAAATAACACAGGAACAAGGTAAGTATGGGTAGCTATGCTCAGTGCTGTTTTAAACTTGCCGAAGAACACCATGTATGACGTCACTGAAGCGCGTTCCCCGCCGTTTCTGAGCGGGGGCGCATAAAGTGCTGCTGCCACGAGGGATGCAGAGGAGATGGGGAGGACCGGAGCTGCCGAGCTCACTGCGCCGGGGTCTGGAGAACGGACCCTGACATACATGCTGGAACCTGGGCATGATAGGAATGTGATTACAGCATCCCTATGCCATGCTATCCTCCCACACACACACACACACACATTTACACATCCATGCTATCATCAGTATTGCTGTACTTGGGGGGGTCTAAATACAAATCACAAGTTTGATTCAGTCATTTCATGTACCCAGGTAAAGAAATGTACTAAAATACTGTGTTTGGATAAAAAGGAAATCTTATTGCAATGTTTAGGACAAACTGGCACTAAAATGGTTAAATCAAAAGTGTTAAAAGGCCACAAGTAAAATACTTTTGGTTAGCAGTTCTTCTTCTTCTGTCGTTATTGGGGTGCAACTACAGCATACCACATTTTTCAAAATCCTGTTTAGATATAGTTATGTTATCATTCATATTTTAGCCTGTAAGTGCCAAAATGCAAATACCAGGCATATGAGGTGTTGTTTAAAACTATGCCTAAATACACTTTTGGAGCTTTTTTCCCATTTGCACTGGTTACATATAGTTTTTTAGGTGAAAATGTTTCATGTTTTCTTTATTTTACCCACATATTTTTATATAGTTCATACTGATCTCATGGTGCTGCCACAACCACAAGGGATTCTGGGTAGGCGCATGCAAATAAGGTCAACAATAATCACCTTTTGCCTCGGTATCCACTTTATGCATGGATCCCTTGAATGTAATTGCCCGCTGTACAAGACAGCCTTTAGACAAAACTCGGGTAAGAGGAAAATACATAAAATGTTTAATAACCAAACCTGTTTTGGGGTATACTGACATGGTATCTTATTTCTCTTCCCTAAATTTGTGATGACTTACTTCTTTCGTGAAGATAAATTCTCCTCACTTTCACTCATCACTAGTGATCGGCTTGTTCCGCCTTGGCTAGCTTCATGCATTACTTCAATCTATGGTGAAGACAGAAAACAGAATGTATAAAAAATTAAAAGGATGCAAAAATAATAATTGTGTGTGTTTAAGCATATTTGATGTCTTCATTCAAGATGCTTACTTTGTGCTTTTATATTGTGTGGTGCACAGTCCGTAATACGTTTTCTGGGTCATGTGTTCAGAGGTGGCACTAGGGCAGGATGGTGTCTGCACAGTTTAGAACGTTATAAAGAATATGCAGACTTAGTTTGGGGGCTGCTGGTGGACATATCTAACTCGGGGGGCACTTTATTTTTGAATGATCAAAAATTATAAGCTAGAGCTCTGATTAACCTGACATTATCAACCATATATATTGGGTTTGTCGTATGGTTCCCAAAAGCCTCGGTTCTGGCTGGACAAGGTATACAGTAGCCAAACTCTGCATTGTATATCCACAGCTGGCTTAAACACACTGGCTATCTCTGTTCATTTATTGCAAATGTGCATCCTCAGAGTCCAATGCTGGCTGCTCAGGGTTGGCCTCTCCATGCTTAGAGCCCTGAGCTAGTGGGGTACCAGAGACAAATCCTATGTCAGAAGCTACTGCATGCAGGAGGGAGACGGTAATGCTGGTCGATCTAGTTAATGAATAACTAGTACCAACTTATTTCCAGCACCAAAAACAGACTATGGTATGACTCATTATATGGGATGCAGTAATAGTTGCCCTTTCATTTTATTGTTTGTTATATCATTTTTCCTCCTTTATAGGGATATATAAAAGAAGAAAAAAATATGGCTAAACAGGGTCATAGTCCTACCCTGTGTTCCCTGTAGATCTGTCATAGCCATAACAATGTCACTGTAAACAAAAATACAATAAATGGTAATAATGTTTGCTGGGTATGAGTGCATCACAGGGCTCAACGGCCCTAGATGTCGCTATAACGTGTACAGAAACAAAATACATTTTCACAAGTTTAATCATGTATAGAAATACATTTTCGTTGTAAATGCGTCCTAATCACACCCTTAAAGCAATAGTGTCCCTCTTTAAAACATTAGGATGTATTTCTCTAAAAAGAGAGGCACAATGAATACAGCAGACTTACAGCTGTATGCGAAACAAAACAAAAAATAAAAATTGCTGGAATCTAAGGGGCTTTGTGTGTCCGAACACAGACAAACCATGGTGTGACCCCCATGGAAACACTATAATGTTTTATTTATGTTTTTCAGAAACTAAGAAACTTTCCATTGGCATATGTATCTTCAATAATTAACTTTAGTTCATCTTTTTTTTTTCTTTGTGTTATGTAACACCATGTTAATCTCTGCAAAATTCAAAAATCCTACTTAAATAAAGGTGTGCCAATCAATGAATCATTTAAGGATTAACTGGGATAATGCTTCTTGTTACAACTGCTTTACTATAGTTTATCATTGTCGTATCCTTACTTCCATGATATAATGATAAAAAGGTTTTGTACTGTGTTAGCCGTTGAGAAAACAGGAGAAAAGTATAGTTAAAATGATACCATTTATTGGCTGAGAGTTTAATTGCGAGCTTGCGAGACCAAGTTGTTAGGTCCCTTCCTCAGGCATTAATGAAGCTAACACAGACTTTTCTAAATACAAAAGCACAATTCACACATTAACAAAGACTTTCGATAAACACAGAGGTATTGAGGAATTTGTTTAGTAGTAAATTAGCCAGACTAGCAGAGATCCAATGGACAGATATGGTTCAATCAAAGCATCCTTGGTCAGTTCACTCCCTGGTTAGAGGGGCCATAAAACCATTTGACAGATGCCAGATCCATGAAGGTGTCAAATGTTCCCAGGAATAAGTTGTTTGTAGTGAATTTGAATTGTGGGAGGATTAATGGTTGGTGATGTTATAATGGGAGATGAATTCTCTGTCTCTGTTGAGGCCAGTAATTAGGGTATTAAAACGGTATATTAGTTTGATCTCCCATATCTTTCTCTCCCTCTGGGTGCGGAACGATCCCATCAGTACTGACAGCTTCACATCCTGAATGCTGTGTCCAGGCTGACGGAAGTGTTCTCCAACAGGTGTATCTATTTTTTTCTGTTTGATGGTATGTCATGCACACATGATGAGGTACACCACGTTAGATGATTTGCACGTAAAGCAGCCATTGGTTTTGTGGTGTAAGTGTGAGCCTGGTATCTGTATTTGATCTGTGGGAAGGATATGTGCACAGGTCTCACATCTCTTTTGTTGGCAGGGAGAGGTACCATTTGCTGTTCGCCTGTGAAGGGTGCTCCTCACTATACATTGCTTGAGATTGGGAGGCTGTTTGAATGAGAGCAGTGGGGGATGTGGGAATATCGTCCGAAGTCTTTCATCAGTGTGCAAGATTTCTTGTAGTTCCTTTGAGATCTTGCGCAGGGCTTCCATTTGTGGATTATAGGTGACTACTAATGGTACTCGATCTCTTTTTTGTGGTTGCTGGTATCTCAGGAGGTTTTCTCTGGGGATATTGATGGCTTTCTGTATTTGGGAGTCTGTGATTTTTCTACTGTACCCATGGTTTATGAATTCCTCCCTGAGATTCTGGAGGTGTTTATCTCTGTCCATAGGATCCGAACAGATGCGGTTATATCGAATGGCTTGACTGTATATGATTGAGTTTTTGGTATGTCTGGGATGGAAGCTGTTGTGTTTCAGATAGGTTGGTCTATCTGTTGGTTTGCGGTAGAGTGAAGTCTGAATAGACTTGTTCTTTATGTAGATGGTAGTGTCCAGGAATTGGATGTTAGTGCGGGAGTAGCTCAGTTTCCGGTTCATATTAGGATGAAAGGCATTATAGCCTTCATGAAAACTGAGGAGTTCCTCTTCGCTACCAGTCCAGATGATTAGTATATCGTCGTTGTAGCAGAGATATACCAGCGGTTTGTTGTGGCAGGTGGAGATGTAGTCCTTCTCCAGTTTGGCCATATTGTGGCCATATTGTGGTGCCATTCGTG
>VKOC01000005.1:32202235-32216724 GCA_009364415.1 Spea multiplicata
ATTGGTTTTAACTTCTGAAGGGACTTTGTGGACCTTACTTTGTCCCTTAGTGATGAAGCTGTCAGTCTTAGACTTGTGTCGGAAATATCCTTCTTTATATGCAACTGTTAACCAGACCTTGCTTTCCACCATCTATGTTCCCCTAGAACCAGAATCTAAGGAAAAGGAAGTTACTCGACGCTTTTCTTTAGCCTCCTCAATGAGTACAACAGCTATTAAAGTTTCAGCTCGAACAAAAGGTACCTTGACGCACTGATTTCATTCTAGCAACTAAATTGATTTGTTGTGCTTTCAGGTTCAAATACTACATTTGGTTCCTGAATGTGGCAGCAAATTGTTAGATTAATAACAAGGTTTACTGTACAACGTTAGCTTTCAAATTGAAAACATATTTTTCCATGTGTTGCGGAACCAGTTGTTCCATTTAGTAATCGATGTTCTCACTACGTACAGTGATAAAAATATACAATGTGGTCATAGTTGTATATAACATTGTTTTTACTGGACACTGACATTTAATTATTATTCCCATTGCTATGCCATAATTTGCAAAGGGTAATATTCTTTTTAGATACCAAACCCAATACCTTAAAGTCAAACGCAATACTCTTAAAAACAGCTAAGCTGAAAAATAAATTTCTTCAGTTGCATAAACAGAATACCATGCAGATCACCAGCTAGTAGTTACCATTCTTTTGCTCGGGGGTTCAAGTTTCTTTTTTGTTTTTTTAGTTTCAATACTCTGTAAATAATAAAAAGAACTTACTTGCCAGAAGTAATTTCAGGACATTCTAGTGTCCCCCAATTTATTAATAAGAACAAAATATCAGCAATGGATGTGCCAGACCTAGTATACATCTCACGCTGTCGGAATAGGTCCCTGTTAGGACTATTGTAACATCAGCTACCTTGCTTATGCTATTAACTGTTGACTCCGAGTGCTCCATTTATTTTCAAGTGTTAAATATTCTTCTGCTTTATAAATCACACCTTGTTAACAAATATTTCATAGTCGTTTTATAAAATGAAGCATTTATGTTACATTTTCCATTCGGTTTATCCAGGGGGTGTCAGTATTTCAGTGAGCTCATTATGATCAACTTCTAGGAAATGTAACATTGGCGTCTTCAAAGACAGTCAAAGCCAGATTTGGAATGTTTGAGCACCCATTGAATATACTGATATATATTGGCTCTTTTCTTAATGTGTGCTTGTGTTATGTAGACAAACATATTAGGGGCTTTTCATCTCTTAAGTATAAGATAACCCTTTCAGAAGGTTTAACCAAAAGTGTTGGTATGTATTTGAGTTTAAATGATTTACTTAATGCCCCCTCCTCTTATAAATCGTTATCTTGATATGTCTTCTGCACAAAAATATTGGTTACTCACATATTTCTGGCTTCCCATATGAGAGTTTCTTAGACAACATTTTTATTTGTTGTAGGTAGCCTTGGGTATTCTACATATAGGCTGGCTGCTCCAATACCAGAGAGCATGTTACTCATTTAGACTCATTTAGTCTAAAATATACAATTGAATAATTTTTGTATATATTTTTTCTTACTAAATACTGAATATTACTGATCGGAATTCCTAAAAAAGCAATGCCCATCGTCAAAAGTAATACTGATGCTAAAAGATGAGCGCTTAAATCATATTTTTTATATTTTATATGTAATACTTGCATAATTTATTATGTGGTTTTATATTGTTTTCACATTTGTAAACTTTAATAGGTCCACTTGGCCCTGATGTGAAAGTTAAGAGACATGAAATAAAGAGTGACCCAACCCCCCTTGGTTTTGAAGGTATTGAAGATGTTGTCCTGCATGAATGTCTTAATTCCTTGTTAAATCCTTTGATGTGGTTATTGTTCATTGTGGAATGATTTTTCTTGGTAGCTGTGAATCATTTTCTTATATTTGTTTGGCCATTTCATGAAGCTGGGCTTTTGTGGGATAATAACCTTTTTAATGTTCCATTTTCATAGTGATTGTTTAGGTATTGATCATCAACAAATGTAAATTCTCATTACATACAGTAACGTGTACCACACTCGGTCCATGGCTCCGAAAATTAATTGACTGTATTTCTGTCCATAGAATGAATTATCTGAGTGAATGAATTATCTGAGTGTTGTGCAATGGGATCCATGTGCAGAGGGCATACCTGGTAACTCTCCTGTTTGACCAGGAGCCTCTGGGTGAAGCTCTGCGTCTCTGACTTAATGTCTTCATTCTTTGGGTGGGGAATGGCTTTGGGCTGTGGCTAGCCCCAACCCTATGCACAGCTACCCCATGAAGCCACTATCCAGAAGAGGAGTAGCTTCCATTAGGCTACCTTGAGAAATTTATGGTAGAGTAGCCATGTGGGGTTGGAGCCTTATATCTGCTGGTCGATTTTTTTTGGGCAACAATATTTTGTGAACATAATTGCAAAAGAATAAAACGTTAACATCCGACTGTTATATGCAACCCTTATACCCCATTGTAGTTGTTGTAAGAATTGTTGGATCATGCAGAGTCATTTTTTTCTTTAGCTAAGAAACACGTTCAAATGCAAGGAAAGCAAATATTAGTTTGCTTGCATGGCTATAGGCATTGAGCGCATTAGTAGGCAGGTGAACTGTGTTATGGGCACCAGTAAACCAAGATTTGGATCACTAAGGCAAGGAAAAACTTAACCAATGAGTGTGTATCATAAACTCTTTGTATAAGGCAATCTACAGCTAGAAAGAAGGCTCTGTAGAAAAAGTCCTAGTTGTGATTGCTTAATGTATCCAATGCAATTTGTGTGCAAAGTTGTAAAATTAGTCTTAGTAATCATTAGAAACAATGAAATGATTCTGCACATTGGACTATTCTATTAGTTGTGGAGATTCACCACAAAAAAATGGGAAAAGCAAAAATTATAGCCTGGTTTAAAAAATAAAAAAATGAAAAGGGCCAATTTACCCATTAAGGGTTGTATATAAGAAGTCACCAGAATCACTTCTTATATATTACCCTTAATGGGTAAATTGGCCCTTGTCATTTTTTTATTTTTTAAACCAGGCTATAACTTTTGCTTTTCCCATCTTCTTCATGGCGCAAGGCAACTTTGGTTAAGATTTTAGTGTTGCTCTCCTCCACAAATATGTTTGGAAACGGGGGGGGTCAGGGTACGCATAGAGGGGTTGTGATGCATGCCTTACAAAAAAGTATGTGCCTCCATAAATGAATAGGGTGTGGAAGGGGAGAGAAGAAGAAACGAAGGGGAAGTTGTAATATGGCAAAAAGGCTGTATGGAAAAAAATAAAATGAGATGATATAAAGCTCTACTACTGTTGATGCCCCAGTTGCCTTGGTGGGTGTTTTTACTGGAGTTAATTCATATTTTGTTTATACATTATTATATGGTTATTGTATGGTTGAGTAAAATTATTGCATGTTTTGTACTGCAATCACAGATGCCAATGATTGTGAAGTATATTGATGGGATTCTGCGTGTGTAGTGTGGAGGTTGCTTATGAATTTAACTGAGAAACATTGTTTTCCTTTTTGATCTTAAAGGTTGGCCAAGACATATGAATTCTCTTGAAACATATGAAGATTTTTCCACAATTCCATCAAGTAATGACGAACTTTCTAATTCTGATGCTGAAGAGGACAGCACTAACACCAAAGTAAAATATTTATTTCTTGTATGTTCTTCCATTATGCAAGCCGGAATTTTCTGATGCAGTATTTATGTAGGTATACTTGTGAAGGCATTTCAAAGTTGTTTATCCTCAGCTGACCGGCAAAAGTCATTTTATTGCACAATAAAATTTAACAAGGTCCCATGTAAAATATAAATTTTTGTTTGAGCATAAAAATCAGAGTTGTATACAGTAATGTAGGTTGGCATTGGAGAAAACCATTGTTGTCAGCCATGGGTGACTTCCCTTGCTCAAACCTCATGCTAAGCTGACTGTTTATGACAATGCTAATGAAGTCCTCCTTGTACACTAAAAAATCCCTTTTCTCCATCATTTAGTCAGAGTGTCTGAAAACATTTTATTATGTTAAAACCAAAATCGTTTAAAAGAGAAAAGGGCACAATACCTTTTTAATCTGATCCTAGTAATAATAAAAAGAGATGATTGTTCCCCTCTAACATCATTTGGTTGATTTTGAGTCGCATACTAATCCCAGATACTGCCCATAATAACATTCTCAAGTGTACAGACAATCAGTGAATATGTTACTATATGTCATTTTTAGAAACCTCTGTACATTGTGATGACTTAAATAGCTTGTGAAGGTAATCTTTGATTAGGCTCTTTCCCTGGCAGTGGTCAAAATCATGTCCTTTTATTTGGAATTACTATTGTATGGTTAATTAAGTTTTATCTGTCTTGTTTGTGTTTTTTTGCAGGAATCCCAGTTGTTTAGCGTGGAAGGTTCTTTTGAAACATGTTCTCCGACTAACTTTGTACTACAGCATGGAGATATAGTACAGCTTCAACGATGTGGACAGAATGGACAATGGTAAAGCTGCTAGAAGATCCATCCCTCTTGCTGGCCATTTTGGCTTAGCGGGGAAGGAAGGGGTTGCATATCTCTTAGCATAATGTGGCCCCTTGGAACATGAATATGGGGGACCTGGTGGTCTATGGTGGCCTTACAATGGCACAGAATTACCTTAAGTCTTTACCATTTTGTTATTGAAGTGCGATACAGCAGACTTTAAATTTGAAAGGTTTTCATAGGTGATCATTTCATTTGAACCATCCATATATCGTCTTAAACCAAAGAATAGCTCTTGCTTTTCTTCCAGGTTGGTGAAAGAACTTGTTTCGAAAAGGAAAGCCTGGGTTCCTTCAAGCATATTAATTCCTTCAAAGACCACTTTGGAAAACATCTGTCAAATGGATAACAGTGCAGGTAAATAGCCAGTGGAGAAAATTATTACAAATTCATAGTTAAACTTGTGTGTCTGCATTTGGAAACAATAGAGTGTATCCAGAATCCAGAATTGTTACATTGGCCTTGTTTACTGCTCAGCTGGTTGATCATATGGTCTTGGCCAGGGGCGTAACTAGAAGCCTCAGGGCCCGGTGCGAGAATCTGTTAAGGGGCCTCCCAACCCAATCTATCCCCCTCTCACACCATCTACCCCCCTCTCACATTATCTACCCACTCTCCCTCCCTTCTCAGGGTATCTAGCCTCCCCCCATTCTCACTATCTACCCTCTCCCTACCCCCTTCTCCCCCTCTTCAGGGCTATCTACCCCCTCTCCCCCCCCCCCCCCCGCCATTACCCCTTCTCACTACCTTCCCTCTCCCTTACCCCTTCACCACTATCTACCCCTCGTCCCCCTTTTCCCCCTTCTCAGGGCTAAATCACCCCCTCTCCCTCCCTTCTCACTATCTACCCTCTTCCCTACCCCCATCTCATATCTATCCTCTCCCTATCCCCCTTTCTCACTATCTACCCCCTCTTACACTATTCTACCCTCTCCCTACCCCTTCAACACTATCTTACCCCTCTTTCCCCCTTCTCAGCTATCTACCCCCTCTCCCTCCTTCCACTACTCTACCCTCCTCCCTACCCCTCTTCTCACTATCTACCCTCTCCCTACCCCCCCTTTGCAGGTCACTTACCATGCAGTCCTGTGGTGGGGGGCGAGGCCTCTGTCTCGCTGCTCTGCAGCAGTGCGCACAGCTTCACTGCTGAGTGTCTTCGCTCAGCGTGAAGCGCCGGCACCCGAGACAGACGCCTCACGCTCCCGCCACTGCAGTCGGGGCAGCGCTGAGGCAGGCGGCGGCGACAGGGAGCCGTGGAGACCCCTTGGGCAGCCCTGACTAGCAGAACGACCCCATTGGTCTTGGCTTGAGATGTTACACTGTTTAAGGAAATTATTTACAACAGTATGTTTCCTCTATAAAGCTAATGCATGTACTGTGTGTGTGTGTGTGTATATATATATATATATATATATGTATATGCAAACGTAAACACACGCACATTATTGTTCAAAACTTTGGGGTCAGTTTTTACATGGAAAATAAATGCTAGAATTTCAAAGGGGTTTTCTAACGATCAATTGGCCTTTTAAACTTAAACTTGGATTGGCAAACACAACGTGCCATTGGAACACAGGAGTGCTGAGAGTGATAAAGGACCTCTGTACACCTATGAAGATATTACATAAAAAATACGCTGTCCAGCTAAAATAGTCATTTATACCATTAACAACGTCTAAACTGTATTTCTGATCCATTTGATTTTAATTCAATGTAGACATTTTTCTTTACTTTCAAAAACAAGGACATTTCTACATTTTGAAAAGGTAATGTGTATGTCTGTAGGCAGGAGGTTAATGGTTTTTATTCAGAGGAATGACTTGTCACTTTGGGGTCACTAATAAAAATAAATATTTTTATTAGTGATGTTACAGAATGTCTAAATGGTAAGGTATGACTTTTTGCAGATGATATAAAGGTTTGATAAATAATTAAAGTAAATTAGAGAATGATTTAGGAGTTATTATTTCTGATGACTTAAAGGTAAGCAGGCAATGCAATAAAGCGTCAGAAAAAGCAAGCAGGTTGAGGTTCTATCACTTTACAAATCTCTCATCATACCTCACCTACAGTATTATGTACAGTTCTGGAGGCCCCATATCCAGAAGGATATTGTTACATTAGAGGAAATATTACTTTACAAATTAAAATTAACCATTTTCATGCCACATATGCAAAAGTATGTATATTTCTAGAAGATTAAGAAAGCTAGCATTTTATTGTATATTTTTTTACTTTTTAAAAAAAAACAAATGTGGGTTTTTTGCTTCTGATCAAAGTATCCTATGGTCATTTACAGCTTAACGAAATAAAGCAAGATGGAGTAATTTTTATGTTGTGATGGGGGATAATTGATATATATCGATTATATGTAAGAGCATATTTTAAATATATTATATTATATAATATATATATATATATATAAAAAATCTGCAAACCTCCCTTGTGAAAGCCAGCATTTTATAGACAGACAATGGACAGCCATTAGTTAATTTATGTACTTGAAAGGATGAGGGATTGAAATCTGCCCTGGCACTATAAGGCTGCTAATAAATGACATTCAATATAACAATATTTTTTTTTCTAAGTTTACAATGATAGTTGTCAAATGGCAGAGGAATCTACAAGCATAAAAGAAAAGCAAAATGAAAGGACACGGAATCTTGCTGCAGAACAGAAGGCTGTTGGCTGAATACATCAGATAGAAACCTTTTTTTCATCACTCTGTCTGAGCTACCAGTTTTCCCAAGTGGCTTAAGTCATAGGCATTGCCAACCCCGGAAAGTAGATGTCTGAACGTTATCTGCTGCTTCTGGTTATTGGAATTTTGGAGAAGATCTTCAGGTTGCTTTATTACAACTAAATGACTTCATGCAAGTATCCTAAAGCGACCTAAGTGACCTATATTAGGTCTGGAGCAGAACTGGAGTTGATCTATGCACTTAGCCCATACTGCCTGTCCTTTGACTTTGAAGAACATTCCTTCCCTGATGTATTGTGACGTTTTCCTGTTTAATTGATATGTCAATGGCTTGCTTTATATACAGGTCAGAGCTTTACGGCAGGATGATTGCAAAAAAAAAACATGTTTCAGCTAGTCCAGTGTTAATCTTTTCAAGTTTAAACAACTATGTATATGTCATGAAACTTTTAACTTGCTTAACAAACCAGTACTGCTTATCATTTGAAGTATTGTGTAGTACTTCTTTTCACAGTATGTCTGAGCTGGAGACTTAAGTTAAAAGAGCAAAGGAAGACTGAAATGGCCATGGTGTCGGAAAACTTTTAAGGACAGGGAAAATGTTTACATTTGTATTTGTGAATGTTATAAAGTACTGTTACCTTTTGCAGAAATGTGTGTTTTTATAGAAATTCCATTTAACATACATTTTCTAGCAGTATTGCATTTCCCTTGAAATGTAAGTCCATATCATCATCACCCGGAGGAGCATATTCCTTGTCGTCATAAGCTTCATGCATCAAGTAAAAGCGTGTACATTAGAAAGTAAAAAACTAGCAAGAATTGGTACACTGAAAATATCTTTTTTGCTGTGTTCCTAACACATGGATCTTAGCAAACATTAAAACCAAAAAAAAGACAAACCAACCTTTAATAATATAAGTTGTTGCTTTCATCATCTTCAACAATTGTATTTCCTGCTCCTGTCAACATCCTGTAAGCATGAAAAGAGTATGAAAACCAGTACGAGGAGTAGAATACGTGGAAAGATAATGATGAATTAGGACTTTCCTTTTATATATGGAAAACACAGCTGCAGCCCTTAAAGAACACTCTCCGGGTGTTGAAGTATTTCAGTCAAGGTACACTAGGGGGCGCTCATGTGTTCCATTCAATGAAAATCCGAAGTTATATTGGAAGAAAAGAAAAAATATTTAGTGTAGATGTATAGTTATATAGTCAGCCCTGCGTGTCACAGATTTGCACGCACAGTGTTCCTTTGTTGTTCAATGCGTAGCAAGGGTCACATGGGGGTCCACATTGAGAATATATATCCAAAGGAAAAACACAAAAAGGATCCAATAGTGTATTATTGTTTTTAAGTGCAGAAACCGCAAAGCGTGGAAGTGTACTTACACTCAAGCGGGTATAAATGAGCCTGTGGTTCTTGGTCACAAACCAAGATCCTATCTATGTTTCACAGGGTCACAGAACTTTACTAGCCCATATTAAGAAATGAAAAATACATGTTACAAAGCTATGCTGTTACTTTAAACAGTAACCTTCATGCAAGTTTGGTCTGCTCTCTTTCTCTCCCTCCAACTGGTAGCTGCTCCTTTACAGGCACATAGTCCCTGCCTGTGCTGAGACACAGTTTGCATGTTGCAGACACGAGACAGTATTGCAGTATTGCAGTTAGGGTTAGTTAATACTCCAGCTGTTGAGACTGCATTCATTTACCATGGCTCTCAGCCAGTTTTGCATGTTAAGCATCATGGGATAGTGAGTACTCAACAACTGGAGTGCCAAAGGTTAGCTTTTATATCATTATGGATAGGTACTGCAGCTGCTTTGGAATGCACATCTCATGATTCTCAGCCATCCTTTTGGTTGGCTGGACATCATGAGAAATCTAACAGTACTTGGAGTGCCAAATGTTAGCAACAACTGCCGCAAAACAACCAAGTGTCCTTTTTTTGTAATGCCTCGGAATGTTTGCTGTGCATCACATAGCTACACTACACTACGTGACGTTATCTTTTCTTGACTGTAAATCCCATGAGGTTGAGCAATGGGCGTATTGTGGTGGCCTACACTACATACTAACTGCAGCTTCCATGATATACAGTCACCCATTACCGACACCATAGGAATTGTAGATTGGGGTAGTTGTGGCTAATCTTTACCACCCCAAATATTGTAAACTAAAGCTCCGCTCCCATGCAACATATCATAATGGTTTCGGCCTACTCGGTACCAGCTCTCTTATCTAAATGGGATCGTAAACAATTAAGATCTGCAGTCATAAGCCAATGCCAGTGAAATATAAATACGTTCTAGAACAAAGAATGCAATTAGCCATCTGCAGGAGCTATACATTGCTCTTCCCACTACATATTTACATATCAAGGTTCTGCAGTTTCCCTTTATTCTCTTGTCTATGCCTATTTACAGTGGGACCGACTGACTGTACCCGGTTCACTGCTATATGATGTGAAGCCTGTAAAATGTACGTATAGAGCCATCAGCTTGTGCAGAGGGAAATGTGTTCTGGATTCTTGCATATTTATTAGGTGATTCATGTGTAAAGACAATTCCAGAGATTGTGCTAAACATGTTTGAAGAGCTATGTATTGTCAGTTGTTTTTTTTTAATGCAAGCCTGATAAAACTTGTGTTTTATGACTATTCTTCAGAAGATGAATTGACAAGCACACCATGTTGATTTATAAGCGTGTAAATAATTAATTGACTTGCGTTAATAAACTTTTTCATATTGTTAAATTATAAATACTATGTTTCAAATTAGTTTTTTTTATACACATGTTTTTGTATACATATTTGATATCTGAACAGCTGAGAGGTGAACCGGTTATTATAAAATAAGTAAGAGAAAAGATCAAAAGAACAGACCCAAACAACAAATTGACAAATGTATTTTGTTATTTTGTCTAATATAATATATATATTATATTGTTCCTAAGAATGCATACCCCTTTACCTGATTTAGACCCTGCCATTTTTGGCTTTATGCTGACAATCCAATTTGGGCACCTAAAGAAAACAAACTGTGCAATATTCAAATGGTCAAAATCTATCAGGATTTTTTTATTATTACAAAAGAACACAGGAAGAATACAGTATCTCCAATGTCTGCCTAGTGTAATTTTAGTTGCCAATGAACATAATTGCGATCTTTCTTTTAATTTTGAGGTTGACATTTTGAGATTGGTGAGCAAAATCTAACAAACATACTTGTTACATACATGTTTCTTAATTTCTTGTTGTTTATTGCACTCCCACCAAATATGGACTATGGAACCTTTTCATTAGTGGCATCTCCAGCAGGACTTAAGATACCAGAGGATAAAATGTATTGACCATATACCTGCGATTAAGGAGTTTAACGAAATGTATTTGACACAGTGGATATCTTTATTTGACACATGTCAGAAAATGACCAAAACCACATATCTAGAGAAAAACGTTTGCCGAAATCCTTTTCCCATTCAATCATTGAAATAGTCTTATCATTCTTGCTGTTTAAGCATCAAGTTAAGGTTAAAATATTTGCCAATAAATCATCTAATAAAGAAAGGGATACAGGCGGAATAATCCCACAAAAAACAAGCAGAAAAATGATGGGTGTATAAATCACACTTAGTACAATTGTAATATTTAAAGGGTCAAGATCTATCAGGTAATATCCCAACAACATTGTATGAGAACCGAATAATTTTTTTTAAAAAAACTGGAACAAAGTGTATGTCTCGCAGGAGAGTCATGGTTTAAAATTGCCATTTTTGCTACTCAATATGAAGGGCTAATCCCAGTGAGCTTCTCCTATAAGAAAACCCTGCAAAATGCATTGTTAGCCTGTCCAACTTCTCAATGGATGAACTATGCTTTATACAGGGTCAACAAAGCCCTTCTTGCAAGAAGACTAGTCTGGTTTGGCCGTTCTTAATGTACAAAGATAAGGTGAGTTAGTGAAAGATGAAACATCACGTTACATTACATCTATTTACATAGCGCCAGCAGATTCCGTAGCGTTGTTGCAGCAGAGTCAGAATATTTTAAAATCGCTCCCTTGTGAGCTTACAATCTAGTTGGTGGTTGAAGGGGAACTGAAACAATAGAGATAACTGCCTGGAGTCCGGATGATCTGTAGAGATTTCCTGTAATATTCGCTTTTTTAAAATATATTTGCAATATTAAAGTTTAATGTTGTTATAGTTTATGTACATTAAGTTAAAGTAGAGAAAGGTTCTACCTCAAAACCTCAAAGCTTCACGAATTTTAAAAAGGCTGGCCAAGTCTAAAACAGAACTACTTTATGAAAATCATGAAATTTGCAGCAGAGGTCGTAAAAACACACAGGTAAGCAATTCAATGACCTGAGCAGACAGCAAACGACAGTCGTTTTAACGGTACCAATGCACAGAAGATGCTACATTCAAACCATTGAAAATCCTGCCCTTAAAGCTATTCAATGTACAAGGAATAAATTTAAAACCATCGACATTTTTATCTAACCTCCAGTAGACTTGACTAACATAGATGCCATCAAGCAAAACAAAAAAAACACAGCCGGGGCGTTTAACCACAACATGCAGTGTGAGAACGACAAAACCACTTAACCGAAAAGATAAAAAGAAAGATACTACAGGTCAATTACAGCAGTTGGCTTATTCTGGGAACTCTTGGCCACTTAGAAGTTACTATAGAGCTGCCACAGAACTTGGCCAACACTTGTAAATCCTTCCTTACATCTCATTGGTAATTAAGTGGTTTTGCCGTTTTTATAGCGCATGCTACATCTTTCTTGAATTTTTAAAAAGACAACACTCTTTGTACATGTAGTCAGAAGTATTGAGTAGATCTACCCATTTCCAACTATGATTGAATTTAGTCAGGAGCATTCAATTAACCCTGTTGTCTTTACATGCCAAAATTATAGCTGCTAGTTATGGGGTCATACATACGTATAATAAATGTACTTTCTGGCCGACATGAATATCCTTGGTAAAATAATACTACCAAGAAGGGAAAAAAAACACTTTAAGTTGAATATATGAATTAAATGCAAATGTTCTTTGTATGAACTCTAGGCTGTGCATTTTGAGTCTAATAAGATCTTGTGAAGCTTTTCTGCAAATATGAGGCATTCCATTTAGATCAGAGGTATTCCATTGCATATTGTAAAGGGTGGCTCATGCCCATCCATGGTACACGAGTGTACTCATAATACAAGTTTTATATACTGTGGTGGAACGATATGGTTGGCTGGGTCAGTAGCTGGCAGTGGGTTCGAAGACTAGCAGGTGCCCTCACATGGTCCAGTTTAGGGGAAAAGCATGATCTACGCCTCCAATGGAAAGAACTGTCTTCATCTGACACATCTGATCACACCTTCAGTCTAAGCAGGAAGCCAAATTTGTTTCCCTGTCATGTAGAAACTCATAAATTATAAGTTACCAGAAATAATTAAAATATTTCAGTGAAATACAGAATAGAGTTCTAAAGTGATTCAATTAAAAACATGAAGTTTCTATATTTTTACACACTCTTTATTCTGTGGATATACTGTAGTTTCTAAAGTATTTTAGTCTTTATTGATAAAGCAAAAATAAAGACACTGTGCTGATAAATACATTTATGGGCTATACTCCAGCAAGCAGTGAGGGGAGTAAGTAAGAATGGGTTACAAATGACCTCTAATATGCCTAACAAATGAGGATCCGAACCCCCCTGACCTTCCCTGATGTCCACTATTCTTAGAGCTCAGAATGTTTGCTGGGTATAAATGTATCTCAATACATTATTCAAAATTATCATTCATTACTCATTCATTACAAAGACAACCATCAATAGGCTGCAAAGTCACAAAAACGTCTTGGCAAAGCCCAGCCCAAGCAATGCCTCTAATCACACATCCTAAAAAAGGATCCATCTGGAAATGTTGGGACGTATGCTATGATCCAGAGTTCTAGATACTACCTCTGCTCATTGTAGTTCAAAGATAGCCCCCGAAAAACAATGCAGATTAGCACCTCTGTGTTGCCAACTAATCTAATTCAATTGTATCAAAACGGAAAAAACGGTCAGTAGATGGCAGTGTACGATATTAATATGATATTAATCAACATATGCATCGTTAGCAAATAATAAGGACTATGTGCCCGCTATAATTATTATTATTTATTGAGTTATATAGCGCCATCATATTCCGCAGTGCTGAACAATGTGCACACGGGACATAACTAGTACAGTATTATAAGACGCCCCCCTCAATAATCTGAATATTAATTTCGAAAAGATGATTTTCTATGATTGAGAAAAATGCATTTTTTGTTTTTATTTCATTATTTGCCAACCTGCCCCCTAGTTATGCACATCTGCCCCACGGCTTTGCCACTCTGCCCCCAGACATGCCTTATACCCCTGATATGCCACTCTGCCCCCCCTGATATGCCTTATACCCCCTATATGCCAATCTGCCTTCAGACTCCCTGGTGTCAAGTGGGGGCAGCCGGCGAACATATATGCGCAATGCACATAGACAATCTCCGCTGTTGCTGGCCAGTACTTCCGCCAGGGCTTCTATGATGGTGCATTGGAGGTCATGTCAGGTGGGCGCTCCATCATAGAAGCCCCGGCAGAAGTTCTGGTAGCATCCGACGGTGTGTGCACATATCGTGCAGATGTCCACTGGGTGCCAGAGAGGAGGATCCACGTCCCCTGCAGCGCTGTGGGGGGATCAGGATCTTAGTGTTATAGTCAGACCTCCATTTGAGGTCTGATTGTAAAACGGCATCGAATATAAGACAAGGGGTATTTGCAAAAGTTTTAGTGTAAGGGGCAAATACGGACAATGTGGGTGGCAGTTTTTGGAAATAAAAGTAAAAAGAGTAAATATCTTGTTCATTCTATTTCCAAAAACTGCCACCTACATTGTGAGAATGAGAGGTCAGATCGTCTGTGGAATGAGCATCAGGGTACACTGCAATTCTAAGTAGTTAAGAAATAAGCCACAGTCAAGGCAGACATCAAGGCTCCAAAGGAAAGTTTGAAGCAAAAATCAATACCGGTAGCTATACATTGAATTATCTGTATAGTAAGTAAGTTTACACAATCTTCTATGTATAATCATCCAGAAACAAAGGTCTATTAAGGAAGCTCTTTCAATGGGCACTGGGGAAGTGGTAAGGGTTTCCTTACACAGAAATTGCAGAAACACCCATAAATGTCTAGATCA
>VKOC01000005.1:32222116-32247994 GCA_009364415.1 Spea multiplicata
AGTCATACTGCAAGTAGCAGTAGACCAGGCACCACAGCTAGTCCAACCACTGCTGGTTCCACAGACATTACAGCTAGTAAGACTACAAGCAGCCTACCAGGTAGCACAGCTACTCCATCCAGTGCTGGTTCCACAGAACTTACAACTAGTCATACTGCAAGTAGCAGTAGACCAGGCACCACAGCTAGTCCAACCACTGGTGGTTCAACAGGAATTACAGCTAGTAAGACTACAAGCAGCCTACCAGGTAGCACAGCTAGTCCATCCACTGCTGGATCCACAGAAATTACAGCTACTAAGACTACAAGCAGCATACCTGGTACCACAGCTACTCCATCCAGTGGTGGTTCCACAGAAATTGTAACTAGTCACACTATAACCAAAAGCACAACAGTTACTACAACTACAGCTTCCACTATTAGCGCCACACCAGTTCCTACAAGCCTGACGGAATTGACCAGCACCCCAACTTCATCTTCAGGTAACTAGTTAGTTCTTCATATACACTATTGTGCAAATTTGGAAAAATACTGGTGCTTATCACTGTGGGCAAATGTAGAAATATATATTAGTATTTTTGCTCTTTTTGTTTTTCTTATTATGTGTATTTGGTTCTCATATGGTGACATATTTTTTAAAGAATGCACAGTACAATGATCTGACAATATGACACTTTGTTTATAGTACACAGAGTTTATATAAACTATATTCTGTGACAGTCCTTAATAATAGTGTTTTACTATTATTTTGTAAATCAGCATTTTTTTTCTATGCATAAGTTTGTTTCCCCCCAGAAACACACAAATTAATACATATTGCCTATGTGTCTCCTTTCACTTGCAATGGTTTTTCTGTGATAGAATCAATACAAACACAGAATTTTATGGCATAAAAGTCTTCATGTGAACATCCAGACCGTAATTAGTCCTGTCTTAGACTGTAGATGGCGTTATGCCTTTCCCATGCATGTTAAAATTATCTCACTGTTTTAGCCTGTATCAGTTCTGTAGCAGTCACACTGGTCCATTTATCTACCACCCAATTAGTAAACGAAAAGTTGCCTACATTACATCAAGTTATAAATTATGGCCTCTTATTCTCACATTTATCATTTACTCCTTTGAAATAAACTTCCCTCCTGTACTTTGTTAAATCACTTCATGTATTTACAAATCACATCTCCAACCTCTCTTCTTTCTTCCAGGTTATACATATTGAGATTTGTTAGTCTTCCTTGATAATTTTTAAAAAAACATTAACTTTTTTTTCCTCTAGCATCTTCGGCAGAACCTACAGCAAAGCCTATTATTTCAGAAACTCCAGGTAAGCACTTTGCTAGTTTGAGTACTACAATGGGATATATAGTAAAGCTACAAGTATCAATGATAAACTTAAAAAAAGACAAAAAAACATATTGTCCACATGTTGTGCATTGGTGTTGAAAGACAAAAACATTTGGTGAGTAGGGCTAGATTTGCCTCAGTCACAAAATACTGGGGGCAAAAAGACCATGCTTTATTGAAATAGAGGAAAAATTAACTATAGATCTAGGCAAAAATGTTGTCTTGTACGTAGACAATGACTAGGAGAGCATTTACAAGCTATCATGACAGCTTCAAAGGAAAAAAGCAGGTAAACCAAAAAATAATATCCATGATGTGGAGTTAACAATGAGATGAAGAGAGTGAATACTGCAAAAAACAAACAAACAGGGAGTTTGGACATTCTCACTGTTAGTACCATATACAATTGAATATTAATAATTAAGAGAACATTAAAGAATGCCACAACAACAGTATGGAATTTAGAAGAAATTAAATGATGACATTGAGCTAGAAATTAATTTTGAAGAGAAATGTGGAAATGCATTGTATTGTTTTACATAGGAACTTCTGGGACCACAGCTACACCTGAATCTACTCAACAAAGCACAACTATCCCTACTTCAGGAAGAACAACGTTTACCACGTCAGGGACACCTCCTGGTAGTACTATGGTGCACACAACAGATTCCACTTCTGAAAAGACAACTTCTAGTACTACTTCTACGTTAGTTACCACAACAAGACATCCAAATGTTTCTACACTGCAAACCACAAGCCATACAACTTCAGGGGTTACTTCATCTGCTCCCGATTATACATCTGAAGGAACAACTACTACATCACCACCTAAAACTTCTTCACAACCTGTACCTGAACCAACTCGTGAAACAACAGCTTCCACCACTACTAGTTCAGGACCCAAAACTACATCACAGGGCACAACTGACATAACTTCAGGGACTGTTAAAGTCACCACCTCTGATTCAACAACTGACTTCACATCTTTAAGAACCACAACATCTTCTATAACAACGCATATATCTTCGGGTAAATACAACATGCATTTATTACCTGATGAGCTATTTTAAATGCTACATAGTTTTTATTTGGTTGTTTAGGCATTGGTAAATAGCTGGAATCACAATATACTTTATTGCATTCATTTTAATGACTATTTACCATGTAATAATGAGTTATTTCTTTTCATAGGTTCCACTACAACAAGACATTCTACAACAACAACAACCGTGTCACCTCCCAATTCAGGTAACAATGAATGCATTTCATAGGCTGTAAAGAGGACCTACAGAAGATGTTCTACAGTGATAAGCTAGTAGAGTGGGGTGCACCACCAGATTTTCTTCTGTGACAAACCCAATTCAGACAGCAAGCAGCCATAAAAAACATGGAAATACTTTGTCGGGCCTTGGTAGTAATAATATTCCTTAATTATATCGTGTTTTGCTTTTGCCCTCAGGCTCCTGCGTGGTAGAAGGAGATCCTCACTACCATACATTTGATAACCAGGTCCATCACTTTATGGGAACCTGCACATACACTTTATCTAAAGTCTGTGAAGATGACGGACAGCTACCACACTTCAATGTGGAAGCTGCTAACGAGCACAGGGGAAGCAATACTAGAGTATCTTATGTCAAATATGTGAACGTGGATGTGTACGGATACAGAATCACTCTGGAGAAGGACAGACAGGTTAAGGTGAGATAACAGGGATCACAAGACATATTATACAATGAACTACTTTAACTGCATACCGGAAGCTTTAGTGCCAGCCATTATTTTTTATGATATTTAATCTCATGCAATTACAGATATTGTACAGGATATTAGCCACTAAACTGCTGGAGAAATTATTTAATAACAGTAATTTATATGCGCAAGTGTATATATGTATCTATCTATCTTGAGGTGTGGTAATTTTTCTTCACTAGGTGAATGGACAAATAGTCACTCTGCCCAAGAGTTTGTCGCCAGATGTTGAGATCTTCCTTAGTGGTTCCAATGTCCTGGTAAAAACAGGCTTTGGCTTACAAGTGAAGTTTGACGGAAACCACAAAGTTGTGGTAACTATTCCTGGCAACTATGCAAATAAAGTGTGTGGACTTTGTGGAAACTTCAATGGAAATAAGCCAGACGACTTCCTAAACCCAGATGGTGAATTAGAGCCAGACTCTTCCAGCCTTGGCAACAGCTGGCAGGTTAAAAATGATTCAAGGTGAGACAATTTAATGATTAGAAGAAAATGTATGTTTCCTTGTAAAAGTCTTCCTAATTTCTTGCATTGCTATATTTTTAAAATTCTGCACATTATATTAGGATTTAAGCCCCAGAAACGAATCTAAATGTGTCTTAAAGAAAAATGTCAACTTTGAGTTTGCAATAGAATATTCAAAAATACTGTTTCTGTGTTGGTAGATGGAGGGTAAAAACTGTCACCCATTGATAGACTTGTTGAAATTTGCCCTATTTATAAATTATGAACTTTTACAGCTGCTCTGCAGGAACAGAAGTCACTCCAAATTGCACAGACGAAGAGAAAAACACCATTGCCAGCAACAGCTTCTGTGGACTTATCACTGATAGCAATGGTCCATTCAGAGAGTGTCATAATATCATAGATCCATCAACATACTTTGATACCTGTGTGTATGATTTGTGTGAATTAGACCTGGACCCTGGTTCTCTGTGTAACAGTCTCCAGTCTTATACAGAGGCCTGTCAGTCTCATGGAGTAACCATACATCCTTGGAGAAATGACACCTTCTGTCGTAAGTAGAACATATCTTTTTTTTTGCCAGAACAGTAGTAGATTTTTGAGGCACTAGCAATAATGTAGAATTTGTGTTTATAGTTTAATTTAAATAAAAGGAATCCGTTAAGTCAAGATATAATGAGCAACATAATTATGACAATGTGCCTTTTTTGACTGCTTATTTGTTTTTGTTTACAGCACCCAAGTGTCCATCCAACAGTCATTATGAACAATGTGGCACAGCGTGTCCAGCTACTTGTGTAAACCCAAGATCACCATCCAACTGTGACCTTCCATGTACTGAAGGATGTGTCTGTGACCCAGGGTACATTCTGTATGATAGGAAATGTGTACCAGAAGATCAGTGTGGATGTTGGGATGGTGATAAATATTATGATGTAGGCTCTGAGTTCTGGTCTGATGACACCTGCTCTTCACTATGTACATGCCCATCAGCAGGAAGCAGTATAGAGTGTACAAATGCATCGTGCCCAAGTAACCAGTATTGTGGTATATCCAATGGCGAGCCTGGATGTTATTTCTATGTATATGGCGTATGCAGAGTTCATAATGACCCTCATTACGACACATTTGATAGACAGAATCATAATTTCATGGGCCTGTGCACCTACACTCTTGCCAAGCTTTGCAGCAATTCTTCATCTCTTCCATATTTTAATGTTGAAGCAAAGAATGCACATCGTGGAGATCCTTCTGTGTCATTTGTGGAGAAAGTATTTATTGAAGTATACAATCAGAAAGTACAAATTTGGAGACATGAGCGAAATCGAGTTTTGGTAAGTTGGCTCTAAAGAATTTTAAGCTGAACTTATGTATTTAGTTTCAACAGTATTTTTGTTTCAGCTAGGTTGTTGACGTATCATCTTTAATTCAACACAGGTCAACAATATCTGGACTACACTTCCAGTGTCATTAGTGGAAGGATTGGTTACAGTGACCTGGACAGGAAAATATGTCCTCCTTCAGACTGATTTTAAGCTGTCAGTCTCCTATGATACTGATAGTTCAGTGGAGGTTAAAGTACCGAGTACTTATTCTAAACTGACATGTGGAATGTGTGGCAACTACAACAACCGCAAACAGGATGACTACATGATGCCAAATGGAGAGCAAGCACCCAATTCAGAAGTTCTAGGCCACAGCTGGATAGTAGACGACGATGACCCACTTTGTAATCCCACAGATCCTGAACCAACACCGTTACCTCCATGTGAACCCGAGGAAGAAGAGCTGTATAAAAGCAATGCTTTCTGTGGTCTCCTAACAAGCAAGGACGGGCCATTCAGTACATGTAACTCTGTGATCAGTCCTGCTGGATTCTTTGAAAGCTGTATGTTTGACATGTGTGCGTTAGATGGAGATCCAGACATCCTTTGCAGTTTGCTGGAAGCCTATGCAGATGCTTGTCAGAAGGAAGGATTGTTGAGTTCCTGGAGAAACAGCACTCTATGCCGTAAGTAGTTATTTTAATTAAGTTGCAAAGCTATACAAAATAAGGTGCAGAATTCTTACATTCTTTACACAATATACATATGTTACCATAATGTCTTCTAAATGATAATCATTACTGTGATTTTAAATTTCAATTTATTTAACATTAATTAAATAATTTTATAATATTGGAAAATTAGGGCATAGTACTTTTCTGCCCTTTATTTTCCCCACCCTATATTTAGACCTAACATTCTCCTATTGTTTCATTTCTAAGCCCTTGATTGACATGATCAACATTATATCAGTACATAAATACTATTGTTTGTATGTGTAATTGTATGACCTATACATTATAATGATAATCATATGAAGTTAAGATTTGAGTTTATTAAAACAAAGTGTATCTGTTTTTTTTGTAGCACCTACTTGTCCACCCAACAGTCACTATAATTCATGCATGAGTTCCTGTCCTGCCACATGTCTGGAACCACATGCCCCAGAAAACTGCAGCACCCCATGTTTGGAAGGCTGTGCATGTGATGACGGATATGTCATTAGCGGAGGAACATGTGTTTCCAAGTCCCATTGCGGTTGCTACTACAATGGTACTTACTACAATGTAAGTAAATAAGAATCACAATTGAAATTATATAATGAAAACAGACTATAAACAAACCACCCTATAAAACAACTGTTACAATTTATTATATGCTTTAATCACAGGAAGGAGAGAAGTTCTTAGAAGGAAACTGTGAAAATAGCTGTGTGTGTCACGGAAACAACAGTGTGGTCTGTTCCCCAATATCCTGTGCCAAAGATGAGATCTGCAAAGCTCAAGATGGAGTTTTGGGCTGCTACCCTCCAAGCACTGCAATCTGTCACATTTATGGTGACCCTCATTATACAACATTTGATGGCACCCTCCACCACTTCCAGGGATCATGCAACTACACGGTGACAGAGACATGCGTGAACACATCAAACAACTTTATTGTCACTACACGCAATGAACACAGAGGAAACCCAAGCTGGACTGCCATTAATTCTGTTGCTCTTACTGTGAAAGGAGCTCACATCGTACTACAAAAGAACAATATCGTTCAGGTAAGTGATATGCTCACAATATTAAATATTCCTAAAACTATGCCTAATATTATCTACAATGTTAATATATATTGTATGTAATATGTAGGTTTGCACTATTAAATAGACATTTTTATTCCACTACTCATATGCCTTCCATTTTAACCATTTCCACTGATTATCTGTTTTTTTTGTGTGATAAATTGATACATTTCTCTGCATTATTTTTTTCAGGTTAATAATGTTACAGTAACTCTTCCCACTAATCAATCTGGTATAAGTATCACCCAAACTGGTCCCTATGTCATAGTTACCACAGACTTTGGCCTGGAGCTTCAGTTTAATGGTGATCATGAGTTGTTTGTCAGAATAAAGGAAAATTTCAAGGGAACATTATGTGGATTGTGCGGCACCTACAACGATAACCGTCATGATGACTTCATGACACCCAATGGAAGTGTTGTAACGGGTGTCAATGAGTTCGGCAATAGCTGGAGAGTCGAAGATGATGACTGGTTGTAAGTATTTTCATGGTTACGGGCAAAAAACAAATTAACCTACTAGCATAAAAAAGATTACTATATGGTGAGAAAAGTAGGTGATTGCAGTTCATGTTTGTGTTGAAAATTGCAACACCACCAACTGAATACGAATAACTAGTTAACACACTAATAATATCAACAACCATTTTTCATTTAAATAAAATATATTTGTGATTGCGTATTTTCTGCAGTAGTTCATTATTTTATTGATTCTATGGTAGTTTGGTATTGATCTCTGAGTCTCTGTTGCCATATGAATGTATCTTGTAAGACAGTTCTGAATTCACAGCTTACAGTCATACTAAGAATAAACCCTGTTCAAAAGTAAAAAAACACAAAAAGAAATAAAACACAATGGTGTTTTAATAACCCCAATTGTTTGTGTATAAACAGGTGTGATCCAGTTCCTCCACCTCCCCCAACATGCACTCCATCTTTAGAACAGGAGGCTGAACAGAAATGCTGGATTTTGAAACAGTCTGATGGTCCATTCAAACCCTGTCATATGTACATTCGTCCGCACCTGTATTTCGAGAGCTGCGTGTTTGACCAGTGCGCTACAGGAGGCAGCGACGAGCAGCTCTGTAATGCGTTACAGTCATATGCAGCCGCCTGCGAAGCTCTGGGAGTTTCTCTGGGAGACTGGAAAAATAATACAATTTGTGGTGCGTATCAGTTCTATATGTGTTCCTTCATCAGATAAATACAGTATTTCACGTGACAACATATTACTTTGTAATTACATACAGATCCAGATGCAACAACTGAACGACCCGTTTCTTCTACCACACACACAGTTCCAGGTAAGGTTCTCCCATGTAACTCGTCATCCTCCCTCCCAACCATTTTTTCATGTGCATTAATTTCTATGACAATATGTTTGTCTGCCATAGGTTCTTTAGTTACTACTCCTCATTACATTACATTACATGTACGTCATGGCTGTTCTTTAAATAGGTCCAATTATTTTGTGGTGGGCTCACTAATCCCTCAAAGACAGGTATTCCAGCATAGAAACAATGAGATGACAACTCTATGTTAAGAATGTATTTTGTTCTTTATTATGCATCTTCCAGTTCCTACATTTTGACCTATTCTGACCGCATGATCAGATCTAACACAAGTAAACTGGCCCACAGATGTTAAAAGTGAGAGAGAAATTAGCTGTGAGGGCAGAACAAAGCAATTCACAAAAACATGTATAGCTCCCTTTTAGGTACTTTGTAAAAACTATTTGAAGGAAGACTCAACTTGATAAAACTCAACAGATTTCTGTTGGCTTACTTTGTGTTCATTTTTAAGAATCAGGATATAAAGAGGAGGATTTTCTTAAGCGGTAGAAGCCTTAAGTTATAGTGCTTAATGCTTAATGTTATAGTACTTTATATTCAAGTGAATGTGTTTTGTATTGTTTTTCTTTAAAGAATCCACTCCAGCACCATCAACCAGAACTACAACAACATCACAAACAACAATACGAACAACAACAACAACATCCAGAACTCCTACAACACCAACAATATTAGGTAAATAATCTAATTTCAGTATCAAAACATTACGTTAGACATTTTGTTTTATTTTTATTGTAATAGAGATGTGTCTGTAGGAGACGCAGTAGTAACACTAAATAATACAATACACGTGTGGGGTGTTCTGGGTTTTAGTATTATTATTGGTAAATGTTATATTTGAATATGATAGTATGATATGAATATCAGAATATCAGAATATGATGAATATGATAGTTCTTGCTCTAAAGTAAGTTTGTATGTAGACTGTATGATTTGGATTTCATATACTGCTAGACTATGAGTCTAGCAGTATAGTTCCCCAAAAGCTCTAGTTCAGAGGGGCCTCTAGGGCCACAAAGGGACCTTTTGATGCTGGCATAGCTGCTGTTTCTATCATTATTTGATACTAGGCATGTTCAAGATGTGGATGTACATAAACTTTACATACATTTTTAATTTTCACTAGGGTGAAAATGTGAGGTAAGGGCCTATATATGTGAATGTTAACATTTACAGGTCTTGTAAAGGGTACTGCTGTATCTTATTTTTATTTTTCTCTCTTTTTTATTACTTTTTTAAGACGTACAGTACATCTCCATGTGACTTTTAATGCCACATGGGAGTGTGTATCTCATGAAATCGGATAGCCCATTCCCTTACATTCTGTAAGGAAAGGCAGCATTTATAGTTTCACTCCATAACTTGCCGTTGTATTCCAGATGATGCCATCTGCAGCGCCTCTGGAGATCCTCATTACAACACGTTTGATGGTGCGGTTCACCATTACATGGGAAATTGCAGCTACACGCTCTCCAAACTTTGCAACGGATCACAGGGACTGTCTGATTTCCATGTGTACACCACCAACGAGCATAGGGGCTCCAATACCAAAGTTTCCTATGTCCAGTCAGTGCACGTACAAGTTGACAACGATACATTCACACTACTCAAAAACAAAAAATTCAATGTAAGCTAATATTCTCTATACATTAAAAAAAAAAAAAAATTTTCAGAAATGTTGAGCCATATAAAAGCAAATAACATTTCATTTAGTTGTATTTACCTGTGACTACATTTTCGTGTATCTTATGGTCTCTTTTTCGACTGTTGCTATAGAAGCTAATGATGAAAGCATCAAATGAAACGCAGTGTTACAGAATCTTTGCTCATGTTTAAAAAATATCATATATGCAAGTTTTAAAAACAGCACATTTTCACTCATTACAGGTTAATGGAATAAGAAGAAATACACCAGTACAAAAGGGCAGCAGATACAGAGCATATATCAGTGGAAATTACTTAATTGTAGAGACAGATTTTGGACTGCGAGTGAAGTTTGATGGTAATCACTATGTCGATGTGTATCTACCATTAGACTACAAGGGGCACGTCTGTGGATTATGTGGTGAGTTTTAACATTCCGTTCCACCCAAGTAGTATAAATGTAGTATAAATGAGCACCCAGTAATGCTATGTTAATATGTCATATTTCCAGGAAACTATAACGGCATACCCAGTGATGACAACATTAAACCGGATGGTAATGCAGCAGCAGACTCCAGAGAACTAGGAGACAGCTGGATAGTTTCGGACAAAGATGGCAAAATGTAAGTTTTGAAGGATGCAGCTATTAAGAAAAAACTGCGAATGTAGTTACTACATGTTAAGTTATTATTACCTTTATGTTCAAGGCACTGAGTAGAAGGGAAGAAAAGCAATTCTTACACCTAACGTTTTCAATAATAGACTTGTGCATTTGGATTTTTTACCAAACTTTCCAATTTTATTAATTCATTCGAATATCTGAAAATGAAGAGAGACCTAGATGAAACAAACAAAAACACAGCAGACTGCTCTGAATTTTCATTTTAATTTTTTGTTTAAATCTCACTTACACTTACTCACGTTCTCTCACGCACTCTCTCTAAATGCCCCCTACCTTCTCCGCCAAACACGTCTGTCTCCAAATCTCCTTTTCTGCAGCCCCACTTCTTGTATTTTCTTGTTCTTCTGTCTTCTTTCTTGGTCTGCTACTCCCCATCCACTATCTGCTCCATTAACCTGGCCTCCTGGAGTGCTTTCACAATAAGAAGGAGCCTTGGCAAGCTCCACGGGAACAACCTCTCCCCATTCAGAGCGTGTGCTTGAAGGCTCTGACCTTTAGCGGAAGCGCTCCGGTGGCCAGGTTAATGGAGGCCAGAGGAAAGAATCGGACAAACAAAGAAGAAAGAAAACAGAAGATGCGATGAACAAGAAGAGTCAAGATAAGAAGCAAAGCTTCGGGGAAAAAAATGTGGACAAGGAAGTAGTGAGTGGAGAATTAGGGAAACATTGAGGGAGAGAGTGAGAGAGACTGAGAGATTGTGAGACAGAGTGAGTTAGAGTGAATGTGAAATGACTATAACTTTTGGTTTCAAATAGAATAGGCAGCAAATACAATTTGTTTGAAAACAAACAAACGGCCCAGGAACAAAATGAAAAATTTGTCCAAAATGTTTTCAGTCCATGTGCACAAGTCTATCCAGTAATGTTATGGCATTTGAGATGCTGCTGGTAACTTGACATAATACCCTATTCACTCTCTGCCCCATTTGTTTGCCAAGAAAACAAGTACTCCGGATAACAGTTTATGGTTTTATAGACACAGATTGTTAATTAGCTGTTACAGGAGAAATTTCTTATTCTGAGAGATCCAAAATTGTATTTGCTTTGTGGCTAGTTTTAAGTATGGTTTTCAAACAATGATAGGAATCTGAAATTACATTCTCTCTTCCATTTTGTTCCCTAGCTGTGGCAGTCTAGATCTGGATATTTGTGACCCTGCCATTGTCAACAAATACTCTAGCGATGATGTTTGTGGAATTATAAACAACCCAGCAGGTAAAGATCATATAGTGGATATACATTGTGTTTTCCATTGTACAGTCAAATAATGAGAATATTAATATCAAATATTCCCTTGTATTTTAAGGACTCTTCAAAGAATGTCACCGTTTTGTAAATCCAGAAAATTACTTTGAAAACTGTGTTCTGGACATGTGTTTCACTGAAGGCGAATCTACCTCCCTTTGCTACGCTGTCCAGGCCTATGCCCAAAAATGCAGAGAAGCTGGCGTCTGTATAGAATGGCGGTCAGACACATTCTGTCGTAAGTATTTCTCCAAGTCTGTATTACAAATTTCCCAAGTAAAGTTACTCAGAGCTGGGTTGGGATTACAGTGGGCGCTAGGCAGAGCCACAAATTACAGGTTACATTTAAAAGGCATAAATGCAAAAATGTGCAAAGCATAGTCCCCTATGTCCCCTATATCCCCTGAATATTTTCCCCAAGGGTTCCCTAAAAACAGTTACCCTTGCCAAGCGGTCATAGGGAGCAGACTAGGTTGTTGTATAAATCATATTATAAAATTGAATGTTAATTTACCTAACACTAACATTTGCGTATAAGAAACATCACTATCTTTAATTTTTGTCCTAAAATATCCTGAAATCCTGCCGGAGAACAACTCGCAGAATCTGCATATTTGACATAAATATTCTTTTTGTATCGTTCTTTTGTTATCACACGCGAATACATAAATGCATAACAATAATATTTTCTATGTAATCTTATATAGCGATATCGTGCCCTGCAACAAGCCAGTACAAGAGCTGCAGCACAGAATACCCTGTCACCTGTTACAACTCACCTTCAGTATCACTGTACAAGCCTTTGGCCGTGGAAGGCTGCTTCTGTAACGATAGCTACGTTTTGAGCGGAGACAAGTGTGTTCCCAAGAGTGACTGTGGTTGCATCGATGCACAAAACAACTTTTATCAGGTATAGCAATGCAAATACCTACAGATGTAAGCATATGGTACAGTCTTGATTCTGTAATTTTAAACAAAGTGGGTTAGATGACCCTAATTAGCATTCATTTGTACAAGTAATACTACCCTTGTATAAGTGGGTAAGGGGTAATTGCTCTCTTTTATTTATTTTACCTGCAATTCTTCATGTTGCCACCATGGTGCCTTAAGTCAAAGTGGCTTTAGGAAACACCTTTATTGGATCCCTTCTGTGCTCTGTTTAATGGGATCACTAAAAACCCACCTATTAAGAGATACATACAATGAACCTTCAAGATCTCCATACCACTGAGCGCTCCACATGACCCTTGCTACAATGAACAGCCCTCTCCTTTTGTCTCATTCCCCTTCATTTACCTTATAGACAATATGCTTTCAAGAGCAGTATGTCTTAACATGTGCTAATGTTAGTGTCAAAGTTACTGGTAATTTTCACTGTTCTCCATATTGTCAATGCACAATGAAATCTGATTGGGCTTTATAAATAACTGTATCGGAATTTTAGGAAATACATGTATTTTGTTGTAACTTTATTTTGACTTCTTTCACAGCTTGGTGAAAGTTGGTATACACACGAAGACTGCACTGAACGTTGCACATGCAATAGAAACAACAGCATTACTTGTGCACCGTGGGAGTGTGGTCTCTTACAAACATGTCACAGGGAAGATGGTGTTCTGGGATGTCATTCATCTGGTGTGTACATTTTATTGGTTTTTCACTGAAATTATATTTCCCTTTGAAATTCAAAAAGAGTAACATAAATTTACCATGTTATTCAGAATAAATGGTTCTTGTGGGTTAATCATGACATTTATGCCTATTTTCCCATCATGTAACATATGTTTTTTGTTTTTTTTTTCACAGGGAAAGTGGCTTGCCATGTATCAGGGGATCCCCATTACTTCACCTTTGATAAAGTGATGCACAGTTTCATGGGTACCTGCACTTACATTATAGTTACAACCTGTGATAGCAGGAATGTTATTCCACTGACCATTAGTGGGAAGAATGAGGACCGTGGACAACGGACGGCAACATATTTGAAAGAGATTTACATTGATGTTTATGACATGCGCATTACGCTGCAGAAAGAAAAGAAAACACTGGTAATATTCAACATTTCATAACCTCGTTTGTTAAACATAGTTTTCACACTAACATCATACTGTATTGTGAAATAGGTACACAAACAATGAGACTACCTCTACCTAATCCAATTATTTGTTTTTATGTGTTTTTCCAACAGATTGATAATAAAAAGGTCCATGCTCCATGGGTTGGGAAAGTAAAAGGTGTTTCCATTGGAAATGTGGGTCTCTATGTTGTTGTGGAGACAGACTTTGGCTTGATGGTCAAGTTTGATGGTAACCACCATCTTGAAATCATCCTCCCTGATTCCTACTATAACAAGGTGAAGTAATGAACGTTGTGTAATTATCTATGTACTGTATGTTTTTGAAGCTATGAATGCCAGAATGCTGTTGTGTGCTTGTTTTTGATAAAGTGGTAAACCTTTTGAAGGAAAGATGGAAATCGAGGCTTAACACTTAGGTACTGGGTCAAATCAGAGACACTGCTACAAGAGAGAGGAAGGCATGATATATAAACATACAATATGATAAAGTAACCCCACACACAGACTAAAAAATTACATACCTGGGTGAATCTTCCAACCAATAATATAAAAATATAAAAATGAAAGTAATAGAGCACACCTAAGAGTTCTTCTAAAGAGGCAAGATTAAAAAAAGAAAAGAAAACAGTGGTAGTGTTACAAAAAAATAAATTGAAATTTCAGTAAAACCACTGTTTTTTCGTTGCTCTGTGTTTTCGTATTACAACTCCTAGGTATATACGTTTGTTATTAAAAATGTATTGAGACACCGTTTTTGTTTTTTTTTAAACTAAACTGTAAGTGGCAGGTGAGGTGAAATATATTATCTTGCAGTATTTCCACTTCTTGTATGACATCACCTCCCATTATTGAATTTGATGGTTATCTTTAAGAAAGTAATGTTATGTACATCAGATTTGTTAGACATATTTATTGAAGGTATTTTATAAATAATTTTAGTAATAGGACTAGTTAGAGTTTTGTCATAAAAAGAACAGGATACAACATTGCTGTGTTGTAATGTGTGTTATAATAACTGATACAAACAGAGCTAATGATACATTTATTTCTGTTTTTTTGTTTTGTTTTTAAACATTACAATTGCTTGTGCTTGGTTTTATTTACTCATTCAGGGTCACTCACATATGTCTTTACATTGTAGGTTTGTGGTATGTGTGGCAACTTCAATGGGTTAAAGGATGATGAATTCCTTATGTCAAACAACCTTCAAGCTACCAGTGTAACTCAGTTTGGAAACAGCTGGAAATCAGAAAAGGACAGCGACAAGAGGTACATTTCCCTTTACATTATACACATATACGTGTACGTATTGATGATGTTATGATAGATTGACGATGATGAAGATAGATAGGATAGATAGAAATGCATTCATATTCGCTAAGTAGCAGAGGGCAAGGTGTATTATCTTACCTTAGGAACTCCCCAGGTTTGACTTGCAGTCTCTAGGTGAAGCCCTATGTCCCAGGATCTCTTAGTATATTTCTTCCTTCTTTGGGCAGGAGAACAGCAATGCCTACTCCTCATCCATGTTCTGCATACTCCCACCTACTTTCCCTAGCTCCCTCTCCAGTTCCCTCCCAGTAATGGCTGACTGGGTTTAGTTTACACACATTTTTAACTGGCCCCGATGCCAAAAGCGGGAGAGCTTTAAGTAACCTGCCCAGGGAAGTTCCCAAGCAATGGTGGGCTGAATAGTTCTTATCTGCTGTCAAATTCTATATGTGTATCATGTGGTTGATAATGCAGATGGATGAACAGTAGAAACAGACGGATATAGCTAGGTAATTCGTTTAGATGTTAGATTTTCTAATCTGCAAAAGATAAATCCGCCAGTAAAATGTAACAAATGAATGTAAGTATCAATATATTTATGAAGCAACCAAGTATGTGAATGCTTTATTTAATTGTATTGTTTATATTTCTCTAACTGCAGCTGCTCGGATGATAACAGAGTGGATCTGAACCCACCATGCACAGCTGACCAGAAACCAGCTATAGACAATCAGTGCAATGTACTTCTTTCAGATACATTCAAAGCTTGCCATCACCTCATTGATCCTGCGCCATTTGCTCAGAGCTGTGTTTATGACATGTGTAGATATAATGGCATGGTCTCCACACTCTGTGCTATATTCCAAGCCTATGTTGATGCCTGCAGATCACAAGGAGTTAACATTCAGTGGAGAAGTTCAACTTTGTGTCGTAAGTGTACAAACAGAATATGAGATCTCCATGAGAATAAATCCAACTGAGGGGGCTAAAAAGTTATACCAGTTTCATTATACACTTTCATGCACTACAGTCTAATTTAGGGGAACAATCTTTTAACTCAGAAAGCCGTAACGTACAAAGGGCCACAGCTTAGTTCATATGCTAATTGAAGCTGGTCATTTTTTTTTCACTCTGACCTCAAACTTACTAAAACTCTGACTGTACAGCTAAACTGGGGAATGCCTAAATAATTTGCAGATCAAAGCCATGACGTTCTAAAGATGTTATCTATGTTAAATTATGATTGGAAGTGATGGGCGTGTTATCTTTAGGCAAAGAAGAGTAAATGAGTAATGAAATAAAAAACATTACAAAACATTAGATTAATAATAAAAATATACAATAGAAGCCTAGCTTTTGTACACACATTAATTTGTATTAACATATTTATAGAATTCCAAGCTAGCCAGGGGTGATAGCAAAATGTGAGCAATTCTGGGGTTTCATATCAACTACTATGAAATGATGAGCAGGACAATTGTGTGGATTTCCATGACACTCTATAACACTCTACTTCACAACAGCTTCTCTTTTGCCTTAATACATACAGCATTGTTTTGTTTTTTCTGTTTTTACTGATTTTTAAGTTGTGATTGATACATTATCTTTATGTTACAGCGCTGGCTTGTCCTTCTCACAGTCATTACTCAAACTGTGCCTCTCTCTGTCCACCTACCTGCAATGACATCTTTGCATCTGCTGTCTGCGACAAGCCCAATAGCTGTGTGGAAGGCTGTGTCTGTAATGATGGATATGTGCTAAGTGACAACAAGTGTGTGCCACTAAGGTCATGCGGCTGCAGAGATTCCAGTGACAACTACTATAATGTAAGCTGTGCATCATGTTTTATGATCATTAAAAATACACCATCCATGTAATGGTGCAGTGGTACCAGTAGTGGTATATGTAGGATGATGCCCTAGGTATAAACAGCCCCCAAAACCTACCTAAAGCAGGGTATACACATCGTAGCACTGTGCATCCTCCGTACTGAGTACCGTGATGTTGAGCTGTCATCATATCCCTGCATACTGCTCAAGGGCACACATGGTGAAGGCTAGATACATCATGGAGGCTTGTGCCAGCTAGACATAGCTTTGTAAGAGGGTTACAAAAGGGGGTGTCTGAGATCTCCTAAACTGTCCCATTGTGGAATTGTGCACAGGGCAGCAACAGATAAGGTGTACAGCCCCCAATAAAGCAACCTGGGGGCTGCAGCCCCTGCAGACCTGCAGCAGTTGGCCTAGGCCAGAACATTCCAGTGTAACAATGTTTAAAGTGTACAATAAACGATGAATTAAAAATCTATGAATTAAAAAAATAATGTGTATACCCCTGGTATCAACTGTTATCAGTTTACACCAGCTGTAAGTGTTCTTAGTTTTAATAAATAAGTTACGCTGTATATCTGACCTGTCTCTGTTTTGCTAGATTGATGAGGCCTGGATCACTCCGCACTGCACGCAGAAATGCCAGTGCACTAAGGGCAATACAATCAAATGCAAAACATTCAACTGCCCCCATGGAATTTGTAGCCTGAACAGTCAAGGCAAATATAACTGTAAACCAACAAGTAAGTGCCGGCTATGAGGGAATTTAGGCTATTCATTTCTCTAGAGAATCAAACGGTACATGTTTCATACCAGTTTAGATGTGTATTTCTTGTCTTAAATGTAGTGATACTGCATAGAAAATGTTTCAATGTAACAGTTAAAATATATTTCTGGTGTTCAATCATAGTTTGAATATATGTTGAAAAGTATATATATATTCTAAATTCTGATTGCCTATTTTTTTTTAGGCTACGCAAAATGTACGATTGCGGGTGATCCGCATTATCGGACCTTCGATGGGTTGCCCCATCATTTCCAGGGCAGGGAGACTTACATGCTGGCACTAACATCATCCCAAACACCTGACTATATGGAACCATTCAAGATTGAAGGAAAGAATGAGCCTATGACCAGATATAGCTCTTTCACTGTATTAAAAGAGATGCGCATTGAAGTTTATAATCAAGTTATTGTATTTTCACAAAACAAGAAACTAGTGGTAAGAATTTTAGATCATGTTTGCTATGTATATATATATATATACAGTATGGACGTTTGCTGACAATGTCATAATGATGTATAGTTAACATACATGTAGAACTATAAAATTATAAGCTAATTGATTAATGTATTGTTTTTCAGTTTTACAAAGCAATTTTTTTCATCTTTGTGTATTAGGTAAACGGAATAAGATCAGAACCTCCCATCCGTCCACATGAAGGAATATACATTTATCAGAAACCAACAAGAATATATTTGGAAACAGATTTTGGCCTTTCTGCTAGCTTTGATGGCAAGGAAAATGGAGGTAAAAATCTTGCCTTAATCGTGTTAAAATCTATCAGTGTACATTTTTATTCAGTAATGTTAGTGTTACAGTAATACATCTGAAGAACCTGAATATTTATAGTAAACTAAACACTAACTTATCTTTTTTTTTTTTGTAACAGAAATTACTATCCCTAACACATACAAGAATATTTTACAAGGGCTTTGTGGAAACTTTGATGGAAGGTCTTCAAATGATTTTACCCGTCCTGACGGCAGTTCGGTCAGAGATGTGGTGACCTTTGGTGAAAGCTGGAACGTTAAGGGTTTGAAAACCAGTCTTAGAATCAGGTAACCTAAGTGCTTGCTAATTAAAATTATGGAATCAGCCTTTTTTATTAGTTTTATAAATGTATTGATTGTTACATATTTGTAAATGTAATAAAACATGCTATCCTTTACAGACGAGACACAGGAGTATCACTGCTTGAAGAAGAAGTAGAATTAAACACTGGGGACAACTTAGCCTGTTCAGCTTCACAGCTTGCCTCTGTAAACAGCACTTCGTTCTGTGGAATTCTTAGGGATAGTAACGGACCATTTAAAGACTGTCTTCCATATGTTTCACCCGAAGACTACATTGTGTAAGTAAACCAGACTGGGCTTTCTAAGTGTTATAAGTAACATAACATTTGTAATAATTATACCTTAATATGTTCATATATCTCAAAATATAGATCTGTGCATGATTTATGCAATTTGCCCTCCCTTTAAACTTTTACTCACCTTTTATTGGGTGGAATTGTAAGGCGGCCAATTGGTCACTGCAAAAATTTCAGTTTATTCTGAATGGTCTTGTTTTAAATCACTTCTTCAATTATAACAATTGCTATCAAGTGTTGATGATGTAATATCTGATATTTATGACCCTGCAAACCTGATCTGTTACATTTTTTTCTCCTTTCACTAATTTTGTTATTTTTCCAGTGTTGGAATCTGTATTGCTTTACAACACTCTCCCTGTATTCAAAACAATGAACAGAAAGCATATATCTGCGCTATACCATAATTATTCTGATTCGGTGTTTTGTTTTATGTTTAGGAACTGCCTCTATGATACATGTGCAGAATTCCGAAGCACTGAGCTACTCTGCACCAATCTTGAGCAGTATGCGCTTGCCTGCCAAGAAAATGAAACCGTAGTCGACGGATGGAGACAGAGAACTGGTTGTGGTAAGAAAGACAGGATTTGCCTACGGAATTGCCTAACGCTTGGTCTGAGATAAAATTCATGACCACGGTGCTTTATTTAATGAGAAGAAGGTTCTGACACGGCCGCATTGCTGAGGAACATATGGATTTCTAACTCTAATATTACATTTTTTTCAATGAATTGTATTTATAAATGGCAGATAACCCTTAACAAACTACTTTCTGGTGATTTTTTTTTATAGCAATGGAATGTCCCTCAACAAGTCAATACCAAAGCTGCATGACGTCCTGTCCAGCGTCCTGTAGCAATTTGGCATCGGAGTCAGAATGTGAGGCACCCTGTTCCGAGGGCTGCCAATGTCTCCCAGGATATGTTCTCAGTGGATATGATTGTGTACCCTACAAGCAGTGTGGATGCACCTATCTTGACAAGTACTACAAGGTAACTGTTAGTTAAGTCATGTATGCCTTCTTTTACAACCAGTAATGAGCAAACTAGATCCAGTGAACACTTATTACCACCTTATGTGTGTCATGACCTGTGGGTGTTATTATTGCTTTTACAAATCGTATATTAATCTTGAAATCTTTTCTGCTCCCAGAGTGGCGAAGTCTTCTACACTGATGACTGTTCACAGAAATGCACATGTGCAGAAAGTTCGCTTGTGTGTGAAGAAAATGAGTGTATGCCAAATGAAGTTTGTACAACAGCAAATCAGATTGTTGGCTGTTATGTCCGTAAGTCACATCATATAATTGTAAACAGCATCTGCAAATCAGTAGATTTCCATGAAATGGCTAGACTGCATTTCTGAGCACTTTACACTTTTACACAGTATAATATTTTTCATCACACATTTAAAATGATTGACCCCTAACCAGTTAAAATCGATCTAAAAAAGCTGTTCACATAACTAAAAATGTATAAACACATCCAATAACTTACTTCAGGTTTATTTACATGTTTGAATCTATTAAAGACCATGAATGTAACTCTTGCACAGGTGGCTAACTGTTTTGCTATAAGCTTGGAAGGATAAAGTAGGGCTATTGTGCCCTCTTCAGTATAATTATTTTGCCACTCTGTCCATGGCCACCAGGATATGTTGTCATATCATGGAGTGCCATGGCTTTAAGGTACAAAGGGTCTTTTTAAAGCGGTTTATGGAGGCTGTGCTGGCCTCGAGGTGGTATAATGTAAATAAGCAAGTTAGGGAGATCAGAAATCTAGGTTTTAACTGGCTCATCGAGCATTGATGGATCTCCCTGTCCTGGTTTTGCATCTGAGAGGGGTGTCTGCCTCCCCACATGACTGACCTCTCTGGTCCTAGGCTTTAGTTAAAAGCACATACAGAGTTACATAAAGCCACACTGTCACTGCTTTAGTCAAAGAATGTGGCTACAAGGAAGTGCAAACCAAAAGTGTAAGTGTCTGAAGGAGAAGGATCTTATACCTTAGCTTTTGCTCTTTTTATAATATACTTTCAATAATAATCTTTTTGTAGCTGGCCCATGTCTGGAGAACCCTTGTGAGAATGGAGGAACCTGTATTGAAGACCCACCTGGAATGAATTCTACTAACGGCATGCACTGCCAGTGTCCCAAGACATTCAGCGGGACATACTGCGAAATTGAAGATCCATGTAAGTGACCATATTATTTTACATACGTGTGTGTGTTTTTATGTATATATATATATATATATATATATATTTATATATATATATCTATATATATATAGTTTGGGGTTACTGAGATATGTTCATTGAAAACATAATTGCAAAAGAGTTTTCTAATGATTAGTTAGCTTTTTAAACTTTAACTTGGATTATTGAACACAACGTGCCTTTAGTGCAATGGTTGCTGATAAAGGGCCTCTGTACACCTGATATTCCATTAACATCAGCCTTTCCAGCTACAATAGTCACACACTGTATTTCTGATCCATTTGATGTTATTGTAATTGACAAAAATGGTTTCAAAAACAAGGAAATGTCCAAGTGACCCCAAGCATTTGAATGATAGTGTATACATACAGTATGTTTCCTTAACACTCTCGCTCACATACCCTCTCTTTAAAACTCTCTCCCTCTCTGTTCATTTTAAAATAAATAAATATAAAATGTATTATGACCAAGTGGAGAGCCCACAAGGTTTCTATAGTGTGTGTTTATCATATTGACATAATGTGTCATGTAATATATACTATCAATTAAATGACATATGTATTCCTATTATTTCTTCAGATTATGATAACACAACTATCTATATAGTGATTGGAGTAGTGGTTGGAGTCTTCGTCATTAGCTTCCTGTTCATCATCGCTGCATATTTCTTCTTTAGATCCAGGTATGTACACACACACATTTAATGTATAGTGTACAGTGTCTAAAATTATCTTCATTATTAAAGAAACACTAACATGTTTAGCATGATAAGTGCTTTTGTAGAAATAAAAATGTAATTGTCACCATAGTGTTATGACTTTACTAATCTGATTTTAATAGAACACAAACAAGCCTTACCACAGTCCCAAAAATTAGGGGCATTTGCAACAAGAGCACTCAAGGGGCTAGTTTTTCTAATCCTACAAATTTACAATCGTCAAATATTTGTATCTATATTTATTATAGATAGATTGGATGATTAGCAAATCAGACAATATCAAATCACATTGTATCAGGTTGTATGTAAAATTCTGTAATTAACACTTGGTACATGCTGAGGTACATATTCACACATGCAAATAATTAACATTTCTATTTGATCTTACAGAAGATCCAAGAAAAGTATAATTAGTTCCAGAGACTATTCCGAAGAAGGAAGAGAGCGTTATTCAAGTGTATCCGAAAACAGCTCAAGATCTGACTCTTCGCCAGTGGGGTTAATGAACATTGCGTATGCAGAAGAACCAAGTGTCGATAATACTGACAAAAATATATTTATGGCAGTGCGTGATGAGGCTGGCAGTGAGAACAACACATTACAAAAGCCACAGGCTCATGTTAATTTAGCATTTGAAGATGATGTAAACAATGATGATCTAGGAAGAAGCATTAACACTGTATTTGAAGAGTCAGGGGCTGCAAGTAATGTTGCATTTGAACCTGATACAACAGCAAACAATGATGATGATGATGAAAAGACAAAGAAGCCTGAAGAAGATAAACCAGCAAATGAAGAAAATGATACTGCAAATGAGAAAGTGGATGAAGAAGACATCTGTATTGAAGAGACCCAACTATAATCACACTATAATTATAATTTTGATTATGTTCCATTTAGTAGATTCTAATCAGTACACTTTAATTGATGTACTATCTGTTAAGAACCACCATATCCTAATCAGGTCTTCATAGCAAGGGTCCTATCCATGTACATGTTACATGTACTGATGCACTTAAAACAAACATATATATATTAATATATTACCCAAATGTACAATTTTATTATACTATTTGTATCACTTTTGATATCATAAATTCTTGCAAACTTTATATAAATAAAATAGCATATATTCACTTATGTTTTGGTGTTTTTTCTAGCATAATTTCAGTTATCTGCTTCGTAACCTTATTATATCTGTTAAAGGTGCATGTATATGACCAACACCAATGGAGTGTTTGATCAGCTCACAATAATATATACTTATACAAGCTATAGGTCCTTTGTCAGCAATTTTGCACAGGCCCACACAGGAACACTGCAGGTCACGTAACGCAAGATTACTCAATCCCGAGTAAGGCTGCTTGCACAGAGAGCATTAATATGTAAGTGTGTGTGATCATGAATGTGTAAGTGTGTGAGGGAGTGTGTGCTAGCCTTGCTAGCTAGGAATGAATGTGCCAGTGCGTATGGGCTGATGGCCTGTACTTGCCCCACGGGCCATAAGGTGCCAGCGCTCCCCTGTCAGTCTCTTCAGAGGCAGACTGGACTGCCCGCTGCTGGAAAGGCAGGGTGGGTCGGAAAGATCATTGATCACCCTCTAACCAGCCCAAGATAAAGGGAGGATTCCTGGGAAGAGATAAAGAGAAGGAGAGATAAAGAGCAAATGGAGACATGAGACAAAGAAAGGTAATCTGGGTGCTGAGCAAATTCTGTGGATGAAATTTGGGAGCTAGGAAACTCATGTGGATGTAATCTGGGTGCTAGGTCAAGTCCGTTGTGTGGCATGTAGTTGCTGAGCAAGTCCAGTGGATGCAATCTTAGTGCTGGGGCAAATCATATGCGTACAATCTGGGTGCTGAGCAAGTCCAATGTGTAGAATCTTGGTCCAGGGTTTGTATGTCTTATTCAGTTAGTCGATCTTTAACTGTAAAGCTCTGTTTCCATGTGTATTTATGTATACCTGCACTACATAGGGGAGGAAAGTGAGGTGTGGCACAGTGACAAAGGGACTTTGGGGGGAAAGGATGGGGAGTGCCACGGGAGTGGCCCACACAAGGCCCAAGCACACTTAAAGTCGGCCTAGTATTGTGCTCCTCCCCTGCCCTGAGCATGTGGCGAGAGCACTTCTCCTTCTAATCTTTCGCAATTATTTTTGTGGGTTTTTTGGGGTGAAGGGAGTGATTACATTCTTGGGAGCACAGGGGGGCAATCAATATTAACGATGGCCTTGTAGCCCCGTATTTTTTTTTCTGCTCATCTTTTCAGACAGATGTTAAGGCAACCATTTTTCTGTGGGCACTGAACTAAACTGCCTCTTGTTTAATCTTTTTATGAATCAGGCACTCAAAAAAGGAGGTTTGATTTTCGGATATACCTCAGTTAAACCGTAAAGTGCAAAGTGTTTATTGCAAGTATTTTTTAAAATGCAATACTGCATCTTCAATAGGCCTTTTTAAAAATGATTATTGTAACATTTGTTTACATTATGCTTACCCCTTTAATGCATTTGCTTACCTCAGTAACCTGCATTGCCTAGTGTCTATTGGGCAGCTCACATTATTTTCCTGTGTTTGTGGCTAGTTTATATGCTCCCTATGCCCTCAGTAGGACTGGACCCAGACCAAGTGGCACTCTAGGCAAGTATTCACTTGGGTCTCTCTCATTCTTTTACATAGCATACATTTTAAGACCTAGCAGGATCGAGCAGTGAGGGAGCTGTACCAAGCAATTATTTCCTGTGTAGGGACAGCTGAGCCAGGTACACAGGGAACATCCCCATATTATCTAGCACTGTACACTGACACACACACAGCCTAACCCTGTACACTGACAGACACTCATTCTAACACTGTGCATTTACACCCCACACAGTGTAACATTGTACACATCCACACACACACACACAACATCCCAGTACACACATCTACCTCACGCGTGCACAGTCCTGTTGAGAGTCATAAGCTGCTGTACTTCTACTTCTAGGACATGTAACATTGTGGGAGGTAAACCAAAGAGACCAGAACAATTCAGACAGTTAAAGTGTTGCTTGGATACGGAATAGGATCCTGTGTTATATCGTACTCAGGACTCTTAGTGTGTATCTAAGAACCAGGTACTAAAACCAGTCCGGAATTTTACAGTATCATGGGTTATGACTGCCTCTCACTTCCACACTTCTAGGGCCAGCTCTGACTCTCCCCAAAAATTTTCACAGAAACCAAAACAAGCATCCAGCACCTCAAAAAAGCGTAGCTGGATGTGCTGGTGTAAGCTCTGCAGTTAGCCTTGAGTGGAGAGATACAAGCCGGAGCCAAGTTGGCTTAAAATACCTCCTCTAGTCCTCACGGACCTGGTCACCATACCCAAGGCTGGGTCACCAGTCAGTACCCTCATACGGATAGCTCCTGCTATCTACGGATCAGTCTGACCACAATTCATGAACCACTTTTATTACAAACACATAGAACTTATAAAGTTCCTTAATTTTATTAACATTCCTTTACCAGACATTCTGAATGCACACAGAACCAACCCTAAATCCCATCAGCTCGGGGAGTACACAGGCAATGGATAAGGTGAGGGGATTAAGAGATACAATGGGGTTCCCCTGCCTGTGTTATCCCCGCCTGTAGCGAGGCTGCCGTCTGGGCAAACAGAGCTCCAGCCAGGTTACATGATTATCCCCTTGAAGGGCTGGAGCTGCAGCCACATTCAGTCCGGCTATAACTTAAAAACATCCTATAAAATATTACCGGGCCATGGGATCAGAAACAGGACACAGATGCACTCGATGACCTGGCTAAACCGCACACAAATCCCCAACAAAGACCTCTAAAACCCTCGCACAACAAAACACTTTGTGTAAACTGCCCCAGACAACCCGACAACTCCAGTTAACCTGTTCCTGTCACAGTGTCAATGTGGCAGAGCCTGTTGTGATGTGTGTCGGTGTGGCAGAGCTTGTCCTGGTGTGTGTGTTTGCGTGTCAGTGTGGAAGAACCTGTCCTGGT
>VKOC01000005.1:32266344-32288023 GCA_009364415.1 Spea multiplicata
GCTTCACCATCTTCAAGGGCTTCCAGTTACAGTAAAGTAGAGAGCAACGATAAAGAAAGCGGTGAATTAATTCCTATTAATAAAGTTTGCTGCACTACTTAGGCAATTATACCAGGGTGTGAAAACCAGAACCCCCCCCCACGCACGATAATACTTTGTGGTATTCTCAGCTATAGTATGCATTAAAGTGCATTTAGTGAAGCCTAAAAAGAATAGTGGTTGGAAAACCCCTTTAATGCCAAACGGATAAGTAATCGGAGTATAAGACACAAAAGTGATACTTACTTGACCAGATGGGCATCACTTGGGAATTACAATATCCTTCGCTATGCATTACACTGGGAGCACCAGAGAACATAAAGGGTTAACAGAACCATTACACAAAGTCATGGATGGAAGGACCGCATGGATGGAACAGCCTCCACGCATGTAAATGTGTTCCTGTCACACATTCATACTTCACATATGAAGGGCAGCACAGATTAGTCGGTTGCATAAATTCCCTGCAGGCAGATTCCACACAAATGTTCAACCAACAGGCATTTTCCAAGGGCTTGTGGAACTACATCTCCCATGATCCCCTGACAGTAATACCCAGCTGAGCATCATGGGAGTTAACATTCTGCAACAGATGGAGAGCTGTCTATTCACTTTCCTGTGCTAATCAGTTTCACTGCAATTCATGGTGGGGTATGCGAAGCTCTCCAACAAGCCAGGATTCCAATTAAACATTTACTTTTACCCATTCAAAACAAGTCACAGCTAGTTTAATAGCTAAGTAAAGAGACACATTCCTTACATCGTTTTGGAAGAAGTTTCTGCCACTTGGCACAAGTTCATATTGCTCTTGCAACAAATGTATTGATGTGCAAAAAATAGACATTTTAGAGATTGGGCAATTTTTAAAATATTTTTTTAACCTGTTTTAGAAATTATATCATGCAAAACATGACAAACATGTAGTTCCTCTTTAGAAAACAGCATCATTAATATAACGTAACCCACAAATAACATTACAGGAAACATAGTAGTTTCAGTATGCCAGAAAATGGATATGTTCTTCATGGATTATTACATCTTGCCCTACATTGTCTACCCTGAATCACAAGCTCTGCTTTAACAGTAACAAAATATGCTTTCTTCTGGAATCATTTATACTAAGGGTTGTCACACTGTATTGTTTTCATTATTATTATTATGCTAATGTTGTAACTTCCATACTCATCTGGCAGAGAAGTAATTAACCGCTTAAGGACTAAGGGCACTAAATGGTTTTTAGCACTTTTGCCATCTATTTTCAAGTATACAGTAATACAATACAGTGTTTACTAAACAAATTATGCCTAGCCAGTGCAGATGAAAAAAAATAGATATATTTAGGTACTTGACCTGATTTCAAATGCCATGGACATGGTAGGGTTAAAACTGGATCACGTATATACACTTTTTTAGTTTATGATTTTTTTTTTTTACATTAAATCTATGGATCTGTACTAAGATATGGCCATTTAAACCTAGGCCAACCCTTAGTTTTAAATGTAGTTTTTAGTACCCATTGTACAGCGCTACGGAATTTGATGGCGCTATAAAACTAATAATAATAATGGAGGAAAAATAACTATTTATGGTAAAGGCTGCTGTACATAGACTGCTGATCACTCTGTAATAAAGTGATCAAGCATCTAAAAATGATATTAAATCTTTTGTCCTTAAAGGGGTAACTACAGTCCTATTAGGGTAACAAATGGCAGCAGGTCACCCGAAGTTGAGTCATCTCTTCTCGCAGCACTTCGGAGGTTCTTACTGATGTCCTATAAGCACTGTGCTATGGAGCGCACATGAATCTATAGGTGACTTGTAAGAAAGCACATTGATGTCCTTCTACTGTGACCCTTGCCATGTTGTCTCTGAAAATAAGTATTCGAACCAAAAACACAATCATCCGGTGTAGAATTTACAACACTGGCCAAATCGTGACAGTATTTTTTTACCAATCTGTCTTTTTGCTGCCTGGGTGTATGTCAAAGAAGACAACTCTGATTTTGTTGAAGAGCAAGCGCAGGCGTTGATTATTTGTAACAGAACAGAAGGTTAAAAGATCTTCCAAATCACATCCGCACAAACCCTGCCATCTCCTATGAGAAAGCTGATAGACATTCTAATTGTGTTGACAGTGAATTACGAACTAGTATACCGAGCAGTGTTGCAGAATGACCTATTTGAATAGTGGATTTTTAAATAAACAAATAAATACGAGAGAAGTAGGATTTTTCCTTGGCAGCGTATGTTATGTGTTATTGACAGCATTTGAATAAAATATATTATAGAGGAAATATTACGCCAAATACCATGGTAACAAAATGAACAGAGACACAGCAAGAGACCTATGGTTTACATCTTGGAGAAATTGGGTTTGAAAACTGAAATACAGGGTTATTGGGGAAATAAAAACTTGATCATTGAGTGTCATAAAATGTAAATCCATACGAGGACAACTACAATTGTATACCTATTTGGCATGTTATTTAACCTCAAACAATTAATGGTGATGCATGTGTGTTTTATTCACATGAGATTAATTAAATACCAAGGCTACAGCTTCTGATTTGTAATATAACATCAGAGATGGATACCATGGGGCAACAGACAGGGTGGTAAATCTGGACATTCCATCTTACTGTAATATACAATGCACAGGCCTCTCCACAAACCTTGTAATGGTTCCTCTGGCCCCTGACAAAACTACAACATGGACAGGGGCCGCAGGCAGTAGCCTAAAATGTCCTACTGGCAAAATGGGTATTTTTATGCATTATATAAAAATGTTTGGTTGAGTTTATTAAAATTTTACATATAAGACACCCAATACGATATTAAAATATATATAACTACCGGTATTATGGTGCACAATAGCAGCCAACAGAATGTATTCTGCCGAATAGCCCACATGCACTATTGTGATGTTAATGCACATTACATACTAGACTATACATGAGGATTTGAAGTAACAAGTTGTGAGGTTTGGCTGGGATAAGCATAATTGCTGTCAATAACTCAATACCGCTGAAATGAACTGTGAAAGAAGTTATTGTAGAACTTAATGTTAATAGCAGATAAACTAATTAAAAAAAAAAAACACTCTATGATTGTGAACTCGCTTCCAAATAGCCCCAGGGGAAGGAGTATCTCTGATGATCTAACACCATGTGTAAATATGCCACACCTTGGCCTCAGGTTAGTTATTATATGATGAAGCAATATGCAGATAGTTACAAGTGGAAACTAATGTGACTAAAAGCTCTGTGGGTATTTTGCTAGAGCCCTGGCAGCTAATATTTGGGCTCATCAGCAGGAAAATGCATTCATTCTAAGATAAGTCAACAGCCCTGGCGACAAGTCATTTTTATGTTTAATCCAGAAACTTGAGAAATAAATATTTCTTAGTGTATATGGAGAGCTTTTCCACATACAGCTGAATATTGAACAAGGCCACCTCTTAATCATCCAAACACCCCAATGAACCAGAAGAGCGTTTGCACATACATGCAATCTCATAGGTGGCACTGGGCAACTAGCAGCAACCAGTCAATGATTTACCCCTCAAACAAAAAAAAATGTTTTTAGCACTTTGTCCAGTGGCAGGTGGTCACCACCATTATATGCAGTTATATTATAATTCTTAAAAAGTAAGTATATATTACCACCTATGCTACTTACAAAAATGCGTGTCTGCTCAGATACATGTGTAGTGTAGTGATCAATATTTATACACACAAACATACATGCAATGCATGTATGTGGCACTTACTGTGTACATGAGGTGAATGCCCTTATATTTAATAAATCGTGTATGTAGAATGAGGTGAGCAGCTGGGGTTGTAACATGTAATCCTTGAATGATGCAAGACATACTTGATCTGAATCTGCATACATGTACATGACATGGGAAGATAGGAAACATTCCTACTAGTGTTAACCCGTTCGATCGCGCATGTGATTAGCTAGAAATATACAGCTCTTGTTTTCCATATAAATGGTGGCGTTAAAGCGCTCCGAGCATTATGTGCATATACCGGCATGTGTGCGGAGAACAGGGTGTGAGATTCTAGCTTACAATCAGGGAGAGCTGAGCCCAGGCACAGCCTATTACCTAGCATGGAGAAGATGAAATCTTTAGCGGTGTGGATCTCCAGGGCTCTCTGGTCATCGTATTCCCTCTGATCATGCTTGCTGAATTCCACGATGAGTTTGTTTAATTCCTCTATCCGGGCTCCAGATCTAAAATCCAGCTCGGGGGGAGCAGGTTTGCTGCCTCCCCCTACACAGCTAGGCTTGGTAGGGATGGGAGCCGCCATCTTCACGGTTCCACAGGCAACAGGATTATGCGAGATCGGCCCTAACTCCTTCCTTCCCCTCCCTGGGATAGCAGGAGATGGCTGTGTGTGTATGTATGTGTGAGTGAGTGAGAGCTTGTGTGTGCGTGAGTGTGTGTGCGCGCTGGTGCAGCAGGTCCCCGGAGCTCAGCGGCTTCTCACTCTCCCTCCGCACAGAGTGGAAACAATGTGACACCGAGCAGCTGGGAGATCATTCAAAAAGCTGCACACACACAGCAGCACTTAACTCCTCCTGTGCCACAGGGGGCTCAAAATCCCCATTCCACGCCACGGTGCCTGGCAGCAGACCTTCAAAATATCTGTTACAAACGGGGCCACTAGTTTATATGGAAATAAAAACACACATTTACTTACTGTATATTTTATGTAGAAATATATATTTTGTATCCGTCTCTGACTGGTTTCTTAGGTAGTAGTGTTAAGTTAAAGTTACAAATTCTACTACTTAAACCACGCGTATATTCGCCTGATTTTATTTTGACACAATTCCTTTCAAATTCAACGGAAAATTGTTACAGAAACACAAAAGGTAATATTTATGTGATCAAATGCTGTGCGCAAAATCCGTACGCCCACCGCAAGGAGCCATAGACATGGAAGAAGCCCATCCTCTGGAGTCTAGACTGTAAGCTCCTTTGAACAGGGCCTTCCTTACCTGTTGTTGCTGTAAATCAAAGTGTTATTTTATATACTACTTGTTATGTCCTGTTTACCTATTGTACGGCGCTACGGAATATGATGGCGCTAAATAAAACAATAAATAATAATCTTAACTCACACAAATTACATATGACTGTTCGTTTAAGGCCTTCTTTGTGACACTGCTTTTGGTCATGTCCCTTTAACGTTTGTCTATGCCTTGTAGGCCACTTCTACTATATATATATATATATATATATATATATGCGTATGGTGTTCTGTCATGGGGTTCTTTCTTATGTTAACTAGTAAGACCATTTAGAAGAGGGGGACACCAGAAACATGGCTGTAGTCAATCCTGGGGGGAAAAAACAAGTGCATACCCAACACTGACTTATATATATAACTAGGTGATTTAAGGCAATGTTGTGAATGTGGACAGCCCCCACAGCGATCAATCAATTGTTTCTGCCCATTGGTCTACATTAACCGATCTATATAGATATGGCCCATTGAAGTGAATACGTTTGAAATGTTCACAGGGGACTAGTTTAGCTCATACTGCTCTGTATTCTTCGATTACAGGTAGTTTTTACACCCATCATATGTCAAGTAAGTGTGTATGTTTTATCCATTGATTCTTCAGTATATGGTAAATGTGAAAATGTAAAAAAAAGTTTTATTAAAGGGGAATTCCCATAGCAGTCTATTACTAGCAGCTTTTAAAATAGCATTGTTGCCATATAGTGCGTATATGGCACATACAACATATTTATATATGTATATATATACATATATGTATGTATATATATATATATTGTATTATTAGTTATTGTTTTATATAGCACCATCAAATTCCGTAGCGCTGTACAATGGGTAGACAGAACATAACAAGTTGTATATAACATAACAATTTGACTTAAAGAAACAACAGGTGAGGAGGGCCCTACAGGGCCGGCCCAAGACATTGTGCTGACTGTCAGGGTCGGCCTTAGGGGTGTGCGGCCGCACAGGGCGCCATGGCAACAGGGGCGCCTGCCCGGGACTTAAATTAAAACATTGGGGTTTTTTTGTTTGTTTTTTGTTTTTAACTTTATTTAACATCCTCCATGTTAAATAAAGTTTTTTTTTACTTTATTTAGAACGGAGGATGTTAAATAAAGTTTACAAAAAAATGGTGTTTTAATTTAAGTCCTGGGCAGGGGAGCAGAGCGGTCGCTCGTGAAGTCATGGCCCAGATCAGCATTACAACCACACTCCATGTTCTATAAACCCACTTCTTCTTCCCAGTTCTATTTCAATTTTCCTGTCCCTCCACTGTCCCTCCACTGTCCCTACTCTCCTCTCCAGTCTGTCTGTCTGGGTTTCCTATCGACCCTTAACAATGAATTAATGGTATATAATATAATAACCTTCAGTGTCCATACCCTCTGCTTCCTACTCCCTTCAGTGCCCATCCCCCCACCTCTGTACCCCTCTACCCCCATTCCCAACTCAGTGTTCATACCGCTCTGCCTCGCTCCCTCAACTTAGTGCCTCCCCACCTTCAGTTTCTATACCCCTGTCTTCTACCTCCCCATCTTTGTGTCCACGCCCTTGTTTTCATACCCCTTTGCCTCCCTCCCTACAGTGGCCTTATTCATTTGCCTTCCTCCATTTCCCCAGTGTCCATACGCCTCTAACTCACCAGCCCTAGTGTCTATACCCCCTGTCCTCTTCCTCCCCGCCTTAATGTCCTTGCCCCTGTTTTTATAAACCTCTGCCTGCCTTCCCCCAGTGCCCATACACTTCTGTCTCCCTCTCCCCAGTGCCCACCGCCATGTGCCATCCTTCCCATGCCAAAACCTCCCATTGATGTGTGACAAGCAGGGATTAACATCAAAAAGTAATGCATCTGATGTCAATGTGAATGTAGAAGAATTGCCAGCTGATGATATGGCTCATTGTGCCTGCGACAAGCAAAAAAGTTGGCCACAGAGGGCCTGTGCTGTTCCATGAGGGGGCCAGGGCATTCCCCCTGGTGGAGGCCCTATCTATCTATCTATCTATCTATCTATCTATCTATCTATCTATCTATCTTATCTATCTATCCTATATATAATATATTATGCAGTGTGTGTGGGCTAAACTAACTGATCCAAAGCACAATCTGCTATAGTGACAAAGTATTTATCGTCTACAATTCTCCAAAATCCAAAATGCGTTTCTCACCCTTTCCTTCTCCGACCTCCCTCTTCACTGAATGTTTGATGTGGTGTATCATTGTGTTCTACATCCCTAAAACACAACTATGTTTGGCTTTGATTTGATCAAAAATACGAAGCTATAGCTGCTGCTCATTATCTATGGTATTTCTAATCTGAAATACGTGAGCGATAACCTGTGGCAATGTATATTTACGCATCATCTGATATGCAAAACTGTGACAAATTCAGCTGATTTTAATTGTAAGCCAAAGCAGATCTTGTGTGAGGACGCGTATATAATTTTATTTAAATCATGTTTTAATGTTGATGTATTACATCGCAGATAGCTTTTAATTTACACATTTAATTGCTAACTTTATTCAGTGCGAAAACTAAGTGTAATTATTTATAGCTAACATTGGTTCATTACACATGTCTGTCTAGGGAAAACGTAAAAGCATAATCAAAAGCTCGACCATACAGCTAAACGTGTGGATTCTTTATATAGTTAAATCACATTTAACTTCTCGTTGATCTAGCCAGGGGTCCGGACTGTTTAGACCTAATAGCCCAAGTAGCCCTCTTTGGCAACCATCAACATCCAGGGTTGCCTGCACTGCATGAAGCCAGCAGGTGTGTGAGCTCTGTGTACTGACTCCGCCTCCCGCCGGATCAGAAAACAAAAGGGCCGCTGTAAACCTCTTCGCCTATTTACACGTCAAATAGAAGGGTCATTGTTTCACTCTCAGTATTAAATTCAGGGTCTGGCATTCCAAATCTACAACGCCTATTAATATCTCCATCAGCAGGAATACAATGCAATATCACCCCTGTTAACATATAGTATTAATGTATTTAACACAATTTCCATATTCTCCCTGAAAGCACAGGAAAATTAAGTATTTTATGGAACAAGTAAATAGATTGTAAGCTCAAAAGACCACGGTCATCTTTTACCATTATGTCTCTTTTTAGATTGCCTTTTTAGATACCGTATTTTAAATACAGTCCTACTACTGTAGCAGCGCTACGGAATCTGATGGTGCTGCAAAAATAAATATACTGCGCTATAGCAAGAATAAGCACTGAATGGGCATATAAAGATGGGAATACAACTCTTACATACAGATAGTAGATACACTCTGCAGTATGTCCTGAAATTCTGAGAATTCTTAATTTTTTGCATTATTTTTAAAGTACAATGGTTTGTATCAAATAATTAGGTGCCTTGGGGGGATGAAGGGGTGGAAGTAGTGGTGTAGATCTGCCCCGCATTCTCTAATTCTACATCTTCTCAATTCTCTTCCTTTAAACTTTCTGGTCCATTGAATACCAACGCCTCTTCAACAAAGCCATTTTTTACTTTTTTCTTTTGTACCATATAAGGGCTACAGAGCAGTGTAAATGTACACATGTGTGTGCGTGTATAATATATATTGGCACATATACCAGTTCTTCAGAATTTACAGGAATATGAACTAATCGTGGCTTCCTGCTCCAGCATCCTGTTCTGGCTCTCTTCCCAGGTTTCGGTCATGTGTTGGGTTTCAACTACTTAAAAGGCTAATTGTTTATTTGTGTGGATGTCTTTGCATATCATTTAAATGTATAAACACTGCATGGTGGTGATTATGTAGCACAAGCAGATTCAGAAGCCATATCGCACACAGCTCATATGTTGCAGCGTTGAAAGCTCTGCGTGGATTCATATGCCTTACCCCATGACATTTGCTTCAAAAGGATCATGCAACTAATGAAATCATCAAAACGGAGTGTCTGGAGTCTGACAGCAGCACAGTTCATCTTATTGTATAGCTGCCATTTCCCAATAAGTGTACCTGGTCCATCATCCATGAGTCTCTGTTTAATGACACACAGCCAATCACAGCCTAATCCAAGAAAGCATATCTTGGGACGCAGCGCACACTTATAATTTAGATACTGAATTTATTACCATACATTTTACTGCTGCTTTTTTTTTAATTCAATTTCAGTAAATTGGGTCTCCAGCTCATCACACTTAACTACGAATATAAATCAAATACCTGGGAGTTGCATTACAATAATAGTGCCAGTACAAATAAATGTTTACTTGCCAATAGATTTGTGCAATATTTTGGTGGAGATTAGTAAAGGATTCACGTTGCAATTGCCCTCTTCTTCTAACAATAAATAAACACAGTGATATTAAAAACCTTTTGAACAGCAAAATGGTGAAAATGGGTAAGTCAACAGTGGCTGTCTATACTGGTTAGGACTACAAGGGGCTGGTTAACATTGGGGCAAATGGGGCAAGGGGCCCTCGCTAACTGCTTACTTGCTGTAGTGTAATTTAGGTATGTGTCAGCACAAATACAGTACGTCCTATGCTGGATGATGTGGGTGCCCAGATTGGGGTTCACTTGGTTGGTGCATGGCATGACAGTAGGAAGCTCTTTTTGTAGTAAATGTGTGAGGATGCCCAGCTAGGACGCTGCAGCTACAGACATAAGTATGAAAAGATTTCTGTTTATACCGCCTTATCTGATGGGTACTTGGTTAAGTGTGGACATTCTGTTGGGTTCTGCTGGGTTATTTTCATGCAGTTTTGTGGGGGGTGGGATTGCTTTACACGACAATTCTCTCGCTTTGTCTGTAGCTTTGGCCCAACATGGAGAAACATTGGTGTGGCTGGAGACTCTCTGGAGAGAAATTGGGGAGTGAGTGACCCATGTCGCAATGCTGCTCCCGCGACCTAGAGCGTTCACAGGTATGCTCATGATCCTTTACACAGGAGTGAATATGAAACGTTAGTATGAGTGCGTGGTAGACGGATCAAAATGGTAGGAAATTTAATACAGGACTAACCTAACAGAATAAATAAAAAATAATTAAAGGTGCTGTGCCACAAAAATATTTTTTTAACTTTCCTCCTGTGACATAGCATTGTTTCTAGGCATCTGTATTTTAATAAACCTCTAAACTTTAAGAGACAGGAAGCATTAAGGAGAAAAGCAAAATGACAGGTTTTTATTTCTCTCTACATGATTCAGCACGTGTCGGAGGGTATTGTAAGAGGCACCCTAGGTGAAACAGCACCTTTAAGATAAAGCTAATTGAGATGGGCTACACGCAGACCAAAGCAAACCGATCAACATTAGACAAGACACATATACAAAGAAGCAAATAATAGATTCTTGGCCAAGAAAGATGTACACAAATGCAAAAGCAGCCACACTGATAGCAATGAACAATACCCACAGAAGCAGAATGACTAAGGTAATTGAAGCGGAAATAGAGAACGGAAACAAGATATTGATAACATGGGTCAATAATGGGAATGCCTGGAACATAAACATCAACAGGCTGTGTGATGGACATTTGACTAAATGTACCTTGGGTTTCTATATACATTATATCTAGCTGGAATAGGAAACCTTCAGTACAAATATATTTACTTCAAAACCAAACTAGAAAATATAGATATAGGTTTTTCCATGTGACCTTTTATACATTGTGTCAAGTAATCTCAGTCAATTTGAAGAACTGTCAATATCTTTGCGACCTGTGCATTTATTCATTGGGATAATATAATACCTAAACCACAAATGGCCCTGTATATGAATAATATTACCAATATATTTACCTCTAAAATGGTTCATTAAGAATAGCAGTATCTTGAAGTGTAACTAGCTACCTGCAGATAGGATTCCATTACATCTGGTTTTTTAACCCATTGGGTTTTTATCACCCAAGTTAATACAAATCTTGAAATCTTGCGGAAATTTGCTGAAAAAAGAACAACCCCCAGTATTCACATAGATGAACTAAGCAAATCTATCTATCTATCTATCTATCTATCTATCTATCTATCTATCTATCTATCTAGATATATACTACTGTTCAAAGGTTTGGGGTCACTTAACTGTTTTCAAGGAAAACAAGGACATTTCTAGCTGAATCATAATTGGAAAATGATCAATTAGCATTTCACATTTAAACATGGATTAGTGAACACAACGTGTCATTGGAGCATAGGAGTGGTAAATGGCTTCTGTATCCCTATGAAGATATTCTATTAAAAATCAGCCATTTCCAGCTACAATAGTGATTAACAACATTTACAGAGTATTTCTGATCCATTTGATGTTGTTTTAATGGACAAAATTAGCTTTTCTTTAAAAAACAAGGACATTTCTCAGTCAAGCAGTTCAAGAAAGTTCAAACAACTTATCAGTGCCATCTTAACTCCAAAATAGCCTGTTTGTGCCATCTTTGCCCCAGCTTGTCAGTGCCCCAAACAGCTTATCTGTGTCATCTTTGCCCCAAACAGCTGGTCTTTGCCATCATTGCCCTCAATTTGCTTGCCTGTGCCATCATTGTCACCCCTTCAACATACACTCTAGCACACATATGTAAACATGCTTACACAAATTACACACACTTAATCAAACCCACATTTGCCCATTCATTCTAACACACACACTCCCTCTCACCCCATATACATGCTCACACACAATTAGACATCCATGATCTCACACACAAATATACATCCATGCTCGCTTACATAATTAGAAACCCACGCTCATACAAAAAAATTACACATCCATGCTCACACACACAATTACCCATTCATGCTATCAACACGACCAAAATACACATCCATGCTCACCTGCACACACAATTACAGATCCATGCTCACTCACTCACAAATACAGTCCATGCTTCACGCACAAACACCTACCAACTTCCAATGCCGCTCACACACACAATTGAGACATCCATGCTCAACCACACAATAATTAAGGACATCCATGATCACATACTCTCTTCCCATTGCCAACGTTGTTTTCATTAAATAGGAATTCCCATGGCAAAACCTTGGCCAAAACAGGCTTCCAAAAACGTGGTCACAAAACATCCCCACAGTGCCAACCCTGTCCGCCTAACAGCTCCTTATTAAAAAAGGAGCCTTCCATTGCCAACCATTCTCCCAAAAAATAGCTTCCCAGTGCCAACCTTGTTCCTAAAACAGCTCACAGTGTCAACCTTGTCATCTAAACAGCTTAATCAAGTGCCAGCATTATCCGAAAAAACAGCTTCCCAATACAAAACCTTGTCTCCAACAGCTTTCCAGTGCCAACCGCTTCCAAAGCTACCCGGTGCCCTACCTTGTCCGAAAAAACAGCTTCGCCATTGCAAACTTTGTCCCCTAACAGCTTTCCATTTGTTACCTTGTCCCGCCAAAAAAACAGCTTCCCAATGCAAGCTTGCAAAGGAATTGAGAGATGCACAGTAAACTACTGGTTTATTAAATTTGCTAATAGTTTGCTTCATTGATCCTTAATAAATTTGGGCAATGGACTGCACTGTTAATTTAATGACCACTGAAATTAAATTATATTAACTTTGTAAATAATTTTAATAATTGAATAGTATTCTTAGAAAATTATATTACACAATTAACAATAAGAATGTAACTGTATAATGTTAAGAGCAAGCACTGTTTACAAGAAAGTTTAGGTATTAACCAACATGACTGCCAGGTATATATATATATATAATATATAATATAATATAATAATTTATTATAATTATAAAATGTTTGACAAATGCAAAGCTTTTAAGAAAGGTATCGCTATGCCTCCTCAATTAATTAGTAGTTATATACAGTATTTATGCTGAACAGAATTATAAACGAGATATTTTTAAAACATAAAATCTTATTATGTAATCAGAACAAGTCAAAGCTTATTCAAGCAGCTTTAACCATTGGGTGTAGCAGGGGCATGTACATTATTTCTGGGACGGACTGAGGAAGACAAGTGCCCTGGCATTTCATGTAGGCTCTGAGTAGCCGGGTCCCCAAAGTTCCCAGGTATGGGTAAGTAACCCGCAGATTTTGATATTGGCCTGGTTTGTCATATGGTTATTCTGGACATGCATTATTTAATAGGCTAGTTTTGGTTTTAGCTTCTCTAGCGGTAGCAGATTAAACACTAATATACACCCACCAGACAAGCCAAAAGGCTTGTTTTTCCATCAGAAATCCTGTGTTGTTGCCACAGCCACAAGGGATTCTGGGTAGGTGTGTGCAAATAAGGTTCACAATGATCACCTTTTGCCTTTATATCCAACTTATACATGGATCCCTTGAGAGCAAATGTCTGCTGTACTACAGCCTTTAGACAAAGCTCGGGAAAGAGGTGCAGTAACCTCGTCTCTGGAGCAGAGGTCTCTGACTTTTAATGGGAGTTAATTATAAAAATGTACAAATCCAAAAACAACTATGAAAATGTACAGAAATCCAAAATTGTAATTATTTTAGGGCTACAGTGTACTTTTTGGAGTTTCCTTTATGAAGGGCATCACGTTCAAAAGAAATCTCATTAATTTCACAATTGTATTAACTGCACTAGATCTATCAAAGAGCAAACCTAATCAAGTAGATGTGCATGGGTTGAATTAAACATCTTATTACATTGCAAGTAGATTTTGAAACACAGGAAGCGATTCAGTACAGACAACCACTGAGTGGTTTATCATGACTTTCTATGGCCCTGATTTCATCATATCTTTAATAAGCTGGCATGTGTAGCTGTACAACTGCGGGCTCTGTGAATGCCTTCTCTCATCATGTCAGAAGGGAATTGCTCTCTCTCATGCAGTACCACAGATGTTCTGTGACAGCCGTGTTAACCAAACTTCAACTCCAACTAATTTCAAGACTGCAATTCTCTGTTGTGGAAAGCCTCCATTTTGCTTGCTCATCTACCACACAGAGATTATGCTCATAAAACTAATGACCTCTTCGTATGAGCTCTTTGTAGAAACTTTTGCAAGCAGGCTATCTGCAAGTTACATTTCCCCTTTAATAAGGAAGTCTACTAGTTGGTCATCAATAATTCAGCAGATGTAACTCTCTAGGGCTCTATAAGGATTTTTATCCCCTGTTCTACACATTCTTTTCAAGTTTATAAAAATAAAAGCACAGATCTTCTCTGTATTTTTTTATTTTCTACATGTTGCTTGTGTGGATACTTACACTATATAAAAGCTGAAACATTCAATCGTCTGCTTTACTAATTTCATAAATGTCATTCTTGCTGCATTGTATTTTAAAGCTTTGACAAATGAGGAGTAGCAACTGCCTTGAATTGTGGCCAATATCATTCCTGTGTTTGCTTTTTTGATAAATATTGATTTATTCATAAACATATGAAGTGCCAGTATACGGGTTTTCTTGTGAGACGTATCTTGGTGGTTTTTAAGAGAATAAAAATTTGGATTCATTTAAGCCTGGCCTAAATGTATTTAGCACTAGTACAGTGAACCTGACCTATACCATCAAGAATGGTGTCTTGGGGGAATCTTACACTTGGTTGAAACATCATTTGTTTAGCCGTGGGTTGAGTAAAACCAATCAATTGATAAATGTGTAAATCTAAACATGACTGCATATAAATGAAGGTCAAATTTAAATAACGTGAGTTACGTGGTTTTATTTGGTGGTTCTATTGCTCTGATTGAATGAAGATTGGTGTATAGAGGTATTATTATCTGTTACAGAATTTTCCAATAAAATCACAAAGGGTACAATGTCAATACGGTCATTAAATAATAGTCTTTTGCATTTGGATTCAAACTTAATTTTTAGCTAATTGTGCCTAATTCCAGAACCCTCCAAATATTAATTATGCGTTTTGTTCATTTGCTTGTCTGTTTTGCACTCCTTTCAGCACAGAGGTAGGAAGGGACTGTGTAAGAGGGTATGTAAGCCATTGCTTATGGCTGTGATTGCACGGCATTATGAGTTATGGATTATTATTAATAGGCATGTATTGATTGTCCAGAAGCGGTTTATGCATGTGAAATGAATTTAAGCCAAACTACTGCTAGCCTGGACCAGCTTACCTATTTATTGATCCTCTTCATGCACAAAAGGACTCCCTGGAATACAATGAGTTCTTACCAGGCAACACGGAGGCTAAACACTGATCAGGAGGTTGCATCCAAGTCATCATAGACATCCCAGAGTACATGCTGGCCACCCCGAGAAAAATAATTTTAAGTTACGTTTAATTAGTTCATGAAAATTATATTTTGCATTTTAGACTTTGCATATTAGAAAATAGCTTTTTTGTAACGCAACTTTTTGTACCGAGGAAATTCCGTTTTAAAGAATTTCATTTATAAGGATAACATGATAGTAGCTATAATTAGTTACAAAGATGGAATGTGTGAAGTTTAGTTTTGCCCTAGTCCTGATTATTAAATATTATTTATTTCACCCATGCCACAGCCAAAAAGACTTTATATATATATATATTATTCTTCCTATCACCACCCTATCCTTTTCCTCACTCTCCACATACTCAACTACTGTTCCTGCCAAACTTTTCCTCTTCTCTCAATTTCTCCTACAGACTTTTAACACCTTGAAAATCAAACAGGCCCCCTGAAATTCTTGTGTTTGTTGTGTTCCCTTGTTTGAGATTGTGAAACACACAATGCTTGTGGCATGCAATTTTCTGACCCGTATGCACTTCATCATAGTCTAACAGTGAAGTCCCTCTTTTCGTATGATGTATTTCAAGAAACACTTTCATGCCTATATAGTATGACCGATTAACGAAACCATGTTTCTCCTCTTCAGCAGTTTTTTGTTATCTCTGACTGAGGTGAGCACATCACTGATTCATCTTGAACTTACACCCTTGGGATTTTACACATAATATGAAACATGCCGAGTTTGCAGTAAAATCTAATATTGGAAGAATAAAATTGAGCGTCCTTCTTGATTTAAGTATAATATAAAGATAAAATCTGAAAGAGACTGCCTGTATAAGGAGGTGAGGGGAAAGCAAGAAATTAAACACCAATGAGATTGTTTTTTTAAGAGCATTTCTGATATTCGGTATTATGTATTGGTGTCTTAAAAATTTACAAAATCAAACCAATAATCATACTTGGTACTCATACACCTGTATACCTGTATACTGTATACCTATTAACACAGAAAAACCCACCTTAAAAATAGCTATACAGGCAAACAAATGTGTAGAATTTTAAATGTTAATTAGATTATTATATTATGAATGGTACATGTGATCTAAGCAGAAATAGCACAATAAACAGGAAAGAAGAATACTAGGACTATTTGGACTATATCTGCAAATTCTTGATATAAAGTTTATTTAAGCAATAGACATTTGGGCATCCGGATTTGTACAAATATCTGAAAAGAAGCAGAGAGCCCTAAAGAAACAAGCAAAAATGAAGACGGAAGCTCTGGATTCAAAATCGTTGAAATTTGTTGTTTATTTTCCTCATTCTCACTCGCCCACTTGCTGCCCTCTAGTGGTTGGCAAGCATGGGTCCTCCAACCAGGCTGGCATGGAGATGACAGACCCCTCTGCAAGAGGGGACCTGCATTGGGAAAGAGTGCCATTGTATTGTGCCGCTGGGGCTTCAAGGTAAGTCCCGACAGAAGCAGTCTAAGGATTAAACATTCAATGTACAAGAGTTCCTGCTGAAGCCAAAGTGTTCAACTAGTTCAATATTTGCCAAGGAGTGAGTAACTTTTCCTTTTTTTGTGCAATGTACTCTTAATAATGAGTAAGAGGGATATCAGAAAAATCATGTTTGGAGGAGTATACCTAAATGCCTTGGAAAAATAATGTGGCGGAAAAGCGTGATTATTGCAACACAGGATGAACAGTGACCTTATCGCAATGAAGCATTGGCCTTATGCACAAACAACCTTGCCCTCACAGTTATTGTCCAAAGCAATTTATTTTTTCGCTGATAAGAGCAGGGTAAGAGTGAAATTGAAGTTAACTTAGTAAACTGGGTGACCAGAACCTATTTTCTTTATGCGCAGAATTCAAATTCAAAGACTTATGATAGCATGAAACATAAAGCCTATTATTTATTTCTGAATTTCCCATTTTCCCATCAGATGACCAGAGGCTTTTAAATGGCTTCATGTATGAAGTGTCTGATGACAATTTGAGGCTACTATAGGTGTAGGAAGGAGGGATTGGGCTTTTTCCTACTGGGCTGATTTTGCACTTGGGTACAATCTTTATAACCGTGATGGATTGCACCTAAATGAAGGAGGGTCTGCTGTGCTGGGGGACAGAATGGCTAGAAGGTTGGAGGGGATTTTAAACTAGTTGTAGGCGAGGGGGGGGCGGACCCAGAAATCTAGAAAAGGTAGATAGCACAGAAAGGAGAGGGACTTTAGATAAGAACAAGAGGGGTAGAGCTTGGGGAGGGGCAAGAGCAGTAGGGTTAATTTGTTGATAAGGAAAAAAGCAGTGGAAAAGTTTTTTTGATCAACTTTTAAATGTCATTCTATCGATACTAAATTACCTAAACAGTAAAACAAAGTCAGTCCACAAACCATTTAAAACAAGCTTAGCCAAATAAAACTGTACAAGGCTGGAGCACACTGTGGGTACAAGCTGGATTTAAGCTAGCTGAAGCACACTGGAGGCAGGGCCAGATTAAGAGCATCACGGGCCTGGTGCTGAGGATTTTGGTGGCCATTGTATAGAAATAAATAAAATAGACAGAATCTTAACTTCTCGGCATCGGTGTGTACTGGATAAAGATGACATCAGTGCGAGGCAGATAATACAAGACCAAATCCTATGTGATGGGACTGGGAGTAAACAGTACACTAAAAAAGCCATTATACATGGGATGCCTGAAGTCACGATTTAGTGCCACTAATCCTTTTTAATAAAATATGTAGACTGAAACAGAGTAAATAACACAAAACCTTTACTTTTCCTCTCATTATGTAACGTTTCACCCTTCGCTGTCTGGAATTCTTTACACTCTGTGCTGCTCACTTTCTTTGCCAACCACTAGTGGCCGCCCTTGTCACTCTGCAGCACTCAGACCTGATTAACATCTGCAGCTGCAATTTATTTCCTGTATTACACAGCCTTTATAAACCTGCCCAGCCCTTCAGTCTGGGCCTTGACATTAATGTTTCTGGACTTCCTGTTCCTTTTCCGGTTCCGAGTGCCCTGCAAACGCACTCCCAAGCCGAGTGCCCTGCAAACGGTGCCCCCTATCCAGAGCGTTACCTGGCATGTGCGCCCCATCCAGAGGGCTTCCTGCCATGTGCTCCCCTGCCAGAGGGCTTCCGTCTGTAGTATCCCCTGCACCTGGGCTCCTGCCCTACCTGTGGACCCGGTCCGTGACGCATTGATTTCTGGACCTAGAAAGTTTTATACTCTGAAGTGACTACAAATTCAGGAGGGCATTTTATCTCTGGATAATTAAAAATTAAATAGTTAAATGTATTCCTACAATAAGTAAAGTGCCAGGAAACAGATGACCAAATACACACCAGGACAGGCTCTGTCACACCGACACCCAAACACACACACACAAGGAGAGGCTCTGCCACAGCGACCCCCAAACACACACCAGGACAGGCTCTGCCATACAGACGACCAAACATACGCACCAGGACAGGCTCTACCACACAGATGCCCAACCACACAAACACACCAAGACAGGCTCTGCCAATGACCCCAGACACACACACCAAGACATGCTCTGGCCACACTGACACCCATACACACCCACATAGGACAGGCTTCTGCCACACTGACACCCAAACCACACACCAGGACAGGCTCCTCTACACCGACAGCCAAACACACACACAATGACAGGCTCTGTCACACCGGCACTCAAGCACACACACACACCAGGGCAGGCTCTGCTGCACTGAAACATAAAAATGTATTTTCTACACTGCTTTGACATTAACTGCCCCTTTTGTATTTTTGCCCCCTTGTGTATTGATACCCCACCCCGGCCCCCTTTAGTATTGATTAATGCCCCCCCAATCTTGTGTATTGCCCCCCTTTGTGCATTTATGCCCCGACATCCTTGTATTTTGATTTATGTGATGCCCCAGCCAGTCCCCTCCCTTGTGTATTGATGCCCCCACCCTTTTTGTTTTGGCAAATGTGATGCCCAACCAACCTCTTGTCTACTGATGCCCCCACTGCCATGTATATTACCCGATGCCACCCCCTATTGATTTTGTAATGCCACAACCCAGCCACCCCTCTTTGGTATTATTTAATTTTTGTCCCAAGGAAATTCCCCCCCTCCCTTGAATATGGGTCCACTTTCCTATAACCCCTAACAATTTTTTTGATAACACTTACATTTTTGTATCTTTTTTCCCCCTGCTGTCCTCTGACGTGACAATCCTCTCCCTGTCATGAAGAACTCTTCTGTGAGCAGCCCCCCTTGGACTTAAAAGGGCCTCATTTGGCCTGCGGGCACGTTGGACTACGGCTGTAGGTCTAAGGCAAAGGAAAGAGGTTTTTTTTACAGTTAGGTCAATAAGGATGTGGAATTCTCTGCCTGCAGAGGTAGTTTTATCAGAGTCTGTACAGACATTTAAATAACAATTGGATGAATAATATAATTTTCAGGGATATAATTTTTAAAAGCTTCTTCATCCAAGGATAGATCTGACTGCCATTCTGGTGGCAAAATTGGAAAGAGTCACAACTGAGTTTTTTGCCTTCTTTTGGATCAACAGCAAGAAATAAACAGATATGGGAAAGGCTGAACTTGATGGACGCATGTCTTTTTTCAGCCTATGTAACTATGTTACATGTTAATATATATGGTATTTATTTTCTAAAAACTGTGTGTTCATTTAAAATGGCAACATGAGCAAGAATTCAGATTAAGGAATCCACTGCCACTGAATGTCTGCTTAGGAATGATGCTATTTACAGATGCACTGTAGTGATCTTAAAGCTGGTTTATAGAAGGGGCCTATACTGCCCTCTACTGTACTCCAATTGCATTAATATTTCGAAGAGTTGGAACCTTTTTTGTATTGTGTTGTATTATATAAAGTTGGTTGCCCATTACTAATACACATTTATTTTTTAAAGGGCTAGTAGATACCGATTCAGCATTGCGTTCCAGTTACTTTTCAGTGCACTCATATCTACTACTATTATGTAGTTATGTAGGTGGTTAAATAAACTGGTTACTTCCTTATGTTGAACTTACATCCCTTGCACAAAACGACTCTTTTAAGGCAGTCAGTTTCCTCTAAATAAGATTAATATCTAAACCATAAGGAAATGCAAAACATTTATTGTGTGTCCTAAGAAATCCTAGAAATAAATTGTCCTTATGCAATTTTACTCTTATCAAACAATAGGTATACTTATTTATTATTTTTTAATAAATACAAGTTCTATCGTGTCTTCAAAGATAATGCAAAGTGTTATACAATGTCCATGTAACACATGGAATGTCACAAGATCAGCAAAATGGCTTCACCTATAAGGCATCTGACATCAGCTCATGCTGATATGGCCATTAAAGCGAGTTTGAATTCTGGCTTGGAAAGGTGACACTCAACTATAACGAGGTCCATTGGTAGGGAGAGAGCTCTCTCAGATTTCAAGGTCTAGGTCTAGGTGGTGGTATTTTGACTAAGATCACCTGGAAGAGAGGAGGACCTTAATCCTTTGACAGGTAGGTTGAAGAGGCATTAAAATCTGCTGTGATTTTTTGAACCCAGACTATGGGTCAAATCTGGGCTCATGTGAAGCATACACTTTGCATGTACTGTGGTAGGACAGGTAAGAGCACCAAAATATGGGCCATACACATTGAAATAGAAGTGGGGAATATGTGTATTATCTTTTGCGATTAATAGCAATAGGGGACAATAGTGTATTATGTTCATAGGGGCATTTTTGAGCTATAGTTAGTAGAGCTATCCTCTGCTTCTACTTCAGATTCAGCTAGTTGCATACCTGGACAGCGAGATCTTCTTTCTGACCACCTGAACAGATCGGACCAATACTACAGGAAAATATAAACACTCTACATTAACACTAAGAGGAAGAAACTACGGAGGTTGAGACACAAAGCAGGTTGCACAGCAGAATCTGCCAACCAATCAGAGCGTAAACTACAAGGTGATCCTACAAATGAATATATATAAAACAACTCAAAAGCATAACACAAGGACTCTCTTCCACCATTAAAGACCAGATAAAACCCTTGGTACCTGAAGATGCGAAAATGGGCTCTGAAAACATGCTACCAAAAATACACAAAGAAGTCAACTGTAATAAACATAGTAAAAATAGGATCCCCTGATGCCGAGATAAGGCTGTCTGCAAAGACAGCTGGGTTTGTAGGCGTCCCAAATTGAGTGGGCGTCCCGGCGTCACAAAGGAGATCAGGAACCAGGATCAGCAACCTAATCCAGTGTCAACACTAGCTTGGTCAAAAGAATAAGTTCTCTAAAGCAGCTCAGGAAAATCACAGGAGTGTTACACCAACTGAGGGTGATCTGAAAACAAAGATTCTGAGTTAATATAGGCAGTCCAGGGTGAAAATTAGGACATGAACGGTTATAAAGATCATCAGGGGACAGTGACATCACATGTGAGCCCCCTC
>VKOC01000005.1:32288123-32321665 GCA_009364415.1 Spea multiplicata
ATATATATAGTATCAAGTTAATCCTTAAGAAAGGAAAAGGAAGTAAATCAGGAGATATTTCTGTATCCTTATTAATCACCCCCAAAGGGTTATTTACATAAGCATTGTTTTGTTGACTGTAACCAACAAATACGAAATATAGAATAGAAAATAATGTGCTGTAACTATTCAGTAGTTATTTTGGGCTCAAGCTTCTTCTTTTTTTCCTTTCACTCGCTTACAGAGGTCACACCTCAGGACACAACAGGCCTTCCACTCACAATCATGAGGATAAAATACGCTATGGGGTCTGTTCACCAAAGGAGAGTTCCATAAGTGAAGACTCTCCGGGTCCACACTCGAATCCTCCTGGTCGCGGAAGCGAGGTCCTGACAAACCCCACTTCCCGACAATTTCCCCCTTAAATGGGAACGCCCACCGGTGTCGGTGGGACTGCCCGCAAAATTGTATGGAGAGTTCTGGTTCAACTTCCTCACTTTGCTATTCAATATGAAGGTAATGCCTCAAGCAAGAAGGGCTAAGCTGACCCTGCAAAAAGCATAATTCAGTGGGTGAGGAGACTGGTGTTGTACCCTCATAATATACAGTGAAGTCAATGAGTTACAACCCTCCTGCAAACTCTTTCTTTAGTGAATAAGCCACGTTGGGTAATTTATCCTCATGATCACAAGTGGAAGTCCATATGATGGACTCTATCTGTGCTAATGACAGGGCTCCAATCAAAGATCCAATCAGTTGGATCTTGATAGTGAGAAAGCTTTATGTTATTATGAGGATGGTTGATGCATAGAAAAGCTGCCTGGTTTAAAGGGGAATGATCACAGTCACTGCTTTTGGAATAACTTTTTTTTTTGTGAGATTGTAAGGCCCTCCTCACCTGTTGTCTCTGTAAGTCAATTTGTTATATTACATGCTACTTGTTATGTCCTGTCTACCCATTGTACAGAGCTACGGAATTTGATGGCGCTATATAAAACAATAAATAATAATAATAAACACTACATAGCTTGAAATGCTTGTCAATCTTTAATTTCCTTGAAGCTGTTTAGCTTAACCTGTTCAGGACCAGGGCTCTGTAACACTCTGTAAGTACCAAAGCGTTTGTGGTATTTTTACCACATGTTTGTTAAACCAGAATTCCCTTTTCCATATTTGATGAAGTCGTACAAATTGTTTTGTTCAGGAGAAATACACCTCTCTTTGCAACATCCCCGGATTACAGTCATACCCCCATATATTTCAGCTTTATTGGCTTTTGGGGTAGTGATAAAAACACACATATATATATATATATATATATATGTCTTTGGAAGGGGGTACTTTTTTTCTCCCTCTCCTCCCCCTATATGCTGATCACACTGTGATTTGCAAGCAGGGCTCCACAATGCTACATTGCTGATTGCAAATTGTGTGATCAACCAGTAGGGGGAACAGTCAGAGAAAGACTTATCTCCTGTCCCTCGAGTTGATGTCAGCACTGACACTTACCGAAAGGGAATGCCCGATATAAGTAACTGCGATGAATAACCATGCATAGCTTTAAAAAGAAACTTAAGATACTGTTCACCATTTTATATGTTCATTTAGTGCATTTATTTAGTAAGATTTGTGAAAAGTGATAGACTTCAGCATTGTTGATGGATGCAGACGGATAGGGGTATCAGCTTCAGCACCTCTGTCAGCATTTTCAGATTCTCTCATTATCATATTAGCTTTGTGTATCATGGAACAATGTGCTTGCTAAGGGTTTTTTTCCCTCTGAATTCCTAGTGTCTGGAGTCTAATGCCCCTCTTCTGCACTATATTATGCCTTGAATATTAAGACAAAAAGCAAGCAGGTGAAATAAGGACAATGCAGGCTGAAAACTTTAGCACTCTTTCTCCGCCTGATACCTGAAGAGCTGTTAGAGTTCAGATGAAATTTCAGTTGTTAAATCCTAATGCCTGGGAGAAAAGAAAAATTACTTTTATGATGCCATTCAGGCGGCAAAGATTAGCAGTCTGACATTTCTCTATGTATGCTTATTGGATGATTACATATACACACACATTATATAAAATACATATTCCTATGTATATATTACAAATGTATAATATGATGAACATTCATATGAGCAATGGTCCAAGATGAAGACATGCTAGGAAGCCCTGCACGTAAAGATGTATTACCATTCTTGCTGATTGCTATGGAAACACACCTGACATCAGAAGTCAACTGACCAGAATGAAACAGACCGCTTTTTCTGCAGAATTAACTCTTGAGCTACCTACAACCCCTATGCTTTGTTGATTCATGCATATTGTTCTTCATGAAGCCCCATGAAGATCTTTTAGATTGCGTTTTTCTTTCATGCAATGCTGCTATTAGAATAGTGGAATCCTATTCCCACGAAGGTCATTCCCCCAAAGATCACAGGTTATGAAGTCTGCCGAGGGTGGGTAGAATATGAGAAGCCTACTGATACATTTACATCAAGTGTGTCCTCAAACCGTTAGGTTACCCTTTTTGTAAATCACTTGGTTAAGCTATTACGACCACTGCGATTTTATGAGGTGGGGGAAACTCACACTCCTAAAAAATCAAACAACAAGGACAATAGTTATGTCTATTATTATTATTGTTTTAATCTTTCCAGCTATACAGAGAAAAATTATGTATTAGCTCATGCTAAGGAATACAATCAGAAGATAGATAAGAGTAGATAGCATATAATAATGTTATTTATATATTATATATATATATATATATATATATATATTACACACACACATACATACTTATATACGTACGTAACAAACAAGATGAACTGTTATTTATTGTTGCCGTCTCAATTCTGGTAGCACTCTCTAGCAAAAACTATTACAACAAGTACACAATGTCTCAAGAACAATTGTTACTGTGTGTACCGTGTAAACAATAATTAGCAAACACAGTGTCCCATTGGAAAACAGGAGTGCTGGTTGTTGAGACACCAGTGAGGCAGTTTCCAGCTACAACAGTCATTTACAATATAAACAATATCCATACTGTATTTCACGATCCATTTGATGGACAGAAATGTTCTTTTTTTTTTTTTTTTTTTAAAGAAAATCTAATTTTATGTGACTCAAAACTTTTGAACAGTAGCGTTATATGCAAGAATTAGAGCAGGTAAGATATAAGTGTCCTAGGGACGCTGTTATCACATCTGTCATTTTGTACTACTCCAATCTTTTTGGGCCCTTGAAAAAGTAGTTTATCTTGCTTCTATTATATACATACAAAAGGGTTCAATCTTTACACAACAGATAATGGTGTGTTTAGACTAGATAAAGCATTTCAACTCTCCGAGTTGTCCCTGTATTATGAACTAATGCGACAAACTTCAAGAAATCTATCATTTATTAATGCATTAGTTACGGTAGATTGTTGTAGAATGAACTTGCCCCTGATACTTAAGTATTGGAGTTAACATTTTTAAATTTACTGAATTAACTCAACCAGCATGTTCTCAACTTTTATTGTGACTTCTATTAAAACACCAAATATATATAATGTTATCTGTATCTAGCGAGTTAAACGTTATTGTACATGAGGTGTTTTGAGACAGTGATCTGTTACGGTTGTGTGACATGGTAGACGTTTTGTAGATTACATTTGGTTTTATATATAGCGCCAGCAGATTCTATGTTTCTGTCTATTAAAGTTCTCTAAGTCTACGTTTGGAAATAATTCTAAGTGTTGCAGCTTTCTATCATCCTGTCAAACTAAAATTAAAAGTTCTTTTCCACTGTAATGTTATATTAAGGTCATATATTCTGGGTTTTTTTCTTTTACTGAATCTCCTGTTATGTTATTAAATGATACTTTATCTATAATAAGAATAATGCAGTCAGCCTAGAATAATATTTGCACCACATTCAGAATATGACCTCTTTGGGGTAAACCAAAGATCTACTTAAATCCATCACTGCTAACCTTAGGTCATCTCATCTCTCTAAGTGATTTCTGTGTTAATATTGGGAGCATCAGGCAGAGAACATGAATTTCAATATAAACCAACATGACAGAGGATGCAATTTCATGGAAGCAGAAGCAATATCAATTTTACCCCAGCCCTATCGACATTAAGGCTTTTATTAGAACGGATGTATCACTTACATGTTAAGTGCATCTATTGTTTGCCTTTCACTCGATGCAGTAATGCACTGACAAATTGGTGAGCAAAAATATCATAATTAGAAACACTGTAGAAAATGGCATACACTCCAAATGCCACTTAGCAAGCATTATCATTTATTTACTCACTTAATCAAAAAAGGTCATGATAGCTGCTGCCGCTGATGTCAGTTTTTCATTTCAATGAAAGCACAGGGCATATGGAATTTAGGTTTCTGTGCGTGAAGATTCTGTTTCCTAGAAACAGAGACCGCACAGGCCTCTGGGAAATAAATGGAATTCACAAAGCTCTTTGTATCGTGCACAAAGAAACAAACAATGTCTAGAACTTCGATTTTCCTTGCTGGTCCAATCTCATATGGTGGTATCATGGTCTACAAAAACTTAGCATGGTGTCTTGGAGAGGCATGGAGCTGTAGATACAGGAGTGTCCCCAGAATCTACCTCAAGGAGGATCTCTTCCTCTGAACACCAGGACATGATGTTGCATCCTGTAGAAGATGAACGCACAGGGGAACGTATCATACAGAGGCTACGTTGCTCATAGACATACCTCTATTGTATAAACGGGCTGGTTACATTGAAGGTCTTTTCCACTCATTGAGCAAAAGGGCACTGGGGCAAGCAAACACCCAATCACCCCCACTCAGAAAGCTCTACCCTGGGTAATGCGGCACAGGAAGCTCACTGCATCCACAAAGATTTGCTTACGAGGCTGGTTGTGTTTGGCTAACCGTTTAATGATCTACCTTAGATTACATTTCAACACAAACCATAGTCCTATACATTGCAACAGATACAAGTAATCCTTACAGTCACAAGTGAACAGTTTAACCAGGTGTCTTCAGCCTGGCTTTCTACACAAAAAAAGTAGACCGTATCTTAAGTCTGAACTTCTCATTTAATGGAAGTGGTGACGTGCCCCAAAATTAGGCAGCACAGGCATTAAGCTTATTTCTCTGTTCAGAAGCCGGGGGCGAATACATTTATCGAGAGCTGCAGGCACACACTATGATGAGGCACTGGTGACCGACTTAATGAATAAAACCAGTATTGGTGTCTTTTGCAAAACTCTGACCGGAAAAAAAAAAAGTCTTTCAATGGGTTTGGCAGAGTGTATGCATGCAACCGCCTGACAGCTACACTGGCACAACTGCATGAATCCAAGCTATTCTCCAGCGTTTATACATTAAAGATTGATTGCTGATATGAGTTTTATACTCAATCTGCTCTAGTTCATACATTTACAACAATCAGAGTATGCCGGGATCGGCAGCTATGATCTAGGTGACTGTCATATTTTGTGCCTGTGCAATCAGACGCTGTGCGTACAGCGATGACAGGGAAGAGAAGCTGGCTTTAACAAGGTCCCAAAGTAAATACTATCAATCAATAATAAAGCAATTCTTTATGTCTTCCCTTTACAGATCAGCTTTGATTAAATCCCAGAACACAAAGCATCTCTGACTTCACAACTAAAAATGACTTTGCAACGACAGCTCCTGCGCTTGGTGCGAGCGAACAAGAATTAATCTGACACGGAGACTGGTGGGAGAATATGCCACAAAACAAGTGGTGAGATTATTATATTATTATTATATGCACCAGCTTCCTATTAAGTGATGCAGGGTCTGCAGACTTGGCGGACACAATAGGTTCACGTGTTTAATGAAAGCCATCTGGTAAGGGATTCAAACCTGTTCAGAGGTGCTGCCTGCAGAACATGTGACTTTTCTTTCTCATGCTATACAGATTCATAAAGCAGGCACAGATGGTGCAGGTGGAACCCAACACACATTTCTAAAAGGATTCAGTGGAAATACCAGAGGTCATGGCAAACAATCTGCATGTTACTGGTGGTGGGGTTGACATTTTTTTTCCTGGACACATATGTTTTATACAACTCCTATAGATCTATTGTGCAATACGCGAGATGTTTACATCCACAGAATTAAGTCAATTATCTAACAAGGCTTATATATAATAGAGAAGCACCTAATAGGTAATAGGTAAGTGTAGCATCTCTACGTACTTCACCTTCATATATTTTGCAAAAATGCTCTGTTCTTAAAGATACAATTGACAAGATTTCCAATGCACCGTTGGCCTTCGTTTTTGATTGTGCTGAAATGGTTAACTTTTAGACGGCATTGTAGATCCCAGAGTAGCCATAGATCTCAGCCCAAGGCAAATTCCTTACATTCCAAAGTTGAACAGCCCCAGTTCTTGTCAGCTACTTTTCACTTCATTAATTTTAAGAAAGTCTACTGCATAATGAATTTCATGGATTATAAGGAACTATAGCAAGCATGCACATCCTTTTGAATGGAAATAATGGTTTTCAACAATCAAATACGGCATGACTATTTGGGGTAAGACTTCCCATATAATAAAGGGTTTATCTTTATGATACAATTGTAATTTAAATTTACTTTGTTCTATCTGATGTTAAATTTTAAATTGAAAGTCTCCAAGCCTCTTGTGCAGAGAAAAAATAGCCGTTATGACCAATTCACTCCACTTTTATGCATGTGGCACATTTTCCTAACTAGATGGACAGAGGTTACCATGGAAACCAATAGAACGTTCCCACTGATTTTTCCACATTGACTTTTCCCCCTAGAATTGCTTGTTAAAAAATATGACCCACTGACTATAATTTTTAGCATGAATTTTGCGACGAATCGTGGATTTTAGTACATGGGTTCTGTAGGACTCTGCTGCTTTATAGAAATGTTTTGATCCTAGATAGTGATATTAGTTTAATAACAAGGTGTAAACTTCAGGTTACTGCCTGTCATGGGTACATAATAATAATAATAATGTAATTTCCACATGTTTTTACATTAAACAATACAATATATATATAGCATACCACATAATATGAACTCCCTATAAGGTATTAAGAAAAAAAAGGCGGAAAGCTTAACCCAATTCAAGCATTCACACAAACGGAATAAAAGTGGTTCTTCTATGCAGCAACAGCCTGCAGTAGGTTTTATACACTTAAGGAAATGTAATCCTCACTGTAATATTCCACTTAATCTGCTCTGAGCCATCACACTATGTAGAAGACTTCATTGTGTTAGCTGGGGCATGACCCATTTTTATGACCTCAAGGCACCTCAACGCGAGAGAGGAACTAATTCTGTTGGTACAGAAATTTTTGAATTTGTATCACAAATGTACTTTTTCACCAAACAAGTCCTATTATTCAATTACTTCTGGTTGTATAGACTGTTTCTATGAGAAATGTAGATTATTTACCGCCTGTTCTCTCTGAAGGCCATTCGTTTGGGTCTGATCACTAAACGGAGAGTTGTGTTTCAGTTCCTTGACAGGCTAGGCCTTTTGCAGAGGAAACCTGTCAGTGTTGGGCCTGTGTATTGGCTCATTCAATAAGGAAGCTGAAACCACAAAACGTTCATGACAATGTAACCAACAAACCCCAATTCTCTGTGGATTAAAATAACATGTCTGGATATGGGCCTAAGTGGCAGTGCAACCATGAACACAGTTTCAGGAGTTATGGCAGTGGACCATGGTCATTGAATGTCGTTCTGAAACTAATAAATCATAACCTGTGTGAGTACTAAGAAATATAATAATCATAGCACAATTTATAACCTAAGATTCTACATTCAATAGATATAAGCCATTACAGTTTGGTCTTAAATCATTGTCGTACACTCAGAAATACGGATCAAAAAATCTAAACTTAATGCTGCTGTTTGTTGCACAATGAGTTGCTTCAACTATTTTCTTTTTGATCAGAATAAACAAGTCTAAATAAAATGTACTTGATAACCATTTTATCAATGAGAAAATAATCTGTATTGCTTCGGCATTTGCTTCAAATGCATTACCTTATTATTAGACTTTTGCGTAATTAAGTTTAATTCAATTTAAGAAATGAATTAAAGCTTCAAACCTTTGACTATTCAATATCAGACATTTATATTTTCTGCATCTCTAGGGTACCCTTGTACTTTACTTCCCCTGCCAAGCCCCTTTACTCCGCAGCTAACCATTTTTCCCCAAAGAACGCACGGCCAGCATAAAATATGAGAATGTTTCTGCTCTCCACATATCATTACATCTAAACGGCTGCTATTTATAGTTGTTCCTGTGTTAATATCCTAACACAGCTATAAATACATCCATGATTAAGTACTTTTTAAAATCAGATGTTGAAAATCATTTGGTTCTGAAAGTGTGCCAGGCAGCCTGGAAGTAGACATCTATTAAAACCACAGGTGCCAACAGTCTTGAATATGCCAGAACAGTCCTAACAGCAGGGTTCATAACCCATCTGTCAGTTGTCCCAGCAACTGTGCATGCCCAAATTGAGCATACTGTGAAATAATATGTGAAGTCAGAGCATTCCATGGATACAATGTAGATGGAATGGGACATTGCCCCATATAGTACATAGTAACAAACCCTACATGCACCAGGAAAAAGAAGGGGGGGGGATAAAAAAACAATGAACAAAACCAGACTCGTTTAAAACATTCAATTACACAGCTTTTATTTAAAACTGATGCTTCACCTTGAGACAATGACGGATAATAAAGGGTGATTGTTAATTTTACTTTTGGAAACCGAGCAACTATTCCCCCCCCCCCCCCCAGACTTGGCACAAAACATCTCGACAACTGTCGAGCCTTTGAGTTAGAAAAACTGGATATACTGTACATGACAATCAGATAAGAATGTCTCAAGAAGCATTCACGCACCTCCATAAAAAATATGTTCTAGATTTCTAAGGGCATTATCTGCTTGATCTTGTAACATTATCATGAACAGCATACTATAAAATGTCTTGTATTTCACAACCATGAAATCTCTAGACGTGAGGCAAAAGGGTAGATTTGTGGAAAGATCCAGGGAAACGGAGATAAAAAAGAAAAGGTTGGCAGACTAAGACTACACATTTTTACATGTCCATTAGAGCCAGACAAGATGAATATAAAGAAACAGAACATTACAACTAAATAATAAGGATCCTTATTATACAGCGTAACAGTGGCCATTGACATTGTGGCATTAAAACCAGAAGTGGTCTACACGAATAGGAGACCTGCTGGGAATTATTGTTGACGCTAAGAGACAGTCTGCAAAGGTCTCACTGAAAGCAAACCGTTTCATTTAAATGGAATTACAAATATACAAAATAGTCATTTTTTTGTAGATCAGTAAATTCCCAGGATAGGATGTTAATTTTAAATCTGTTTATGTTTTGAAGGACTGTGATTTCATGCCTTTAAAAATAAAGCTCTCATGGGACAGAACTGGTTTCAAATGAAAAGAATTAACTGCTAAATGTCTACACAACATTAGCTAAGAAAACACCATATCTTTTCCGTTTACTAATGTTTCTCAAAGGGATGGAAACAAACAGAAGTGGCAAAGGGGTTAAACATTCTGCCATTAAAAAAAGAGCATGGTTTAATCACAAATATTTCAAAGGGAGCAGCCATATGGTGCATGGTTTCAAATACTGGAAATGTCCATTAATAAAGAGAGATCTTGGTTTTGTTATGAAGTATTTTTGCTTCGATAACAAAACTATTAGATAGATTGCCACATTTTCATGAATGTCTGCTGAAACCAAGCTGTATCGGTAACACCAAGAGGTAAATGATACAATTTGATTAGCAATCTAATTACCCTTGCTGTTACATTAATAAGTGTACCTCCATGACGGTGTTAAATATATAGAATAAAGTATACAATGTCACTACGTGGTACTAAAGGGACACTTTTTTAAAGCGTGCAGAGAACATGCAGATTAGTCTTAAACAAATATTCCCATACCCATCACATTTAGTTCTTCTAAGGTGATCTGAGACCATTGAGAATTGTAGAACATTAGTTCCTCTGTAAGTACCTTAATATGCATTATTTTATATATTAAAAGTATATTTGTTAACAGTATGCAGTAGAACATCATAGCTGAAGGCCAGGCAGAAGGAGCAATGCACAGAAGTGATTCTAATAGGGGGCAATCATCTGTACCTGCCCCCAGGCCAGAAGGTGCCAGCCCCCTGGACCAACATCTGCTGAGTGAAGTACTCAAGGGATATTCTTTAACGAGTAACTTGCTTTGGACATGCCACTGGGTATTCAAAAACATAGCTGATATCTGGTCCCCCTCACAGCTACAACTAAGACATCAATCACACAGCAACCTTCACCGCACGGATGACAAGGCAAACAGATAAATACTGGTGAAGAACACATTTTACACCTCAACGTCTTCACGCATCTTAACAACTACTTCCCTGAATGAAGAATGGCGAATAATGTACAGAGAATGTATATGCATTAGACAGCGATATCTCAATGGTGGTAGAATATTATTGCTTTTGAAAAAAAAAAAAGTCTAGCCATCGCTAACCATCTGCCTTTGCAAAAATGCCAGGTTGGAAAATACAGTGATCTCCAGCAACAACAAGGTTAACATGCAAGAATATGGCAAATGAATATAATTTATTCCACATCCATCAAAGAGAAGCTCTTATTGCACTACTTGATGTGGATAAGCTTGCCGAAAGATAGAGTGCAATCAATTTCCCAGGCCTTGAAGTCAAAGGAAAAGGGCTGCTATCCTGTCTGGCAAAACACTCCCAGTGATGGGAACATTTTAATAAAGAATGAAAAATGCAGTGGAGGTGCCATGCATCATAGGGATAATGTGACTGCCTCATTGCCGCAGATACTGCCCCCAGCAGACTGCAAACGACAGGAAGAACACCCCATAAAGCATACATCTTTCAGCGGGGGCAGGATTGGACACTTAAGTCAATTGAAGCAGAATACAAAAATTGGAAAGGAATGAAATGACACTAATGAATAGGACATTCATAATAGTAACATACAGCCTGCTCAGCAAGAGTAGCTATGTAATGTCTTCAGAGAAATGCGTCTGCTTTCTTTTCCCATGGTAAATAGGTGGTTTATACAGAAGGAAAGGCAAATATTTTATCTAGATTAGAAAGGAACACTTTTCTACCTTATTAGCTGTACTTAGAATGAGGAAATAAACAGCTGGTAAATGCATTCACTGTAATTTACTCAGAGTCAGCATTAATAGATGTTTATCAAGGAAATGCAAATCTCAATGAGCCAATACCTTAAAATACCAAAGAGCCTGGCTGTTTAGAACATTGTAGGTCTCTACCTTATCAATGTCAGAGAGATATAGCACACATTTAAACAGAATGGCATCTGGTTGTGGCAGTTGTGAATGCGTAAAGCTAGGGGATTAGCTCAAGAGGCAAGCAGAGAATGGTACAGAAATCAAAAGGGTTCAATAGGTTTCATAGCACCAACAAATTTAAAGGATACAATGACCACCCCATGGTTTGTTGGGTTACAGTACTTTGTGTTTTGTAGTATGTCTGGCAAAACAAATGGCACTAAAGGCTAATGCTTTTTTCATTTTTATATGTACTAGTCAATTAAACATGCAATCTTCTGGTATGGAAATGTTCTTCTCCCAATTAGTAAAGGCAACCCAAATTATTTTTTTGGTTTGAAGACCTCAGTAAACATGCAGGCCTGATTTGGGTCAGTCCTCTCCAATATAAATCTAAGGTGGACCATTGCCATTAGACACAAGGTTTTAAAGACACCTCATGCCACATTCAGAAGAGATTCCTGAAAAACTCCATAGAACAGTTGCTGATATTAGTCTGGAGAGGATAATACAGCCATTTATAAGGCTCTGGGGTTCTTGAGAACTATCAGAGCCATATTTACCAAATGGTTGAGGACAGTAATGAATCTTTGTGGAGTCGCTGTCCTGTCAATCTTTCTAAAACAGCAAATTAGAAAGAGAAGGAAATCACACAAAAAAAAAACTCCTATATCTCTATCCAGGGACCTGCCTTAAGAAAGGCATAAACCACTGCTCTCTAAAAAGAACACGTGTTTGCCAAAAACCACATGGATGTTCCTCAAAAAAAGTAAATAATGCATTCAACATTAGGAGCCATGGAAACGGCAAAGTTAAGGTTTGAGGGCATTTTACTGCATTGGGAATCGGACAATTTCCCATCATCAATGGCACGCAGAACTGTGCTGTGAATTCAATAGAAGAATGTCAGGGCATCTAGGCCATCTATCAAGGCAATGATGCAAAACACGGGAAAACATACAAAGAAATGTAACATTTCTTGGTTGAAGAATTTTTTTTGGAGTTTTGGAATGCCCAAACCTTAACCCCATTGCAGTACTGTAGCAGAACCCAAAATGATAAACTTATGCATGGAAACCCCAAAAGGTAGATTTGGCATTAAGTAGTGGGCCATCATTCCATGGTGTTGTGAAAGATTGATCAATATCTACAATAAGTATTTTATTGCTGAATATTTTCCTACAAGGGGAAGGAATTGGGTGCTGTATACATTTCTTTAATAAATAAATGACAAATATACATCGATATATGTGTTTCCTCTTTCAAAGTTCTTTTTTTTTAATCAAATATTAGGTTTTGTTTTAAGGTCTGATAGCCTTCAGTGCCAAAAAAATGCAACAATGAAAAGAAATCTCAGACTGTCAGTAAAACTGTATAATTTCCCACAAAAGTGGTCATCTGCATTTATGACATTAAGCTTCTGTGAATTCTGCTGATTTCAAGCAGACATCCGTACTAAACAAAGCAAAAGGAGAGCTGTGGTGTCTGGTCTGTCCTTCCCATTCCTGCTGTTATATAAAAGATCATTACATATATGTATTAACAACTGTCATTATTAAATCACAGTTAAAGCTATGATGTTATTGTACCATATAATTTGTCTAGACAGCACGTGACTTATGTGGGATGACTCACGTCACTTATCTTTTAGCTAGCACAGCTTGTAATTATAGAGAGCCCTTATGACCCAAGAAAAAAAATGAGTATGTCAGGACTATATAAGACACATAGTAACATTTAAGTCATAACTCTACCAGTTGCTGTGCAATAAACCCACTTATTAGTGTCAGAAATTATTTCAAGATATATTTTAACCGAGCAGTCGAGGCATATCTGCTTATTTAAGAATCACTGTAAATGGTTATGTAGACAATACTAGCTCACGTGGGGCACCCGTAGATATTTCAATTACAATTCTCCACTATCTACAAAAGTATTATTCTGCTTTTCTTTGGTATTGGGAAAAAAAAGACATTTTGATTTATTTGCTTATTTGTTGCCTATTTTAACATCCGGAGCAACTTCACAAGTATAACATTTATTGTGTGCAAATCACAAGAATCAATATCCTTGATATCTTATTACTTTTCACCTCATTTAATTTTGTTGCTTCTTAAATTAGGTGGAAACGCCAACATTGGTAGCTTGCCTCTTTTAAGCTGATTTTGCATGATTTTGCGCCAAACACATCTTCTGCCTGACAAAGAACATGCACAAATATACCCACCACCAGCCGGCTCCAATATGAGCAAGAGTTCCTGCCACTGATTGGCTGCTCCAAGCATGAACACAGGACAGTGGAGGAGGGGGTACTCTGCAGCTCTGAAGCTACAGCTTCTCCTAACAGTTAGTGCCTTAATTCTTTTACGTCTATAGGTTAAATACCTTACAAAGTACTTTGATTTGGTCATTAGTGGGGCACTTTTGTCCTTAAATGTGATTTAATTTAGTTTATCAACTTTTATTTCATGAGTCTAGTAAAGGTGACGGAGGCCATTCATATATGACACAATCATTACACAGAGGTATTCATATATGACACAATAATAAAAGAGACCTCAATCTCACAAATGGAAATACATTGTTAATTCATTAGATGTGCACATAACCATGGGCACCAATTACAGCTTCCACTAAACATCTCTGGAGACAGATAACATCTGACAACTGTTGTAGGGATTGATGTTTCGTCTCTTTCGTGCCATAATGGGTGTGAGACTATATCGACTACAGAGTGTGAGATTATTTTTTAACACCCATAATGCATTACAGTGGCTGGATATAGTGCTGAGCTCATAGTTGTTTTAGCAGGTCATGTACTGGTGATGCTGTGATTTACAAGTCTAACTAATTACAATGTCACAGCCCTGAGAGCTTTAAATAACGCTGATGGCTACATGCCAAGAGACACTTGGTCATAGGAAGCTACCCTGTTGCTATGCGCGGGAATCTCTCACCGACGGTGTCAGAATAGTAACTTGCTCGCTAGCCCTGGAAATCATGAATGGGTCTGGGCGTGATGCGATTCCAAACCTATTCCTAAAGTCACAGCAGTCCATCTCATTATTGCAATAGAATGTGGTAGTTACTAAATACTGCCCTGTCAATAAGCTTGAAGATGGGGTGGAAACCACTACCCTTTAATGTAGCGACCAGACAGCTACTTTAAGTGGGGGCACTTATAAAAATAAAGGTTTTATGCAGTGATAAGGTATTTAAAGGAACAGCATTGCCCCCAAAATCATATATTGTACTTTAATGCATGTTGCATGACTTCTGTCTCACTCAGCTCCCTCCCCTCGCCTGCCTCTACTGAACTCAGGAAGTAGATTTCTTGCACATGCTCAGTAGTACCCCCATTCAAGTCAATGGAAGCAACAGCAGCCAATGGCGTGTATTCTAATAAAACATCAGTTCTCAGATAGCATACATGCGACTGGCCACTGCTACTCCTATAGATCTCTATGTGAGTGGTACTGGCCGTGTGCCAGAAGTGTACGTACGAATGCTTCCTGCTTTCAGTAGAGGCAGAGGAGGAAGGAGTTAAATAATACAGAAGTCTCATTTTCAAACGACAGTAATAATGAAAGCCTGAGCTTATTTGCTTAAGTTTAAGAGACCTTAAGCAACAGCAGACACCTATATCCACGTGTGACGGCACATAGATACAGAACTACTTTGTGCCGGACCCCTGACTTGTCGAAGCTGATTGCCGTCAAATATATTGGGCTACTATTCTTGTTATTGCTTCACCATCTTCAAGGGCTTCCAGTTACAGTAAAGTAGAGAGCAACGATAAAGAAAGCGGTGAATTAATTCCTATTAATAAAGTTTGCTGCACTACTTAGGCAATTATACCAGGGTGTGAAAACCAGAACCCCCCCCCACGCACGATAATACTTTGTGGTATTCTCAGCTATAGTATGCATTAAAGTGCATTTAGTGAAGCCTAAAAAGAATAGTGGTTGGAAAACCCCTTTAATGCCAAACGGATAAGTAATCGGAGTATAAGACACAAAAGTGATACTTACTTGACCAGATGGGCATCACTTGGGAATTACAATATCCTTCGCTATGCATTACACTGGGAGCACCAGAGAACATAAAGGGTTAACAGAACCATTACACAAAGTCATGGATGGAAGGACCGCATGGATGGAACAGCCTCCACGCATGTAAATGTGTTCCTGTCACACATTCATACTTCACATATGAAGGGCAGCACAGATTAGTCGGTTGCATAAATTCCCTGCAGGCAGATTCCACACAAATGTTCAACCAACAGGCATTTTCCAAGGGCTTGTGGAACTACATCTCCCATGATCCCCTGACAGTAATACCCAGCTGAGCATCATGGGAGTTAACATTCTGCAACAGATGGAGAGCTGTCTATTCACTTTCCTGTGCTAATCAGTTTCACTGCAATTCATGGTGGGGTATGCGAAGCTCTCCAACAAGCCAGGATTCCAATTAAACATTTACTTTTACCCATTCAAAACAAGTCACAGCTAGTTTAATAGCTAAGTAAAGAGACACATTCCTTACATCGTTTGGGAAGAAGTTTCTGCCACTTGGCACAAGTTCATATTGCTCTTGCAACAAATGTATTGATGTGCAAAAAATAGACATTTTAGAGATTGGGCAATTTTTAAAATATTTTTTTAACCTGTTTTAGAAATTATATCATGCAAAACATGACAAACATGTAGTTCCTCTTTAGAAAACAGCATCATTAATATAACGTAACCCACAAATAACATTACAGGAAACATAGTAGTTTCAGTATGCCAGAAAATGGATATGTTCTTCATGGATTATTACATCTTGCCCTACATTGTCTACCCTGAATCACAAGCTCTGCTTTAACAGTAACAAAATATGCTTTTCTTCTGGAATCATTTATACTAAGGGTTGTCACACTGTATTGTTTTCATTATTATTATTATGCTAATGTTGTAACTTCCATACTCATCTGGCAGAGAAGTAATTAACCGCTTAAGGACTAAGGGCACTAAATGGTTTTTAGCACTTTTGCCATCTATTTTCAAGTATACAGTAATACAATACAGTGTTTACTAAACAAATTATGCCTAGCCAGTGCAGATGAAAAAAAATAGATATATTTAGGTACTTGACCTGATTTCAAATGCCATGGACATGGTAGGGTTAAAACTGGATCACGTATATACACTTTTTTAGTTTATGATTTTTTTTTTACATTAAATCTATGGATCTGTACTAAGATATGGCCATTTAAACCTAGGCCAACCCTTAGTTTTAAATGTAGTTTTTAGTACCCATTGTACAGCGCTACGGAATTTGATGGCGCTATAAAACTAATAATAATAATGGAGGAAAAATAACTATTTATGGTAAAGGCTGCTGTACATAGACTGCTGATCACTCTGTAATAAAGTGATCAAGCATCTAAAAATGATATTAAATCTTTTGTCCTTAAAGGGGTAACTACAGTCCTATTAGGGTAACAAATGGCAGCAGGTCACCCGAAGTTGAGTCATCTCTTCTCGCAGCACTTCGGAGGTTCTTACTGATGTCCTATAAGCACTGTGCTATGGAGCGCACATGAATCTATAGGTGACTTGTAAGAAAGCACATTGATGTCCTTCTACTGTGACCCTTGCCATGTTGTCTCTGAAAATAAGTATTCGAACCAAAAACACAATCATCCGGTGTAGAATTTACAACACTGGCCAAATCGTGACAGTATTTTTTTACCAATCTGTCTTTTTGCTGCCTGGGTGTATGTCAAAGAAGACAACTCTGATTTTGTTGAAGAGCAAGCGCAGGCGTTGATTATTTGTAACAGAACAGAAGGTTAAAAGATCTTCCAAATCACATCCGCACAAACCCTGCCATCTCCTATGAGAAAGCTGATAGACATTCTAATTGTGTTGACAGTGAATTACGAACTAGTATACCGAGCAGTGTTGCAGAATGACCTATTTGAATAGTGGATTTTTAAATAAACAAATAAATACGAGAGAAGTAGGATTTTTCCTTGGCAGCGTATGTTATGTGTTATTGACAGCATTTGAATAAAATATATTATAGAGGAAATATTACGCCAAATACCATGGTAACAAAATGAACAGAGACACAGCAAGAGACCTATGGTTTACATCTTGGAGAAATTGGGTTTGAAAACTGAAATACAGGGTTATTGGGGAAATAAAAACTTGATCATTGAGTGTCATAAAATGTAAATCCATACGAGGACAACTACAATTGTATACCTATTTGGCATGTTATTTAACCTCAAACAATTAATGGCGATGCATGTGTGTTTTATTCACATGAGATTAATTAAATACCAAGGCTACAGCTTCTGATTTGTAATATAACATCAGAGATGGATACCATGGGGCAACAGACAGGGTGGTAAATCTGGACATTCCATCTTACTGTAATATACAATGCACAGGCCTCTCCACAAACCTTGTAATGGTTCCTCTGGCCCCTGACAAAACTACAACATGGACAGGGGCCGCAGGCAGTAGCCTAAAATGTCCTACTGGCAAAATGGGTATTTTTATGCATTATATAAAAATGTTTGGTTGAGTTTATTAAAATTTTACATATAAGACACCCAATACGATATTAAAATATATATAACTACCGGTATTATGGTGCACAATAGCAGCCAACAGAATGTATTCTGCCGAATAGCCCACATGCACTATTGTGATGTTAATGCACATTACATACTAGACTATACATGAGGATTTGAAGTAACAAGTTGTGAGGTTTGGCTGGGATAAGGATAATTGCTGTCAATAACGCAATACCACTGAAATGAACTGTGAAAGAAGTTATTGTAGAACTTAATGTTAATAGCAGATAAACTAATTTAAAAAAAAAAACACACTATGATTCTGAACTCACTTCCAAATAGCCCCAGGGGAAGGAGTATCTCTGATGATCTAACACCATGTGTAAATATGCCACACCTTGGCCTCAGGTTACTTATTACATGATGAAGCAATATGCAGATAGTTACAAGTGGAAACTAATGTGACTAAAAGCTCTGTGTGCTATTATGTACAGGAAGGGGGGTATTTTGCTAGAGCCCTGGCAGCTAATATTTGGGCTCATCAGCAGCAAAAATGCATTCATTCTAAGATGACAGCCCTGGCGTCATTTTAGTAATTTTTATGTTTAATCCAGAAACTCGAGAAATAAATATTTCTTAGTGTATATGGAGAGCTTTTCCACATACAGCTGAATATTGAACAAGGCCACCTCTTAATCATCCAAACACCCCAATGAACCAGAAGAGCGTTTGCACATACATGCAATCTCATAGGTGGCACTGGGCAACTAGCAGCAACCAGTCAATGATTTACCCCTCAAACAAAAAAAAATGTTTTTAGCACTTTGTCCAGTGGCAGGTGGTCACCACCATTATATGCAGTTATATTATAATTCTTAAAAAGTAAGTATATATTACCACCTATGCTACTTACAAAAATGCGTGTCTGCTCAGATACATGTGTAGTGTAGTGATCAATATTTATACACACAAACATACATGCAATGCATGTATGTGGCACTTACTGTGTACATGAGGTGAATGCCCTTATATTTAATAAATCGTGTATGTAGAATGAGGTGAGCAGCTGGGGTTGTAACATGTAATCCTTGAATGATGCAAGACATACTTGATCTGAATCTGCATACATGTACATGACATGGGAAGATAGGAAACATTCCTACTAGTGTTAACCCGTTCGATCGCGCATGTGATTAGCTAGAAATATACGGCTCTTGTTTTCCATATAAATGGTGGCGTTAAAGCGCTCCGAGCATTATGTGCATATACCGGCATGTGTGCGGAGAACAGGGTGTGAGATTCTAGCTTACAATCAGGGAGAGCTGAGCCCAGGCACAGCCTATTACCTAGCATGGAGAAGATGAAATCTTTAGCGGTGTGGATCTCCAGGGCTCTCTGGTCATCGTATTCCCTCTGATCATGCTTGCTGAATTCCACGATGAGTTTGTTTAATTCCTCTATCCGGGCTCCAGATCTAAAATCCAGCTCGGGGGGAGCAGGTTTGCTGCCTCCCCCTACACAGCTAGGCTTGGTAGGGATGGGAGCCGCCATCTTCACGGTTCCACAGGCAACAGGATTATGCGAGATCGGCCCTAACTCCTTCCTTCCCCTCCCTGGGATAGCAGGAGATGGCTGTGTGTGTATGTATGTGTGAGTGAGTGAGAGCTTGTGTGTGCGTGAGTGTGTGTGCGCGCTGGTGCAGCAGGTCCCCGGAGCTCAGCGGCTTCTCACTCTCCCTCCGCACAGAGTGGAAACAATGTGACACCGAGCAGCTGGGAGATCATTCAAAAAGCTGCACACACACAGCAGCACTTAACTCCTCCTGTGCCACAGGGGGCTCAAAATCCCCATTCCACGCCACGGTGCCTGGCAGCAGACCTTCAAAATATCTGTTACAAACGGGGCCACTAGTTTATATGGAAATAAAAACACACATTTACTTACTGTATATTTTATGTAGAAATATATATTTTGTATCCGTCTCTGACTGGTTTCTTAGGTAGTAGTGTTAAGTTAAAGTTACAAATTCTACTACTTAAACCACGCGTATATTCGCCTATTTTTATTTTGACACAATTCCTTTCAAATTCAACGGAAAATTGTTACAGAAACACAAAAGGTAATATTTATGTGATCAAATGCTGTGTGCAAAATCCGTACGCCCACCGCAAGGAGCCATAGACATGGAAGAAGCCCATCCTCTGGAGTCTAGACTGTAAGGTCCTTTGAACAGGGCCTTCCTTACCTGTTGTTGCTGTAAATCAAAGTGTTATTTTATATACTACTTGTTATGTCCTGTTTACCTATTGTACGGCGCTACGGAATATGGTGGCGCTATATAAAACAATAAATAATAATCTTAACTGTTCGTTTAAGGCCTTCTTTGTGACACTGCTTTTGGTCATGTCCCTTTAACGTTTGTCTATGCCTTGTAGGCCACTTTCTACTATATATATATATATATATATATATATATATATATATATATCTATATATATATATATATATATATATATATATATGCGTATGGTGTTCTGTCATGGGGTTCTTTCTTATGTTAACTAGTAAGACCATTTAGAAGAGGGGGACACCAGAAACATGGCTGTAGTCAATCCTGGGGGGAAAAAACAAGTGCATACCCAACACTGACTTATATATATAACTAGGTGATTTAAGGCAATGTTGTGAATGTGGACAGCCCCCACAGCGATCAATCAATTGTTTCTGCCCATTGGTCTACATTAACCGATCTATATAGATATGGCCCATTGAAGTGAATACGTTTGAAATGTTCACAGGGGACTAGTTTAGCTCATACTGCTCTGTATTCTTCGATTACAGGTAGTTTTTACACCCATCATATGTTAAGTAAGTGTTTTATCCATTGATTCTTCAGTATATGCTAAATGTAAAAAAAAGTTTTATTAAAGGGGAATTCCCATAGCAGTCTATTACTAGCAGCTTTTGAAATAGCATTGTTGCCATATAGTGCGTATATGGCCACATACAACATATTTATATATGTATATATATACATATATGTATGTATATATATATATAGTATTATTAGTTATTGTTTTATATAGCACCATCAAGTTCCGTAGCACTGTACAATGGATAGACAGAACATAACAAGTTGTATATAACATAACAATTTGACTTACAGAAACAACAGGTGAGGAAGGCCCTACAGGGCCGGCCCAAGACATTGTGCTGCTGACTGTCAGGGTCGGCCTTATGGGTGTGCGACCTGTGCGGCCGCACAGGGCGCCATGGCAACAGGGGCACCTGCCCGGGACTTACATTAAAACATTGGGGTTTTTTGTTTTTAACTTTATTTAACATCCTCCATGTTAAATAAAGTTTTTTTTTATTTAACACGGAGGATGTTAAATAAAGTTAAAAAAAAATGGTGTTTTAATTTAAGTCCTGGGCAGGGGAGCAGAGCGGTCGCTCGTGAAGTCATGGCCAAGATCAGCATTACAACCACACTCCATGTTCTATAAACCCACTTCTTCTTCCCAGTTCTATTTCAATTTTCCTGTCCCTCCACTGTCCCTACTCTCCTCTTCAGTCTGTCTGGCTGGGTTTCCTATCTACCTTAACAATGAATTAATGGTATATAACAGGGATCTCCAAACTCGGCCCTCGAGCTGCTGCAGGACTACATCTCCCATAATGCTCCTTCAGCTAAGGGGCTGGCTGAGGAGTATGGGAGATGTAGTCCTGCAGCAGCTGGAGGGCCGAGTTTGGAGATCCCTGGTATATAATATAATAACCTTCAGTGTCCATACCCTCTGCTTCCTACTCCCTTCAGTGCCCATCCCCCCACCTCTGTACCCCTCTACCCCCATTCCCAACTCAGTGTTCGTACCGCTCTGCCTCCCTCCCTCACCTTAGTGCCTCCCCACCTTCACTTTCTATACCCCCTGTCTTCCACCTCCCCACCTTTGTGTCCACGCCCTTGTTTTCATACCCCTTTGCCTCCCTCCCTACAGTGGCCTTATTAATTTGCCTTCCTCCATTTCCCCAGTGTCCATACACCTCACCAGCCCTAGTGTCTATACCCCCTGTCTTCTTCCTCCCCGCCTTAATGTCCTTGCCCCTGTTTTTATAAACCTCTGCCTGCCTTCCCCACAGTGCCCATACACTTCTGTCTCCCTCTCCCCAGTGCCCACCGCCATGTGCTCATCCTTCCCATGCCAAAACCTCCCATTGATGTGTGACGAGCCGGGATTAACATCAAGAAGTAATGCATCTGATATCAGTGCGAATGTAGAAGAATTGCCAGCTGATGATATGGCTCATTGCGCCTGCGACAAGCAAAAAAGTTGGCCACAGAGGGCCTGTGCTGTTCCATGAGGGGGCCAGGGCCCTAACACCAAGCATTCCCTTGGTGGAGGCCCTATGTATACAGTGTGTGTGTGTGTGGGCTAAACTAACTGATCCAAAGCACAATCTGCTATAGTGACAAAGTATTTATCATACTGTCTACAATCCTCCAAAATCCAAAATGCGTTTGTCACCCTTTCCTTCTCCGACCTCCCTCTTCACTGAATGTTTGATGTGGTGTATCATTGTGTTTTACATCCCTAAAACACTGTATTTCAACTATTTTTGGCTTTGATTTGATCAAAAATACAAAGCTATAGCTGCTGCTCATTATCTATGGTATTTCTAATCTGAAATACGTGAGCGATAACCTGTGGCAATGTATATTTACGCATCATCTGATATGCAAAACTGTGACAAATTCAGCTGATTTTAATTGTAAGCCAAAGCAGATCTTGTGTGAGGACGCGTATATAATTTTATTTAAATCATGTTTTAATGTTGATGTATTACATCGCAGATAGCTTTTAATTTACACATTTAATTGCTAACTTTATTCAGTGCGAAAACTAAGTGTAATTATTTATAGCTAACATTGGTTCATTACACATGTCTGTCTAGGGAAAACGTAAAAGCATAATCAAAAGCTCGACCATACAGCTAAGCGTGTGGATTCTTTATATAGTTAAATCACATTTAACTTCTCGTTGATCTAGCCAGGGGTCCGGACTGTTTAGACCTAATAGCCCAAGTAGCCCTCTTTGGCAACCATCAACATCCAGGGTTGCCTGCACTGCATGAAGCCAGCAGGTGTGTGAGCTCTGTGTACTGACTCCGCCTCCCGCCGGATCAGAAAACAAAAGAGCCGCTGTAAACCTCTTCGCCTATTTACACGTCAAATAGAAGGGTCATTGTTTCACTCTCAGTATTAAATTCAGGGTCTGGCATTCCAAATCTACAACGCCTATTAATATCTCCATCAGCAGGAATACAATGCAATATCACCCCTGTTAACATATAGTATTAATGTATTTAACACAATTTCCATATTCTCCCTGAAAGCACAGGAAAATTAAGTATTTTATGGAACAAGTAAATAGATTGTAAGCTCAAAAGACCACGGTCATCTTTTACCATTATGTCTCTTTTTAGATTGCCTTTTTAGATACCGTATTTTAAATACAGTCCTACTACTGTAGCAGCGCTACGGAATCTGATGGTGCTGCAAAAATAAATATACTGCGCTATAGCAAGAATAAGCACTGAATGGGCATATAAAGATGGGAATACAACTCTTACATACAGATAGTAGATACACTCTGCAGTATGTCCTGAAATTCTGAGAATTCTTAATTTTTTGCATTATTTTTAAAGTACAATGGTTTGTATCAAATAATTAGGTGCCTTGGGGGGATGAAGGGGTGGAAGTAGTGGTGTAGATCTGCCCCGCATTCTCTAATTCTACATCTTCTCAATTCTCTTCCTTTAAACTTTCTGGTCCATTGAATACCAACGCCTCTTCAACAAAGCCATTTTTTACTTTTTTCTTTTGTACCATATAAGGGCTACAGAGCAGTGTAAATGTACACATGTGTGTGCGTGTATAATATATATTGGCACATATACCAGTTCTTCAGAATTTACAGGAATATGAACTAATCGTGGCTTCCTGCTCCAGCATCCTGTTCTGGCTCTCTTCCCAGGTTTCGGTCATGTGTTGGGTTTAACTACTTCAAAGGCTAATTGTTTATTTGTGTGGATGTCTTTGCATATCATTTAAATGTATAAACACTGCATGGTGGTGATTATGTAGCACAAGCAGATTCAGAAGCCATATCGCACACAGCTCATATGTTGCAGCGTTGAAAGCTCTGCGTGGATTCATATGCCTTACCCCATGACATTTGCTTCAAAAGGATCATGCAACTAATGAAATCATCAAAACGGAGTGTCTGGAGTCTGACAGCAGCACAGTTCATCTTATTGTATAGCTGCCATTTCCCAATAAGTGTACCTGGTCCATCATCCATGAGTCTCTGTTTAATGACACACAGCCAATCACAGCCTAATCCAAGAAAGCATATCTTGGGACGCAGCGCACACTTATAATTTAGATACTGAATTTATTACCATACATTTTACTGCTGCTTTTTTTTTAATTCAATTTCAGTAAATTGGGTCTCCAGCTCATCACACTTAACTACGAATATAAATCAAATACCTGGGAGTTGCATTACAATAATAGTGCCAGTACAAATAAATGTTTACTTGCCAATAGATTTGTGCAATATTTTGGTGGAGATTAGCAAAGGATTCACATTGCAATTGCCCTCTTCTTCTAACAATAAATAAACACAGTGATATTAAAAACCTTTTGAACAGCAAAATGGTGAAAATGGGTAAGTCAACAGTGGCTGTCTATACTGGTTAGGACTACAAGGGGCTGGTTAACATTGGGGCAAATGGGGCAAGGGGCCCTCGCTAACTGCTTACTTGCTGTAGTGTAATTTAGGTATGTGTCAGCACAAATACAGTACGTCCTATGCTGGATGATGTGGGTGCCCAGATTGGGGTTCACTTGGTTGGTGCATGGCATGACAGTAGGAAGCTCTTTTTGTAGGCACTTGCTACAGTGAGTAAGTAAATGTGTGAGGATGCCCAGCTAGGACGCTGCAGCTACAGACATAAGTATGAAAAGATTTCTGTTTATACCGCCTTATCTGATGGGTACTTGGTTAAGTGTGGACATTCTGTTGGGTTCTGCTGGGTTATTTTCATGCAGTTTTGTGGGGGGTGGGATTGCTTTACACGACAATTCTCTCGCTTTGTCTGTAGCTTTGGCCCAACATGGAGAAACATTGGTGTGGCTGGAGACTCTCTGGAGAGAAATTGGGGAGTGAGTGACCCATGTCGCAATGCTGCTCCCGCGACCTAGAGCGTTCACAGGTATGCTCATGATCCTTTACACAGGAGTGAATATGAAACGTTAGTATGAGTGCGTGGTAGACGGATCAAAATGGTAGGAAATTTAATACAGGACTAACCTAACAGAATAAATAAAAAATAATTAAAGGTGCTGTGCCACAAAAATATTTTTTTAACTTTCCTCCTGTGACATAGCATTGTTTCTAGGCATCTGTATTTTAATAAGCCTCTAAACTTTAAGAGACAGGAAGCATTAAGGAGAAAAACAAAATGACAGGTTTTTATTTCTCTCTACATGATTCAGCACGTGTCGGAGGGTATTGTAAGAGGCACCCTAGGTGAAACAGCACCTTTAAGATAAAGCTAATTGAGATGGGCTACACGCAGACCAAAGCAAACCGATCAACATTAGACAAGACACATATACAAAGAAGCAAATAATAGATTCTTGGCCAAGAAAGATGTACACAAATGCAAAAGCAGCCACACTGATAGCAATGAACAATACCCACAGAAGCAGAATGACTAAGGTAATTGAAGCGGAAATAGAGAACGGAAACAAGATATTGATAACATGGGTCAGAAATGGGAATGCCTGGAACATAAACATCAACAGGCTGTGTGATGGACATTTGACTAAATGTACCTTGGGTTTCTATATACATTATATCTAGCTGAAATAGGAAACCTTCAGTACAAATATATTTACTTCAAAACCAAACTAGAAAATATAGATATAGGTTTTTCCATGTGACCTTAAAGTATACATTGTGTCAAGTAATCTCAGTCAATTTGAAGAACTGTCAATATCTTTGCGACCTGTGCATTTATTCATTGGGATAAAATAATACCTAAACCACAAATGGCCCTGTATATGAATAATATTACCAATATATTTACCTCTAAAATGGTTCATTAAGAATAGCAGTATCTTGAAGTGTAACTAGCTACCTGCAGATAGGATTCCATTACATCTGGTTTTTTAACCCATTGGGTTTTTATCACCCAGGTTAATACAAATCTTGCGGAAATTTGCTGAAAAAAGAACAACCCCCAGTATTCACATAGATGAACTAAGCAAATCTATCTATCTATCTATCTATCTATCTATCTATCTATCTATCTATCTATCTAGATATATACTACTGTTCAAAGGTTTGGGGTCACTTAACTGTTTTCAAGGAAAACAAGGACATTTCTAGCTGAATCATAATTGGAAAATGATCAATTAGCATTTCACATTTAAACATGGATTAGTGAACACAACGTGTCATTGGAGCATAGGAGTGGTAAATGGCTTCTGTATCCCTATGAATATATTATATTAAAAATCAGCCATTTCCAGCTACAATAGTGATTAACAACATTTACAGAGTATTTCTGATCCATTTGATGTTGTTTTAATGGACAAAATTAGCTTTTCTTTAAAAAACAAGGACATTTCTCAGTCAAGCAGTTCAAGAAAGTTCAAACAACTTATCAGTGCCATCTTAACTCCAAAATAGCCTGTTTGTGCCATCTTTGCCCCAGCTTGTCAGTGCCCCAAACAGCTTATCTGTGTCATCTTTGCCCCAAACAGCTGGTCTTTGCCATCATTGCCCTCAATTTGCTTGCCTGTGCCATCATTGTCACCCCTTCAACATACACTCTAGCACACATATGTAAACATGCTTACACAAATTACACACACTTAATCAAACCCACATTTGCCCATTCATTCTAACACACACACTCCCTCTCACCCCATATACATGCTCACACACAATTAGACATCCATGATCTCACACACAAATATACATCCATGCTCGCTTACATAATTAGAAACCCACGCTCATACAAAAAAATTACACATCCATGCTCACACACACAATTACCCATTCATGCTATCACACACACACACACAAATTACACATCAATGCTCACCTCACACACAATTACAGATCCATGCTCACTCCTCACAATTACAGAATCCATGGCTCACGCACAAACACTACACTTCCATGCTCGTTCACCCAGATTAAGACATCATGCTCACACCATAATCTAGACCATCCATGATCACATACTCTCTTCACCATTGACATGTTGTTTCATAAATATGATCCCTTAGACTGTGCCAAAAAACAGCTTCACAAAACTTGGTCACAATTCCCCAGTGGCCAACCCTAGATACCTAACAGCTTTCCCTATTAAAAAAGGAGCTTCCCATTGACAACCATCTCAAATATTCCAGTGCATTATATTACTACAAACAGGCTTTCAAGTGTCACCTTGTCTCTAACAGCTTACAGTGCCCAGACATTAATCCGAAAAACAGCCTTCCCAATACAAAACCTTGTCTCCCAAACCAGCTTCTCAGTTGCGCAACCGCTTCCAAAGCTACCCAAGTGCCATTTTATTACGAGTCCCATTGCAAAAACCTTGTCCCCTAACAGGCTTCCCCCATTGTTTTAGGCCCCACCAGCTTCCCAATGCCTTGCAAGGTTGAGAGATGCACTACACGTGGTTATTAAAATTTTCTAATAGTTTCCTTCATTGATCTTAATAAATTTGAGCATGACTGCCCTGTTAATTTAAATGGAATTAATTATTTAACTTTGTTATACATTTTAATAATGAATAGTATGCTTAGAAACATAATTATATCACATAATTAACTAAGAATGTACTGTATAATGTTAGAGCAAGCACTGTTTACAAGAAAGTTTATGGTATTAACCAACATGATCTGCCAGGTAATATAATATATATATAATTATTTATTATAATTATAAAATGTTTGACAAATGCAAAGCTTTTAAGAAAGGTATCGCTATGCCTCCTCAATTAATTAGTAGTTATATACAGTATTTATGCTGAACAGAATTATAAACGAGATATTTTTAAAACATAAAATCTTATTATGTAATCAGAACAAGTCAAAGCTTATTCAAGCAGCTTTAACCATTGGGTGTAGCAGGGGCATGTACATTATTTCTGGGACGGACTGAGGAAGACAAGTGCCCTGGCATTTCATGTAGGCTCTGAGTAGCCGGGTCCCCAAAGTTCCCAGGTATGGGTAAGTAACCCGCAGATTTTGATATTGGCCTGGTTTGTCATATGGTTATTCTGGACATGCATTATTTAATAGGCTAGTTTTGGTTTTAGCTTCTCTAGCGGTAGCAGATTAAACACTAATATACACCCACCAGACAAGCCAAAAGGCTTGTTTTTCCGTCAGAAATCCTGTGTTGTTGCCACAGCCACAAGGGATTCTGGGTAGGTGTGTGCAAATAAGGTTCACAATGATCACCTTTTGCCTTTATATCCAACTTATACGTGGATCCCTTGAGAGCAAATGTCTGCTGTACTACATGTCACGTTCTCACCCTCGGTGTCGGGCACTCGCGGGCGCAGCGCCGCTCGCGAGCGGCCGCTACCGGGGGTGACGAGTTCCCTTCGACGGGGGAGGTCGAGTCCTCGATCGCCGGCGTCGAGGGGTTTTTGTCTCGCCTCTGTGTCGGGTGCTCGCGGGCACGGCGCCGCTCGCGAGCGTCCGCCACCAGGGGTGACGGAGGTTTCCCGCGATGCGGGCGATCGGGTTTCCGATCGTCAGCATCGAGGGTTGCAGGAGGGTTCTGGGGACGGTGCTACCGTCCGGCATCAGGATACCCGACGGAGCACTGATCCCCAGTACCATGTACTCACCCGCTCCCGGTCCGGCGGCGTTCCTCCTGTCTACAGTGATGGGGGCGCGGCTGGACGGGTTTGGAGGCGGAGTTCTGGGAGTTTACCCAGAACTATGATGACGCGGTCCAGGGGGCGGAGCTTGTTAGGCGCCAAGTTTAAAAACCCAGGAAATGCTGCAGTCTGTACCCTGTTGTGGTCTGAGTATCCAGAGTTTTTTGCTACTGATCGTTTGCCTTAAGTTTTTGACCTTTGCCTGCCTGACCATTCTTTTGCCTGCTGATTCTGTACCTTCCTGCTTATCCTGATTACCAGTTTTTTGGCTCGTCTGATTACCTGCTCTGTTACCGACTCGGCTCATCTGATTACCCGCTCTGTTACCGACCTGGCTCGTCTGACTACCCGCGCTGTTTCTGACCCGGCTCTCCTGTGCTCGTTACCGGAATTAATCCCGGCTTTGCTCTTGTTGCCTACCGGCTCTGACAGTCAGTATATTTGCACCCTGCACTCCAACTCGGCCCTTAAATTTATCCACCTGTACCAGGCCTCCTCACTGTTGGAATCATCCCAGTCTCCACTCCCTTTCTCTAAGGGTCTCCCTTGGCGAGGGGCTTCGGAGCAGAAGAACTTCTGCGGTGAGTGCCTAGGTGTTAGTGGTCGTGACACTACAGCCTTTAGACAAAGCTCGGGAAAGAGGTGCAGTAACCTCGTCTCTTATTATTTTAGGGCTACAGTGTACTTTTTGGAGTTTCCTTTATGAAGGGCATCACGTTCAAAAGAAATCTCATTAATTTCACAATTGTATTAACTGCACTAGATTTATCAAAGAGCAAACCTAATCAAGTAGATGTGCATGGGTTGAATTAAACATCTTATTACATTGCAAGTAGATTTTGAAACACAGGAAGCGATTCAGTACAGACAACCACTGAGTGGTTTATCATGACTTTCTATGGCCCTGATTTCATCATATCTTTAATAAGCTGGCATGTGTAGCTGTACAACTGCGGGCTCTGTGAATGCCTTCTCTCATCATGTCAGAAGGGAATTGCTCTCTCTCATGCAGTACCACAGATGTTCTGTGACAGCCGTGTTAACCAAACTTCAACTCCAACTAATTTCAAGACTGCAATTCTCTGTTGTGGAAAGCCTCCATTTTGCTTGCTCATCTACCACACAGAGATTATGCTCATAAAACTAATGACCTCTTCGTATGAGCTCTTTGTAGAAACTTTTGCAAGCAGGCTATCTGCAAGTTACATTTCCCCTTTAATAAGGAAGTCTACTAGTTGGTCATCAATAATTCAGCAGATGTAACTCTCTAGGGCTCTATAAGGATTTTTATCCCCTGTTCTACACATTCTTTTCAAGTTTATAAAAATAAAAGCACAGATCTTCTCTGTATTTTTTTATTTTCTACATGTTGCTTGTGTGGATACTTACACTATATAAAAGCTGAAACATTCAATCGTCTGCTTTACTAATTTCATAAATGTCATTCTTGCTGCATTGTATTTTAAAGCTTTGACAAATGAGGAGTAGCAACTGCCTTGAATTGTGGCCAATATCATTCCTGTGTTTGCTTTTTTGATAAATATTGATTTATTCATAAACGTATGAAGTGCCAGTATACGGGTTTTCTTGTGAGACGTATCTTGGTGGTTCTTAAGAGAATAAAAATTTGGATTCATTTAAGCCTGGCCTAAATGTATTTAGCACTAGTACAGTGAACCTGACCTATACCATCAAGAATGGTGTCTTGGGGGAATCTTACACTTGGTTGAAACATCATTTGTTTAGCCGTGGGTTGAGTAAAACCAATCAATTGATAAATGTGTAAATCTAAACATGACTGCATATAAATGAAGGTCAAATTTAAATAACGTGAGTTACGTGGTTTTATTTGGTGGTTCTATTGCTCTGATTGAATGAAGATTGGTGTATAGAGGTATTATTATCTGTTACAGAATTTTCCAATAAAATCACAAAGGGTACAATGTCAATACGGTCATTAAATAATAGTCTTTTGCATTTGGATTCAAACTTAATTTTTAGCTAATTGTGCCTAATTCCAGAACCCTCCAAATATTAATTATGCGTTTTGTTCATTTGCTTGTCTGTTTTGCACTCCTTTCAGCACAGAGGTAGGAAGGGACTGTGTAAGAGGGTATGTAAGCCATTGCTTATGGCTGTGATTGCACGGCATTATGAGTTATGGATTATTATTAATAGGCATGTATTGATTGTCCAGAAGCGGTTTATGCATGTGAAATGAATTTAAGCCAAACTACTGCTAGCCTGGACCAGCTTACCTATTTATTGATCCTCTTCATGCACAAAAGGACTCCCTGGAATACAATGAGTTCTTACCAGGCAACACGGAGGCTAAACACTGATCAGGAGGTTGCATCCAAGTCATCATAGACATCCCAGAGTACATGCTGGCCACCCCGAGAAAAATAATTTTAAGTTACGTTTAATTAGTTCATGAAAATTATATTTTGCATTTTAGACTTTGCATATTAGAAAATAGCTTTTTTGTAACGCAACTTTTTGTACCGAGGAAATTCCGTTTTAAAGAATTTCATTTATAAGGATAACATGATAGTAGCTATAATTAGTTACAAAGATGGAATGTGTGAAGTTTAGTTTTGCCCTAGTCCTGATTATTAAATATTATTTATTTCACCCATGCCACAGCCAAAAAGACTTTATATATATATATATTATTCTTCCTATCACCACCCTATCCTTTTCCTCACTCTCCACATACTCAACTACTGTTCCTGCCAAACTTTTCCTCTTCTCTCAATTTCTCCTACAGACTTTTAACACCTTGAAAATCAAACAGGCCCCCTGAAATTCTTGTGTTTGTTGTGTTCCCTTGTTTGAGATTGTGAAACACACAATGCTTGTGGCATGCAATTTTCTGACCCGTATGCACTTCATCATAGTCTAACAGTGAAGTCCCTCTTTTCGTATGATGTATTTCAAGAAACACTTTCATGCCTATATAGTATGACCGATTAACGAAACCATGTTTCTCCTCTTCAGCAGTTTTTTGTTATCTCTGACTGAGGTGAGCACATCACTGATTCATCTTGAACTTACACCCTTGGGATTTTACACATAATATGAAACATGCCGAGTTTGCAGTAAAATCTAATATTGGAAGAATAAAATTGAGCGTCCTTCTTGATTTAAGTATAATATAAAGATAAAATCTGAAAGAGACTGCCTGTATAAGGAGGTGAGGGGAAAGCAAGAAATTAAACACCAATGAGATTGTTTTTTTAAGAGCATTTCTGATATTCGGTATTATGTATTGGTGTCTTAAAAATTTACAAAATCAAACCAATAATCATACTTGGTACTCATACACCTGTATACCTGTATACTGTATACCTATTAACACAGAAAAACCCACCTTAAAAATAGCTATACAGGCAAACAAATGTGTAGAATTTTAAATGTTAATTAGATTATTATATTATGAATGGTACATGTGATCTAAGCAGAAATAGCACAATAAACAGGAAAGAAGAATACTAGGACTATTTGGACTATATCTGCAAATTCTTGATATAAAGTTTATTTAAGCAATAGACATTTGGGCATCCGGATTTGTACAAATATCTGAAAAGAAGCAGAGAGCCCTAAAGAAACAAGCAAAAATGAAGACGGAAGCTCTGGATTCAAAATCGTTGAAATTTGTTGTTTATTTTCCTCATTCTCACTCGCCCACTTGCTGCCCTCTAGTGGTTGGCAAGCATGGGTCCTCCAACCAGGCTGGCATGGAGATGACAGACCCCTCTGCAAGAGGGGACCTGCATTGGGAAAGAGTGCCATTGTATTGTGCCGCTGGGGCTTCAAGGTAAGTCCCGACAGAAGCAGTCTAAGGATTAAACATTCAATGTACAAGAGTTCCTGCTGAAGCCAAAGTGTTCAACTAGTTCAATATTTGCCAAGGAGTGAGTAACTTTTCCTTTTTTTGTGCAATGTACTCTTAATAATGAGTAAGAGGGATATCAGAAAAATCATGTTTGGAGGAGTATACCTAAATGCCTTGGAAAAATAATGTGGCGGAAAAGCGTGATTATTGCAACACAGGATGAACAGTGACCTTATCGCAATGAAGCATTGGCCTTATGCACAAACAACCTTGCCCTCACAGTTATTGTCCAAAGCAATTTATTTTTTCGCTGATAAGAGCAGGGTAAGAGTGAAATTGAAGTTAACTTAGTAAACTGGGTGACCAGAACCTATTTTCTTTATGCGCAGAATTCAAATTCAAAGACTTATGATAGCATGAAACATAAAGCCTATTATTTATTTCTGAATTTCCCATTTTCCCATCAGATGACCAGAGGCTTTTAAATGGCTTCATGTATGAAGTGTCTGATGACAATTTGAGGCTACTATAGGTGTAGGAAGGAGGGATTGGGCTTTTTCCTACTGGGCTGATTTTGCACTTGGGTACAATCTTTATAACCGTGATGGATTGCACCTAAATGAAGGAGGGTCTGCTGTGCTGGGGGACAGAATGGCTAGAAGGTTGGAGGGGATTTTAAACTAGTTGTAGGCGAGGGGGGGGCGGACCCAGAAATCTAGAAAAGGTAGATAGCACAGAAAGGAGAGGGACTTTAGATAAGAACAAGAGGGGTAGAGCTTGGGGAGGGGCAAGA
>VKOC01000005.1:32321765-32375765 GCA_009364415.1 Spea multiplicata
TCTAGCGAACTCTTTCATCTTTATTGTTTTTTTCCCGGGCCGCCACCATCTTGCTGATAGTGAAGATCACCAGGAGCGGCGGAAGCCTCCTGATAGTTGATCGCCTCCTAAACGCTTTTAAAACGGGTGTCCGCTGCCATACAATGTATGGCGGATGTTGACTCCCCCGGGGAGGGGCCAGAGATGGCCCCCAGTGCCGATCGTGGCGTTGCTGAATGCCTCGAGGTCGAGGCATTACAGCAACGCTGTTGGGGTGCAGAAAGCGAAAGTAGATCGCTTTCTGCACCCGTTTAAAGATGTGCCGGTCCTGGCACGTCAATTGTCGTAAACAACATGTTTTCCGTGATGTGCCCGGACCGGCAATTGTCATCAAGGGGTTAAACATTCAGGACAATAGGTGGCCAAAATGAAAATTCAGAAAACTTCCCTCTGGCATAATGTATAAAAAAGGAAATGGCACTTGGACCACTAATCACTCTATCAGTGCCCTACATGTTTATAGCCCTTAATAAAACGTAAGGCACAGAGCAAGGTCAGTTTACTCCTCTTTTTCACAGAAGTAGACAGGTATGGCAGACTTTTGGCATTTCACTATCCTCTTCCAGTAATACTTTTTATCCTGGGTTCTCGTGTTGGCAGGAGAGCTCTGGTTAATAATCGGTTAATAATCTGTGTGAAGTGGCTGCAGTCTGATGAACAAGTTGAAACATGTTAGTCTGCTTTAAGAGCCATGACAAAAATAGACACTCTCGTCTGTACTAGAAGTAAGAAGAAAATAATCCCTCATCTCACAGGTACTTCATCTCCTGTGAAAAAGAAGACTTATTTTTAACTTGTGTCCTACAGCTGTAAGCCACAGGCAACATCAGACAGGGACAAGCTTATCTGAACAGACCAAACAAAAGTAATGATACCAATATGGCAGCAACCCAAGGGGTGACTTTTACAAGATAAATGAATATCCATGGCTATTATTTAATTTTTTATTTACTGTCTTCTCAGGGCTGGCCTTTGGTTGCAGTCAATAGTTGCAGTCAATAGTTCATACAGCTGTCCAACACCATGTAACACAACTCTGGGAAGACTAGAAGCTCCATGGGAGTAGACAGCTGCTGACAGATATGGCCTCCCATCCAGGCAGTATGGAAGTCACGGCATGTTCAGATATGACCGCTGGTTTGCTTTCATTGGAGTTTGACTTTTTTATCCTGGGATATGCAGTGAATTATAAATATCACAACATCAAAATATACTGCATTGGTGGGTATCCCTAACAATACTATACTCCAATCAGGAAATACATTACATTTAAATTAATGGTGAACGCTCTTCCTATGCAATCACTGATTTTATGGCAGATAGGATGCTCCTATTATGTTATATTTTCTTTACTTAAACTCCCACCAAAATAAAATCAAACATAAATGTTCAGGAACATAAAAGGTCAAGGGTCAAAGGTCAACCTGCTGCCCTTCAGCTGCTGCAGGACTACATCTCCCATAATGCTCTTTTAGCTAAGGGGCTGGCTGAGGAGTATGGGTGATGTAGTCCTGCAGCAGCTGGAGGGCTGCAGGTTGGACACCCCTGTAATAGGTAAAACTCAACACAGATCTAACCCTCCTTAACTCAAAAAAGTCCTTGCATTTACAAAGATCAATGTCCGGTAATAATTTTCTTTGGTGCTCTCACAGGAATACATAGGTTAAATTTCTCTTGTCATTACTAAAATTAAAATATTCTGTTTTCTTGATGTTTCGATTCAATATTTATTAATAACTGTTTAATTATTGTTCCTTAGTTCATTTGTTTATACCTTATACAATAGCTCAGACTGCGCTGTCCTCAATGTATAAATGTATATACTGCATAATACTTGCCTCCTGTCTTTAACAGAATTGGGCATTTTACTTCACTGTGCTAGCAAAACCTACAAATTAATAATCATATGCATATAATTACATATCATATAATCCAGTGAGCAAACTAAATATTGTTGAAGGGAATCAACTAGACTTGTACATGCGGATATATACGAATTGCAAATCTACCAAATTTTGGATCATTTTTGGAAGATTTAATCTTCTATCTTCACCTACATCTCTGCGGACAAGACCGAGCGGGAACTTCTACCAAAATGGCTGCGCATGTGGTGACGTTATCTCCCGATACTCCAATCGGGGCAGAGCAGGTCACCTAAAGCACAATTACTTTGCCCCCACTCGAACTTGGCGCAATATGGCGCCACTTGCTGTGATGTTTTCTCCATGATTCTCCAATCGGTGGAGAGGATGTCACCACAAGTGCCATTATTTTTCCCTCACTTGAATGCAGGGGATTGAATTTTTGGCCGAACCGAATGGGCAAAAAAATTTGTTGATTTAAAGGAATGAGCCAAAAATTAACTGAAAGATTGCCTGGATTGTTTTGGACCCATTTACACATGTCTAGTATCAGCTGTGTTTTCCTCAATATTAACAACCTACTATTTTTTATAACATAATTTTTAATGAAATGATCAAAGCAGTGCTGGTGCTTGAGTACACAAATTCTAAATACTTCTTAGCATTCATCTACAAAAAAAATGGGGAAAAAAAGACCACTGAAGAGACATTTATGCAAAAAAATAAAAATTCGCAGTCAGGTCAACATCTCAGGTAATTAGAGTTATATTTTTCAAGAGTTTATTGTAGAAGACCTATAAAATCCCTCTTCCCCAGATATCGATCCTATTAGTGGAAATTAGTGTTTATTGCGTATTGCTTGTTCATTTGTTTTGTTAGCTCTTCGCAGACTTTTAGTACAAACTAATCCAGCAGAGGGAAGCAGAGTACTAGGAATAACAATATATTTTGAGTATTTTACTTTTAGAGAATAGCTCTCTGTGTCTTATAAGAACATGAAATATTAACACAATATTTACCAGGCACAAGCAGTGACATAATAGTATACAGCTCAATAATAGGAAATGTTTCATTGCAAAAATATTGAGAATGCTGTAATAATTGTCTTGCATTACAATAATATTGAGAATATTGCAATAACAAACACATTTTTTTAATTTTGGAAAAATGTCCCAGTATGGCAGAGCAATAGAAAACATTTCAAAGATGTGTTCTTTAAATTGGAGAACATTTCATGTCAAAATATGTATTCAACATTTCAATATGACATACCTAAGAATTCTGCACTACTTGTACTAGACCAGCCATCTGCTGTTAGTGGCTCAGGGCTAGACCAAATGTCCATGCAAGGCATGAGGTGTCTATGAGTCATCTAGTGGATGTAAGGTATGTCACGATTTCTGCTGTTGCCTACTCCTTCCTATGACAGTCATTAAAACATAAGCAAACGGTTTGAAAACTTGAAAAAGTTTGGGTGGAGCAAAGAACATAATTCGTTTAGCGTGTGACTACTAGGGCCACAAAGAGTTTGGCCAGGTTCAGTTGAATTCCAAAGATTTTCTGCTTACTTAAGTTGTTCAACATTTACTGTGAGGTTAAAATGAAGGTGGTAGCCAGGACAAGTTCTGTTATATAAAATACTTTGAATTGTTATTCATGCAATTGTTACTTTTCAGCCCGACTTACAAAGTCCTGCTGCTGATGGACCAGTTTCCTAATCACCTCATTATTGTTCATCAAACAAGTAATATCGCCTGCAAAATGGCAATTTAAATTGGCCATCACTTCTGCTTGCACATTAGGAAGTGAGGTGAACATCATCATCAGTGTTTTGCTCATTGTGACTAAAGTGAGGAGGGTTTCCTCATGATTGACAGTTATACCCTCATAATGGTATTTTAGACTATTATAGTCATATATACCATAGCACAAAACATTTCAAACCAATAGTAAATCATGTGAAATGCCTGTATAATCGTATATGTTTAGTCTGGCATATATACAAATGTAATGCTTTTATTGATTGCTTTAAATTTAGATTTTGCCCCACATTGCGACCAAGATTTGTAACCCTTAGACATGTAAGTATAACAAAGTTACTATAGTGATTATGCATTGTTCTAATGATTTAGATGGGAAGAATACTAGAGGCCAGTCAATCAGAGTTAGCAGAATTATAGAACTTGTATTTTTAAATGTATACATAGAGCCCTGACCTCAACCCCATCGAACACCTTTGGGATGAACTGGAATGGAGAGTACGAGCCGGGCCTTCTCGTCCAACATCAGTGCCTGACCTCACAAATGCTCTACTGGAAGAATGGGCAAAAATTCCCACAGAAACACTCCAAAATTGTGTGGGAAGTCTCCCAGAAGAGTGGAAGGTGTTACAGCCACAAAGGGGGAAAATGACATATTAATGTAATATGTATTGAGAATGCAATGTCTTAAACGTTCCTGTTGGTGTACTGGTGTAATGACCAGGTGTAATGACCAAGTGCCCCAATGTCCATATAGTGTAAAAAAAAAGAAGAGATTCAAGTAAGAGTAATGCAAAGCAATTAGATACTCAGCCTGCCTGGTGTATAAAGATGATTTGTTTAATTGAATATAATGGTACGGGTTAGTTATTAGTTTAAGGAACCCTCCAGTAATTTATTTAAGTAAAATGTGTAGTGATTGCAATGGACTTCGACTAAATTTACTAAATCAGAGCTTGTACTCTTTTGGGCTAGTAGGGTAAGGAAATTAGATTTCCAAATCATTTCCATGTACTTAAATACACTTTCTACATATGCGTTGTATGCTTAAGTGTGCTTTCTGCATTCAGTGGAGATAGAAAGAAGGAAAACAAAATGAAACAAAAGTCGATTTTTAAACTCCAAAAACAAAATATATACGCCGTGATTAACATGCAGAAAACGGCGCAAAATTTAAAATGGAATATTAAAACAACTAGAGTCACTATAGACTGCCTCTTTAACGGTCTTTCCTGCCTCACAATTTTTTAGGGTTATCTCTTATTAACATAACCCATAGATTTCCCTTTTATTTCCAGAAACAGGGCATACTCGAAATGCACAATGGTTTTACTATGCAAGGACGATTATACAAATTTAGAAGGAATTAGAATTACCCTAATTAATCATAACAGCTATTGTGCTGTGAGACAGATGTTCCTGAGGCTGCATATTTGCAGGTGACGACTGTTCCTAGTCTTATGTTTCTTTAAACAAAGATGGAAAATTAAAGATTACCCAGAATCTTGTGCCATGCAAGCATAAAATAATGCAGACTGTGTCATAATTCTTACTACATGGCCTGATTCCACAGTAAAAATTTTAGTGTGTTTAATATGAGAGAGACTGGTTCCTTTGGTGATTGTTGAGCATGCCCACCCATGGACCTTGATAGACTTCATTGGTGAAATACGTCAGATACAAAGAGAGACACCTAGTTTAGTGGGTGCTGAGTGAATCCTCCAAAAGATGTTGCCATAGCGCATTATGGTTTTTTTTAAAATAATGAATAGCTTTTATACTAAAACTACTTTTTAAAAATATATATTTTTAGTCCTTCTCTTTTTTCCAGATTCCCGGCTGTCCCAGAATCCTTTCCACTTATAAGCCTCATCACGATAGATAGATAGATAGATAGATAGATAGATAGAAGAACCTATATTATGAATAACTGTCAATGCAATTAGGAAGGCATCTAAAGCCTTTTATGCAGCCACTAGATGGTGGTATATACACACAAAACACATGGACCATATTCCCATATACAGTAAAGCGTTATCATTAATATTTTATTATACGATAGAAATGAACAGCTCACAGCTAATAGAATCTAGCTATTACTATATATAGATTTATCTACAAATGTTTATTGACCTATAAATAACATTAGTGAGAACATTATTAGTATAGGGGGTGATGACTATGAGACTTTTTGGGAATAATTCAAAACATGGAGCAGTTTTTTTCCCCAAAGAGGATATTCCTTATTTCCATAATCTGACGCAGGTCAGTGTGATTTGGGCATAAGAAATTATGCTTTGGAAGGGGGAGGGTTCGTGAGCAGGTATCATGGGAGGTTATAACAGAGAGAGCTTCATTGTCTTCAGACCTCTCTCTCTCTCTGGAAAAGTCTGCCACAAGAAATCGTTTTCCTCCCTTCCAATTTTTCTTTGCTTCAGGTCAGGATCAGTGGTGTTGTGGCACCCTGAAGGCTGGCATCAGTGCGGAACTTCAACATCCACAACGCAGCGGATGTTATATGGGTGGCTATGCCTATGTTAGTAGTTTCGAGTAGACTTGGGCACCGGAGCAGGCTTCGTGTTAGTGTTCTGAAAAAAAAAAACTTTGTGTCCTACAAATATATGCCTGTTCCTGTGTTTGTTTCGGGCAAATATTCTTAGTCTAAGACAACCGCTCTGAGCAATTTAGCCTTGGAGGAACGGGGATGGGCAAGGTACACCTCTAAAATTATTATACCACCATGGCTGTGAACTCAGTGTTGTGTCACCACTGATATTAGTCTTAAGATGTCAGAAGATATTAGAAAAATATTTTTGGGCTATACTCAATATATGTTTTGGATGAGGTATAAAATACAAACGTTAATTTTTAAGAGTGGACTACCTGCACGCAACAGGACAGTTTTTGACTAGTTTGGATCTTATAGAAATTCAAATCTTTAGTTGAGGTTGCTAGCTAGTTGCAGAAATTCCACGAATAGATGTGGTTAATTTGGAATTTGCATGTGATACACTTGTGCATTAAAGGTTACTATACAAATTAAAAGATTTAATGACAATTAGATATTGCTTGCACCTATATTGAAAACTGGCTTAAATTCACGAAATCGTAAAGAGTAAAAAAGTAAAATTAAATTAAATTAAATTGTAAAAATAGGTGCCTAAACACCTTGCCACCTCTCATTTAAATAACCACTTCCTTGCCACCCATCTAAAGGTTAAAATTAAGACAAAATAGTGTAGTAAGGGAGCAATTTGTTCCCTTTTTAAAATTCAAAAAAAAACCCCATGCATGTGGGGTATTATTCTACTCACAGGATATTGCTGAATATAAATTAGGGGGTTTTAATCAGTGGCACCTAATTTGTGGAAGAAATCCTAAATAAAATTGCAAAAATATTTTAATTTTCACAGTGTTTTCATACAATATATATTAATAACAGATAATAGAACAAGGTCCAAACACAGGAAGCCCTATCTGTCCTTAAAAAACCACAAAAAAACAATATATTATGTGTGTGGGTATACTAAACATGGATACGTACAATCATGGTTGAACAAAAGTATGCTTAAATGGCAAAAAAGCTACGGTCACTTAGGGGAGTACAACCCCGCGTCACTAAGGGGTTAACGATATTGCAGTGTTTGTGAAGCAGGAAGACCAAGTGATCAAGAAGTTGATGTAGCCTAGGGAGGAAAGGATTAGTGTATGCATAAGTATTTTGGTTGTAGCATGAGAAAAAAAATGGCAGATTATTATCGATTTTTATTTTTTGAAGCCACAAGGATCAGTGTTTAGATGTGGAAAAAAACAGGTGAAAATGGTGCTGGTGCCCGTAAGGGCCACGGCAGCCATCAGATCCCCAGGTCGTCTTCAGGAGTCATAACAATTCCAATACTGATAGGAGAAAATCAAATGTGTCGGGAAGTTTCACAACTCAGGCAAGGAAATCAGGGAGGACCCTAGCTGCAGGGGATGAGGAGGACTCATGATGCATTATTAAGTACTGGAAGGGACAGACAAGACTGGAAGGTACAGGCTGGGCTGGATGGTGCAAACAGGAGTGGTTAGGACCAAGCAGTAAGAGAGGGCTGCACCAAGACAGGACTGTGACTACCCAGACAGGCAAAACATACTGGAAACTCATGGAGAGGGCAGAAGTTGGATATTCCTCAGGCACTTAGCGGGATATACCACAGACAGGGTGCTTGCTTGACTACAACACAAGGCTGCAACACCCAATAATGAAAAGGCTTTTTTGCAGAATGAAGGTTATTGAAGGTCAGGACTCTATCAGATAAACAGACCCAGTTGACACAATTAGATTGTAGCCAGAGTTCCAAACTCCAGTAGAGTGGCCAATAGAGACTGTAAGTGGAAATAAGCTCCATAACCGGTAAAATACCGTATTTGCTCGATTATAAGACAAGGTTTTTTCAGAGCAAATGCTCTGAAAAATACCCTTCGTCTTCTAATAGGGGTCGTCTTATAATCAGACCTCAAATAGAGGTCTGACTATGAGCCTTAATGCCTTCTGTCTTCCCCATTTAACACCCCCCCCCCCACACCACACACACTTACCGGTGCTTCCAATTTCCTGCTGTATTGCCGGGGCAGCAGCTTGACGTCTACGCGATCCGCGTAGACAACTTACCCTGCAGCCGGAAGGAGGTGTGGCTAGCAGTGGGGGTTTGACTGCGTCCATCGCGCACACCTTCCCCGACTGTCAGAGATCAGAGTTCCCCGCACCGGTGCCGGTGCCAGTGCTGGTGCCGCACTGGTGCAGGGAACTCTGATCTCTGACAGCCAGGGAAGATCCGCGCGATGGACGCAGGCCAACCCCCGCTGACAACTCCACCTCCTTCCGGCTCCAGCGGACGTTGCCTACGCGAATCGCGTAGACGTCAACCGGCAATACAGCAGGAAATTGGAAGCACCGGTAAGTGTGTGTGTGTGTGTGGGGAGTGTTAAATGGGGGCTTAGGGCATTTCTGGAGGCAGAGTGCTCTATGAAATGCCTTTTAACCCCCTTAATGCCACTCTGCCTCCTGAAATGCCTTATACCTCCCTATATGCCACTCTGCCCCATAATATGCCTTTTAACCCCCTAAATGCCAGAATGGGATATAGGGGTATAAGGCATTTCTGCAGGCAGAGTGGCACATAGAGGGTTAAAAGGCATATCATGGCAAGCCTGGGGCAGATGTGCGTAAATGGGGGGCAGGTTGGAAAATACAAGGAATAAAAACAAAAAATATTTTCTCAATCATAGCTTTTATTAAAAAATGTAATGTTTACATGAATTAACATTTACTGGTAAAACTTTTTTCCTTTTATACGGTCGTCATTATATTCAGGCTTTTTTCTTTTTTTTCTAACTAATATTCAGATTTTGGGGGGTCGTCTTATAATCGAGCAAATACGGTAAGTGCTCACAGACAAATTTCCATGCACACACACACACACCGGACTAGTCTTGGTGCAAAATCAAAACATCTCTGGGCTTCTTTTGTCCTTAAGCTGTCCATCAAGCTTTCCCTGCCACAAGTACTCACTTACACAAAAGGCCAAGAAGCAATACGTCACAGAAAGAAGCAGCAGGTTTTAGCTATTTCCTTAATCTGGGTAGTGAAAGGAAGAGATGGAGTGGTGACATCCACTGTAACATTGAGGCAAGGCGTTGGGTGGTATTAAGGTGAAACCATCCAGGAAGATAAAGTTGTAAGGTAAGATGTAAAATTTTTGCTCACTTATCCTGTATTTTATTTAGCTCGATTGTATATTCCAATGTACTATATGAATAGCAACACACACTCACTGAACTTTTTTGTATAACGTTTAACTGGTGGCAGCATGGGCAACCCATTAAAAGATTACGGAGGTTTACTGTGCATCAAGCCTACCATGCTTTTTTCTAGATTATTATTAATTTCACACAAACCGGTGTCTGTAACACAATTCTCAGTTTGTAAAATGCTGGCTGTCCCGGCTAAGAAATAGCTTGCTCCTTTTATGCTTATGCGTATGGGACTCACCCACAGCAAATGAATTTCAATTTATATATTATCGGTAACTAGGTATGTTTGTATTGACCCAGACCAAATGTTACCTACATCGATTTGATGCAAATGTATCTCTCTAAAACAAGTTGTAGAAAGTAGCAAATCCTGCAGATATGTAATTTATCTCAACACACTGACCTTGTTCCTCTACCACAGGCTCTGTCATCTTCTCTTGTTGAGGGACGTGGAGATGTCACTTTGTTTAAGACAGCTGCCTTCTGGCCTAGTCTATGCCATGAATGTATGGCATGCTAAACATGAAGATCAACTTTCTACAATTACACAATACCTTATTTACTAACGTATAAGGCCAGGAGCAAGTGCAGAGCCAGCAGTGTTTGTATGATCCTTGAAACACGATTTAAGCCTGATCTGGATGTGTTAACCAGACAAGCCAGTGTGAGCAACTGCATTATGGTGTTTCTTTTTCCATAACATTTTTCCTAAAGGAAGTATACAGAATGACATGTGTGTTAACTGGACTTATAGGGAATTACGCGGTACAGCTGTCAAGCGGAAACTGACAGTATTATGACGGAAATGTGTAAATCTGAAGTCTCCTGAATAACTTTTCATTGCTCCAAATGTAGCCCTTTACAATAGAATACCATCCATGATGACTAATTTTTCAGGAATCCATTACTAAGTAACCACTTGCTGGAAAATTAACGTGTAAATTAAGGACAACATTTTTTCTTTTAGGAGCAAAAAAACATATACATCCACCCAGGCTCTACAATCATTTTCACATATACTGTACCCATTACAGACTGTCAGGGCTTTAGGTACCTATGTTTAATGAAAACTGCAAGATTGATATATTTTGTTTAATGTTACTGTCTACTACATCTGCTCTTGTATAGGATTGAGTTTGTAACTGTATTTTATTGTTAATTGTTAATATGTTCAACAAGACATAATGCTACAAAGCATGGACCCCTACACACCTAGGACTAGGACCTAGGCCCCAACGGTGTACACGCAACAGTAGAAACACAAAGAAAATGCTACTTTGCCAAACAGTTCAAATGAAAGTTTAAAAATTGTGTAATATGTGGTGTTTCACAAAGGTTGTTAAAAGGTTTTTGTAGTTTCCTGTCTCAGGATTGGCGGTAATAAGCACTTCCTGTGGCAGAGTCATGCTCCAACTTCGTTTCGTAACTTTCCCTCGATCTAATTGGTGGCTAAGTGGTTCTACCGTTCCCGTAGCACACTTTGTGGTATGTTTACGTGCATTTTGACTGAAAACAGTCCTTCATTTGCTTTTAGTTAGGGGCATTACGTTACTTTGCCGTACATACTTTATACTCACAACGATCGTCCTGTATCTTCTGACTACATCTAGATTGAGTCAGGTCCGTACAGTAAAGTTCCTAGAGTCTCTGTGGCGAGTTTAATCACTTTACGAGATACAGTATGTCATGATTTCATCGAAATTCTGTGTTAGCACGAAACCATGACCATATCAAAGCACACGTTACACCTTTTATCCACATCTCAATTTCCCTATACTCCTAGCCCGAGAATCGTATGTAAAAATGATAGCAATTCATTACTGTACTGTAGTATAAAGTTCTTGCAGACTCCAATATGACAATAAAAGCACTTATTTCATAATTAGACAGATCAGCTTAGCAATGAATGACTGAGTACAGGAACATGTAATTACAACACACAAAAATATTCGAGAAATCTCTTCTGCTGCTTTTTCATTTGTGGGCACTAGGGAATGCCATATATTTTAATCCAACCCTCTCAATCCAGCTAGAAATTTCCGCCTTAGCCTGAAGGATTTTTTCTCTTGCATGATACACAAAGGGGGCATTTAGTTAAAACATAAACTCTTGCAGAATTTTCTATGTGAAATAAAATAAGGCTCCGTGCTTTTTATTTTTTTGCTAGAATGTGAAAAATTTTTAGCTTAACATAATTAAAGAATAACAACAAAAATGAATAGCTCTGTATCATATTTTGGTTACCGAACATAATTGGTAATTTATAGAACTCTAAAAACTGCAACAATAAAGAAGATACATTATATTATAATGAGACTATATTGAGAATCATGGTTGTAGGACCTAAAGCACTAAACCTAAAAGTATAGAAATGGTACTCAAATATTATGCCATCTTTAAATATATATATATATATATACAGGGGTAAATATCTGCGATGATTTTCTGTTTTGCTTTTTTAGGCTTTAAAAATGTTTTTTAGGCTTTAGAAATGATTGCCTATTTCTTCAGTTTAGCTTTCAGGCATCAGCATTCAAACCTCAGTAATTTGCAGTTAATGCACAAACTACATGGGGAATTATCATACTTTTACATATTGAATCAGAAAGCAGCAAAATTATCTAAATCCCCCCAAAAGCATTGAATTAGTAAGATTCCATTGATGATTTATCACCAGTATTCAATAAATAATCACTAGATGTTATCAGTATCTCTCTGTCATGTAAGGTCTGTCATGTAAGGTCTCGTTCTGCAGGCATTTATATTAATGTCAATAAATATATAACAAAAAAGCTATTTTTTGCCATAAATGACACATTACTGATGTTACTGATTTGACTGCCACAGTTTTGAATTCGGGTTCCATAAGCCTGAATGTTTGGATCAGTTGTTTGGTTTTGGACTGTGAGTTATTTTATTAACCCCTTAAGGACAATGGGCGGTCCCTAAACCCATTGAAAACAATGCATTTTAAGCCCATACATGTACGGGCTTTGTCAATAAGGGGGTTAAAGATGTATTTTTATAGAATTAGACCTAGATTATTGCATTTGTTCATACAACAGATGTCATTGTTTAGCAAAGCTTAAAATAATTGCTGTTCATCTTGAAGCAAATCATTCTGTTTGTTAATTGTACAATAATAAAGTAAGTGACCTTAAGACATCAAATTGCATTTAAATTGCTGGAGGGATATCGCAATAATCCTGCCTTTACATGAACGGTTATTGATGACGGGATTTCTCTCACTGAAGAAGATCACGCCAACGCGCTAGCTTCTGATTTTAAGGATTATCCCTTATTACGATTAGTTTTGTGTAAACCGATTATGGTGCCTAATAACATATTAAGTGAAAGCATGTGGATGTTTAGCAATGAGAAAGTCTAATAAAAAATGTTAGAAATAGATCCTCTATAAATTAAATTACACATAATTAATTAAATTCCCTTTATCCTACTATATTTAAAATACAAACCTATTAACATCTTAAAATGTTTTTTTACGATATTGAGATCAGTGCAGTAGTTTGAATTGGTCTAGAATTTTGCTTTGGCAATGAAAAAAGTTAATTTAAGAAGAATAACCTTAGGGATTAAATATATCTTTCTATGAAATAGAGACGTTTTTGATCATTACAGGTACTGAATGCTATTATAAGGATATGTAATGATAAACTACTTTTTTACAGAAACAATTTGATGGTAGAGAAGAACCATTTGGCCCATCTATCCTGATGTAGAGACTCAGACTTTAACCAGTCTTAGGTCTTAGATTCAGGATAACTTTATGCAGATCCAATGCAAGGCTAGCTACACCCAGTCATATTTTCAACAAAAAATGTATCGATATCAAAACATTATTACAACTTTATGCATATTGGCCAACATTTTCAAAATATTTTCAGGGATGCTTTGCATCACAGCCATCAATTACTTCCTTGAAAACAGAGTCAGTGCAATCTTTCTGAGCCTATAGTGACTTCGCATGAGATGGCACCACACACGCAGGGCAGGGAAGAAGGGCATTACTATGCCCACTGCATACTAAATGAATGGTGTGGGTCTGGACCAAAAACTGAGGTACGAGTGGCGATCAGGGCCAGCTTATTCTGGTGCCCTGTGATCACCCCCAGAGTCCATTTGACCCCTCCTTCACTATTTCTCTCTCCCTTTTCCCCCCATCTCTCATCTTTCTGATTATCTTTCCTTTCTCCCGAAAAAAAATAACTTTTCTTAACTTTTGATAGAAGTAATGGCTTAAACAGAAACGCAAGATATATAGAAAAGACAACATCCACAGGATAAAAATCTGACAACCACAGTTATATATGTATGTGTTAAATTCTGGAACACTTGTCATTGAAACATTACATTGGAGCACCTTAAAGAGGACATACATTTCTAGAAAAGGTAGAGATGAAGTCATAAGTTATACTGTTTTTACTTCCAGAAAACATCATGCATAATTCATTCTAGGATTGTGCAGAGGTGATATTTGCATGGCCCACTAGCCAGGAGTGAAGAAACTTTGGTAAGAGTAAAAATTCCCCTGCGCATTTGCAAGTGATTCTGCAATGCATAGATGGAACTCTACTTTTTCCCAAAACAAATGGATAAAACTTCCACTTTTTTCATTTTTATATTACTAGATATTAACAAAAATCCCATTTCCAGGTGGAATGTTGAACAAGTGATGAATCGACTTGTGTGGAGACCAGCAAAAAGAATCAATTTAGGGAATTATTTGTACAGATTTTGCTTGGTGGATTATTTAAATTCCAGGCAGTAGGAAACTACACTGGAAAGCACTGTTCTTTATACTGAAATGGCTTCATGCTGTTAGACCTGTCTGTGACGTCTACAGTTGTTACGGTCACATGAATTATGAGTTTGTTATTTTAGCTCTAGATCAGCTGCTTTGTCGATGGTCTATTCCCTTGTGCACAACACAAACACTTCAGTCAGCAGTTTCATGGTTTTGCAGTGCTGAACACACAGGCTTAACTCCTCAGATATTGGATTGTCATGCACAGCATCACAATAGAATGTCTCGCTACTAGAAGAGGATAATGGGTCAACATAACAGCTCAGTTCAACATCTACCATGAGCTGGTAAAACGCTGCCATTGTGTTCCTGTTAGATTACAACATGCCTGCCACTTAGCCCGCGTCTATGGAGCTACAACTCCCACATACCACAGACAACCTCTACATATGCCTTGTGCACAAATAATAAAATATATCTTCATTCTAAGATTTAGGATTAGTTGAGAAAATTAATACTCATATTTTGAACCATCTGTTTTTTCTGGCTTTGAATTCCATTTATCTTTTTAATACTAGTTTTTGAATCCACTACTTTAAGTTAAAATTTCCAAATACCCAAAGCACATCCCCTCTGGATTCCCCTAAACTCCTTCCTCTCAATACCCCTTCCTATCTCTCATATCAACTATGCCAGGCAGAACCACTCTTGTAGGCCTCCGAGAAATGGTTGACCTTGGGCTCCTGCCCCCTTTGCCCTGTCTTAAAATTAGCCCATTTAAATGAGTCCACTAAATGTTTTATTATTTTCAAAGAAAAATACATTTGAGTTGATGGTGATGTATTGCCACTAACATCTTAAAATCCTATTAAATAATGTTTTACTAATAGTAACAATTAAAACAAGCACTAAAAAGCCCTTTTCGCTTGTACTTTGTTTAAGCTCATGGGGCCATGGTATGTTGACCACCATAGGATTTAAGAAGCGTCAAGATGGTCCTTTAAACGGTATATGTAGTTGCATGAAAGTGCGCATAATATACCATAGACATGGAATCAAACACTTCTATATAAGACACATTTAGGATGCCTGTGAAGCACATGCTGAAGTATCTGGCCACTAAATAACCAAATACAGTGTTTGCTGCGTAATAATTTGTGGAAGGCACCGTCTTATAGCTAAAACAAATACCAGAGATTCTTAATGCTATGCAAGCAAAATACAACACAAAACAAAAAAAACAAACAAAGAAAAACAAGCGAAGAATGAAACAAATAAGGAGTTATATTTTTTTACATTCTTTAAAGCATACCATATACTTATCACATCCAAATGAATGCTTAGTAAGCAGTTACTTATACTTTTTAAATAGGGTCCCTGTCAATGTATAGCACACTGTTCAACACTAGTTACATATTCATGGATATTGTTAATTACCAACACATTTCATTTGTTCCTAAATGGTTACTTTCCACGTGTCTCTGGAGAGATTGTGCACAACTGGGTATACAGTGTCTTCTGGGAAAGCAGTTAAAAATAATGTGCGCTAACTGTGCAGCACTGTTGTGTTTGCAAAAATAAAATAGTGTAATCAGCCACGCAACATCTTAAAACGTTTAGATTCTTAATATAAAGAAACAGAAGATAAATTAGAAAGTGCGACTATTACATTTTGTTCTACATAACCTATCGTTAATGTTGGAATGCCCAAAATCTGGCATTTCCTTTTGCCACATTAGTTGGGCTGTCAAAGCTATTTGCCTGTCCCAAGGTTCAGCCAGTGGAAGTGCAAAATAGTGATTTATATATGGACGTCCTATTCTGCACTACAATGCAACCTTACAAACAAAAGGTAAGGAGGGCTCTGCTCAAGCAACATTACAATCTAGAGCTAGGAGGTCATACCACCACACTTGGGAATGCATTAAGTTACTATACTTACAGTAATATGATGAAGTCACTTCCTGAGCTCCAGCTATATTTAGAGATATACTTAGAGCAGAGCAGGGTCCTCTCCCCCTTATCTGTCTGTATGTCTCAATGTATACTGCATATTGTCAATAATGTAAAGCAACACTCCCAGGCAGTCCACATAGTGGGTATAGGGCATATCGGGGGTCAGAGTGGCATATAGGGGAGGTATAAGGCATATCTGGGACGCAGTGTGGCATATAGGGGGGTATAAGGTATATATGGGGGCAGAGTGGCAAATCAGGAGGCAGAGAGGCATATAGCAGGGTAAAAGGCATTTCTGGGGGGCAGAGTGGCATATAAGGGGCTGTAAGGCATATCTGGGGGCAGATGTTCATAACTAGGGGCAGGTTGGCAAATAAAAGAAAATAAGAACAGAAAATTCACTTTTTTTAAAAAAAATAAAAACTTTTATTTTATTTTCCATGTCGTTGAAAGCTTATCATGAATGAAAGTGGAAAATGTAGATGCTCTACTATGGTTGTTTAGGTCCTGGACATCTCCCTCTTTTGCTCTGGGGTATAGATATTTAAAATCAATAGGTTAAATTCTACTGCACCATTAATAAAATAGGGTTAACCTTTGTGCCTCCCCACCAGCCATGCTTATGTACGGCCCCACCTGTAGACAGTTGGGCTGGCCGTCATGATGTGTTTCAAGCATATTGATGAAAACTGAACAAATTCTTCTGCCAGTTAACATGTTCCAATTAAAACTTATCTCAGGGTTTTATTTTGGATTTTCTCCAGCAACGTACTTTCCATTGCTAGCAAGTAATTATCTCTTTATCAGAAGATTAGCCTTGAGCAGATACACTGACATTATTTGCATGAACAAACTGATTGCCCAGTGACCAAAGTGAGTGTATCCAGGAGCACTGGCTTTACAGAACATAAGGACAGCGCAGACAGAAGGGTCGACGAGAAGGACCATGCCAAGAAGTGAGATCCAGGTCTGCAATCCATCACTGCACGGATCACCCCTCTGAGCCTGTGAGGTCAGCAGTACAGACACAGAGCGATGACACAGCTTTTATATATAGATTTTAATGTAAATTGTCAGTATCCGAGAATTCAGCAAAAATCCAAGCCATTTAAGATGCTTCATGCAGGATGACTCAATAAAAGCTTCCCGAGTCCTGTGAAATGATGTAAACAGGTGTAAGTATGCTACAACGCTGCAACCACTGCAAATGTAACCGTGAACGATGTAATATAAAAGGCCCAACCTGTGATTACTTGGAGACAAATACCTACAAACCTAGGGTATCAATGAAGTCTACTGAGTTATAACAAGTGGTGAGGATCTCGAAGAGACCCCTGCACATTCCTCTTATAAAAAGCTAATAAACACAGATAATATAATTCTAGTTTATCCCTTTATGGCCACAATATATGTACATGTGATGATGTATAGGTGTGTGTTCTTTATTCTGGGGAAAAGTTTTGTAACACAATTATAAAAAGGCAAATGTAGAATCCATTTATTTTCCGTAACAGATGTGAATCTAAGAAAATATAAATGATGAAGAAAAGAAACAATAATAAAACAAATCTTGTGCCAAGTATTGTTAAATGAATAAGTGGGTAGGACATGGGACAAAGTGGATGGATGTGTGACGTTACCAATAAACCAGTGTCACTGCATTTACTTTCCCTATCTATACAATGAAAAGGTCTCTACTATTTCTCAACCTAGTCAGCGCTGTCATATCACAGAAGATTCATTTGAAGCCAATTGGTCCCTTAAATTTAACATCTGATACAAACTTCAAGTTTGTAAGCACTGTAACTTCAGTGTTACACTCGCTACCCCAAAATTATAGTCTGATAGTTTTAAGAAGGAAACCCCCAAATTACCCCACATTATAGTCTGATAGTTTAAAGAAGGAAAGTGCTTTCCAAAAGAAACATAATTCTCACAAATTCAAAATATCTCCATATCAAACATGTATCTAGGTAGATCAAATTATATTGAATGCCCAGGTATGCCAATAACTATGCCCCTGAAATACATATCATAGAAAGAGAATGTACTGTACAACAAATTTTGTTGATAACTTGTTGATGCGCATTATGCACAAAGTATTACCTGCACATTTGAAAATTACTTGTACCTGCTCCCCCATGTACTCCCTTCTATTACACAAAACATAAAACACACATACTTTCCTCTGCCTCAGTATGACCAGTTACTAGTCTGAAAAGCTTGCAACTGAATATGCATATCCAGGAGTAGAGAAACAATAAAATGAATATCAGCAAATTGTACTATATAGAGTTAGTATATCAACACATAAAAAATTAAAGATAAACACACAGCGTGCCATCTATAGTCTGATATGTGAGATATATATATATATATATAGATATATATATATATATAGATATATATATATATATATATACATACATACATACATACATATACCTGGGAACTTCCAGTATAGGCTACTTGGAGTGCTCCCTCTTCTAGGGGTGGCTTTATGATGGTGTAGAGGGGAGATTAGCTGCAGGTAGATGACTCTGAGCCAGAAACCAAACATGAGAAACAAATAACCAAACTCAGGGAGCATTTTAGGAGGCTCAATCTCCTCTAATTGTCATAGTATGGGCGCTGAGTTCGAGCCTACACTGGCTCCTCCAGCTGTAATGTACGACTAACCACAAAAGCTTACAGCATAAAATGACCACAGAGGATAAAATATATGTATCTTTAGGTCCAAAGTAAATGTTTATCCAAGAAAGAAAAATGTAGCAATGCGGATATTTAAGACAGAAAGGAGCATTGGGTACATTACAGAAATGCCTCCTTTGGTAGGAGTAAATGTTCACGGCAGGTGATGCGTGATTAAGGTCCCGTGTGGAAACTCCTTCCCATTCAGTGCAGCTGAACAAAGCTAGGGATTAGAGGTGATAAACAAGCAGGACAGCAGAACCAAATAAAGAGCTTAAACAAAAGAGCTGAGGAGACCAGAACATTTTGTGTTAAGGCTTAAACGGTGGATCAGGTATACCTCCCAACATTTCAGATTTGGGATGATTTAAGAGAAAACATGCCATTTCCCCCCCTAGAGATCAGTGAATCAAGCTGATCAAACTGACACCTATCACAATGTCAGTAAGAATTTGAGAAGCATTTTGGAGGAGAAATGTTGATTGTTTACTTACAGCTTCCATCTGACATAAATCCTTCAGCACCTGGTTTCCTACACGTGTATATCCTCTTGCATTTATTTAATCCCAATTCTCCCCTGGAAGATGAAAATGAATCCTGCTGTGCCCGTGCCCTGTCCCTGTAAACGGCATGCTGGCCTGCTAGACAAGCTGATGTGCGATATTATGCAATGCAGACAATAAAATCAGGCCTGCATCAAACCAAAAATATTTAAGTGCGTATTCATATTCACACATGTTTTACTGCACTGCAACACAGAAATAAACACGCACACTAAAATGTTAAAGTCAGGAAGGTTAGGTGGAACAGCATCTTTAAAACATGGTTTGATAAACAAATTAAACCTCACCCATGGTCATATGAACCAAAAGCAATAGGGCTGTAGGCTTCTCAAGGCTGCTTTACAACCTCTAGCACTAATGGCTCTTATTGATTGACCTAGAACAGTGATCTTGGGCCTTCATGTAACGAATGCCCCTTCTGAGACTAACACGTGTCTCTAATGCCATGGGATGCTTCCTAGCATTAAACCTAAAGAAATCTATATCTCCCATTACAAGCAACCTTCAGATCAATGAAGTAATGCTAAAAGGGATAGTTTAATGTCCCTGACAGCCCCAGTAATGAAGAATGCATAGTAGTTTAATATGAATATGAATTCCATAAAATATGATATAAAGATCTGTTCTCCTGATTCTGCAGAATACCCCTATACCTTCAAAAAGGTGCATCACGTAAACTTAAAGGGACCTCTCCAGCTATAATATGCATGAAAGGGTATTTTTTTAATACAAATATCACCTATTAAATAAGGGGGTTGTGCTTTAAAGATTACAACCAGCATTATCGGAGCATAAAAGTTGCTGTTTTTGTTGCATCTGCTTTGTAACAAACCTTTTTTGGGGGAGAGAGTGGACAGAAAATAAAAAGTAAATGATTTATAAAGATTACAATTAGTCCCCTCAGAACCACACCTTTTTTTGTAATTGATCTTTTTTAAAACAATTATTCATTAGCCATCTGAGCACTGTCCATTGTATATCCTTCCGTAAAAAGATTAACCCCTTTTTTTTTGCGTAAAAGAGACTACTGTTGCACGCAGGGTTAACAGTCATGATCTGACTGTTTTGAATTTATTGGAATGGAGTCGCTTTGTTTCTCGTTTGTTCCTTCTGCACACATCAGCACCGGGCAGATTTAATGTGCTGTGATACAGGTACACTAAACATTTATCCAGGACAGAATTGTGATAATAGAGACAGCAAAGCACCTACAAAATATGCTTTATTTGCCCAAGAAAAATATGAATTTAGCCACCGGAGGTTATTTCTTTGCTATATTGGTGTACGCGACGAGAGTGCAGGAACGCAATATGAAACGTTAGCTGAGTCAGATCCACTTGCTATGTTCCCCACATGTGCAATGCAGTAAACATGGGAGGAGCGTCTGTTCATATCTGTGCTTAGAAAGAACAGCCAGACAGCAGGACAGGGAGACAACAAGGGTGGGTTCTGCCAGTCCCACCTGTTATCATCTCCATATGCTTGAAACTGGTCACAGCTGCTATATATTAGGATACATTGAACAGCAGCAGTGGGCACTTAGAGCCCATATAAAATATGAGACTATGATTGTCCTGATCATTTCAGAACATTTGATATCAAATTACAACCTTTTGTTTTATATAAATATTCCAAGTTAAATTGAAGATTGTCCATTTTGCAAAACCATCACATCAACTAAAATCGAAATGCCCCGGCATGATCTATTGCTTTAGATCACATATCACATACATTTGTCTTTTTACAGCAATAATTAATCAACCAATTTCGTATTACGAATGCATTCCGATGCTCACCCCATTGGCATGGAAGGGTTAAAAGAAACCATGTTAGCTAGATGGATCAACGCTTTTAGGAAACTACAAAGTAAGATTAAATGCTATAATTTTTTTTTAAACCGAATTTACAAGATAAATCAACTTACTAGGTTCTGCACGTTGCTAAGTGTGTTGTTGCTGTCCGTTATTGATTCCTTCATCGTCCGCACTATTTCTAAACACTAGTTAACGAATAGCATATGCTGTTAATTAGCATGTGGTAAACACCAGAGGTAGCCTTATAAACAAAACAGCCATGATATTGTATATAAATATGTTTGACGCCACAAAGTATTGAAAGTTTTTCAATCCAGATTTCTTTACAAAAAAAATAACACATTTTTTAAATAAAAATATAATAATTAAGAAGTTCTAATAAATATAACTAAGTAATCCAAATTTAGACAGAAAGAGGCCATCCTTGCTTTAAGCACCCTAGTTCTTTAACTTAGATAAATTCTCAATGGTGCTTTCATTCGTTTCATTCAAAGCTTGAAAGAACTTTAATTTTTATGCATAACATCATAAATCGCTGCAGAATTTGTTGGCACCATATATAGAATAGTAATCGTAACACTCATTAACACGTGTAAACACCCAAAGCATGTAGCAAACTAGTGGCTTGGACTCACGGCATACAGTTAAGTGTGTTCCATTCCATAATCGTCCCCACTGATAAAACAACCAATTATCTAACAAAATGTCAGTTCAACACTGTTTAAATATAATGACTGACACGTAAAGATGAAATCTGACCTTTTCATAGCTAGTGCCAAATGAATACATGGCCATGAGAGAGATTATTGCACACACTGAGATGGATAAAGATATACTGATTGTAACAAAGTCTCAAGTTTGGGAAGGGTTTTACGAAGAGTGGAGAGGTGAGATATTAGATGATTAAAAGTAACCTAATAAGTTTCCAGACTAATGAGCATAAGAGTGGTACTGGATCATGTCCACTCATTACCCCTTCTGAGGCTATTGGCACTAGCCCTGTCCCCTTGTCTTGGTCACCTCTTTATTGCGTCTCCTATAAAGAGCAGCAACATATTTGACCTAGGCCAACTTGGCCGTCAGGCAGCATTTGCTTAGAAGGTAGTTTGCCTTTATGCTGATCCAGTGGCATACACTGGCAGAAAATCTCTATTAGAAGTCACGTTTCCTGGTGTGCTCCTGTTCACTGAGCCAGTTGGGGAGATTAACCTGAATACCTGAATACCATTTTATGGAGGTATGTACCTAGCTGGTACAGCCTCCAAAGTGACTTGTACTTGGCACCAGAGATGGTTGCTGGTGGAGGTATGTCCTGAGGGGCTTCAAGGAGCAGTGGAGCAGTGCCCAACCTAAATACCATACATCACTCTCTAGATCAGTTTGATTAGGGATAACTTTGAATGGTTGAACGTCACGAACAACCTTTAGCAAAATGTACTGAAATATACTTATGAGAAGGTGGAAAAAATATAGCTCGCTGTTATGAAAGATGGAGCATTCAAACAATTATTATTTCCGTTCACATTCAACACTATTTGATCTCACCTCTACGCAGTTAGGAGTATTGTACATTTCAGTGTGAACATCAGGGCTAATTGTCTTTAAAACTCAACCTGAACAACTCTCACAATACAGTTCACAGTGTACTTAAATATTAACAATAGCAACCCCGAGGGTGTCTATAGCTAACTTTCAGTGAATTAGATGTTTGTGTAGAACATAATGTACAAAAAGCCTATAATATTTGTATAGAACATAATGTATAAAAAAAAGTATATAATCACAAATACATTATGTTTAATTATGTGAAAAGGGTTTAAATAATTTCAAAAAAACTGAGTAGGTTGGTTATGGAAACTCATTTAGCTTTCTTAATGCAAATACTTAAGAAGTACCCTCAAATATTTATTTTTAATTTTCTTTTACTTCCTGATGTGGGTATTACTGGCATTGGATCACCTCGCATGATTCCAAAGGTGGTTTTTGATTAATGATGACTAATTGGCAAAACCTGCTGTTTAGGAAAAGCATAAGATACCTCGAGCCTCTAGAAAAAAAACATCAAGCTTTTGGGCAACATACAAATGATATGACCAATGTAAGGGTAACGTGTATGTATGTGACGTTAAAACCAAATATCACTGTCAGTGGATCACTAATTCACAGTCTATGGTGGAAGTGCGATGGGAGGCCTGGTTCACAGAGAAGCAGACAAAGAAGGAAGAACCAAGGAGAAGCAGATGAAGGACCAAGTAGAAGCAAGAGAAGTGCTGCAAGAAAGGAGACAGGGACGTGAAAGCAGTCAATGTGGAAGATAGTGAGACATTGAGAGAGAGAGTGTGAGAGAGTGTGAATGGGAGTCTGGGGGCGTAAAGGAGTGGGGAGAGTCAGTGAGAGTGTCAAAACCAACAAACCGCAAAAGCTCTCTGCTTTGATTTTCTTTGGTGGTCCCTCCTTGTATGAATCGAAAACATTTTCAAATTTTGTTAAAATTAAAATTTGTACAAATCCGAATGCAGAAGTCTAGAATCTAAGCTTTGGGTGTACAGTTTTGTGGAACATTGCTTATTGTTCAAAGGTATTAAAGGGGAACTCCCAAGTCCCATGCAGCCCCACCAACAATACTAAGTAAGACCTTCAGCAAGGAAGGCTTTTAGTACCCTAAACTCCTTTTTTGCCATAAGTGAGTTGAAATAATATTCCCCTTTTCTATGTTTGATGTACACATAAATTATACATCCTTTTTTTCTGAACAAATAGGGCTTTAATTTGAAACCATAAAAACATGCCAAAAAAGTAATAATTGTGAGTGCTAGTATTTAAAAACCTACAAAAGAACGTTTCTTCTACATATTTGGTGCCCCTGATGAACAATGACCCAATTTGTGTTCCGCAACATCTCCTGATTTTAGACATACCCCAGATACATATATTTTTTTATGTTCAAGTGGGCCACACCCATCGCTTACATAGTACCTTATAGGGTGGTATTTTTAATACTTCTAGCTTAAAGGTGGTAGTGAATGGTGGCAGTGCTACTTGTAGTGCTAGGGCAATGTGATGTAAGGGCTTTTTCTTTTTTATTATTTTTTCTACTTTCTTTTTTTAACCCCTTCAGGACCGGCGTTGGCAAAATATCTATGCTGGGACACATGCTGATAAGGATGTGTTGGTATTTTCAAGATGAACAACTTTACTTGCTACTCCACTTATACACCCCCCAAAACCTACAAAGTTATGTTGAAATGAGAGATTCTAGACTGAGCCGAAGCACCTTTAAGAACAAGTGGCAACCATTTGCATTGTGTATTATGTATATAAGGTCTAAAATCTCTGTGAGAAATAGGAAATCAACCATTCTTTGAGAACGTCCAACCTAATCATCTTGACCCAGTGAAAAATAAAGGGGCATCAAAACACAGAGGGGATTGTTACTGTTTTAAGTAATGCATTCATGAAAGGATAGCTCTCATTGGAATTTGAACCTCTGACTATCAGCTGAAACCCTTGAACAGCAATGCCCTGAAATATATATAGTGATACCAATGAGATTAAGGTCATGTTCCAAAAGGATTAACAATTGTCTGTATAGAATTAAATCTCATGCAGACAGGCAGTCTTCCAAGAACTTTCTACAAACTAAGAAGCATTTACATTCATTTCAATCAGGTGCATGAAAACAGGCGCATGGGGGGTCCAAAATGTTTTTAGACTTTTTTTTTTTACTGGTTCTTCATCTCGCCCCTACAAAAATCTATCCCATTCCTTGAACCGTCCTTGGAAGTTTGCAGTCACAATTGGGTAATGGACCACTATTTGCTAAAAGTTATTCTAGAACTCAACATAAATGTGGATGGTTGATAATACAGGTCCAAGAATGAATTGAGAGGAGTGATATTCTGCCCTGGGATCTCTTTGTATATCTTTAAAATAGTCAGATGGCCTCTGTGAAAACCCTTTTTTCTTTTTATGGTAGTTTTTAAGCATTACGGCGGTATATTCTGAATAAGTCCCCTGTTAAAATATTTTTTTACATGGAAAATGCAGCTTCTTTTTCCGGAATTGGATAATGTCCTTACAAAGGAATATGTTATTATTCATTCTAGTGTAATCCTGCCTCAGTTTGTCCCTCAAGAGCAACACTGCTGACAGCTATAACATTGAAGGTTAAATACAATGGTTCCTTTATGCATTTCCCCTTATTTTAAAGCTCTTATTTTTTTGTACCTATCATGTGAGTTAAATGCTAAATATAGACCATTTTGCTGTGGGTGATCTGTAATACTATATGTATTTAGATTTCCACCTGCCCCCTTCAGAAGCTGAAACCAGAGAACACAGCTGCACAGGTCAATACATTGACTTCTATTTTCAATGCAAGGAAAGATGTTTGAAAATGCTCAGCAAAACAGCGTTTATTTGCTTAACCAGCTTAATTTTTTGTCAGACTTACAGTATTTCATCTCACAATGCTATAATGTACATCACGGAATATTCCAGGCAGATCATGTTTTAACCTTTTGTGTACCAGGGGTCCAGACATATTTTCCACTTGGGAGGTCAGGGTTATCAGTATTCATAGTTTTGCTCTAGTTATATTTCGGTGACATCCTAATATCCAGCTTAAACATAAGAAAACCTTTTTTTGACATGTAAAGCTATGCATACATAATATAAAATATATATTTTTTATGTATGGTGAAATACATTATAAAGGTAGCAAAGCAAAAAAGCCTGCACCCCCTTTTAAATTTTAAATAAGTTTATCCGATGTATGTGAGAACGTCCAACCAAGATTACCAATAAAAGGCCATGTAGTAGACAACATAAGTCAGTGAGCCAATTGCAGGGTTTTTTTGTTATTATTTATTGGAGGTAAAGGGGTGCAGAGCTCACAATGTCCCATGTTTGCAAGGATCAGAGAGCAGACGTTTGTTGCTGCATACTGATAGCATCCCACCTTTCCCACAAGTCAGCTTGCAGAAATTTTGCCCTGCTAGATCTACCCCAGTCCACTGTAATTGCTATTATTAGAGGCGCCTAGGAGTGGAGAGTGGAAGGTGTTATAGCTGCAAAGGAAGGACAACTCCATATTAATGCTCATGGCTTTGGCATGGGATGTCCAAAAAGTTCCACGTGTGCTGGCCTGGTGTCCATATACTTTTAGTCATAAAGTGTAGCAGGCAAGGGTTTAAGCTGACCGAATATATGTCAATTCTTAACAGTTCTTCAAATATAATGGCAGATGGTAATGTTATAGTATATCTGTAAATTTGAGTTCATTTATTAAGAAACATATTCACTCAGTAAGCTTCTATTGCTAGAAGGGCTTATCTGGAGCTGGATAATGCATACTTACTTTCTCACATCATGAGCTATACATTATGTAAGGATAAAGGGTCCAACTCAAGGTCAAAAATCTTAGTTAGATTACTACACAGACTGAACCAATGTATTAAACATCTATAAGCTTATTTCTCTGGCATTGGAAGTGTAGAACATTTGGTTCACACAAATAATAGTGAGGAGGTTCTAGACAGTCTAAAATTTGAATTACAATAGAACTGAAGTTACAAATGAAACGTATTGAGACACTTTTCAGGTCAGAGATCTTGGACAATTTAGTTGTCGATATTCATGAAGAATCGGGGAACTACATAATAAATAGTGAACCAAATATTGTCAAACCATCACAAAGAAGTAAACACATTGCCTACATACAGCATACAGTATATCTACATCTCTTGCTGTGCACTATACTTATTTCTGAACATACTAGGTTTTTGCTTAAAACACACAAGATGGTTCTCTCTGAAATGCACTTTGTAATGCCTTCATGAATTAGAAATAAGAATCTTCTGTATCTGCCATACATATATGATGGGAGATCAATCTGATTCATTTTTACTATATAGAACTTACAGAGTGAGCAATAAATGATGCCTCAAACAAGGATTTATGTGATTCTTGGTAGGTCCCAGGGATACATATTATTAGAAGGAATCACGTCCAAATGCTAAGTAAATTACCGTACTCTGCTTATTGTGTAATATGAATGTGGTTACATTCTGTTTAAGAATTATCTAGTGAAGATCATTGTATAGTCACACAATCTTATGACCTAAAAGTTATTTTTGTTTACTTATTTTTATGTTCAGCAATGTTACTAAGTTATTCCTCTAAAAAATTAGTAGACATCATAAATTTGTATTTCCACATGAGTTTAATAGTTCCCAAGTGATGTCATTGAGTAAGACGCTCAGTGCTGGTTAACCGCCAAAGGAAAGGTAGTCTCAGCTAAACAACTTAATAAACAATAGAGATTAGAAGAAGAAAGTGTTGTTTAGCCAGACACTTCTAATAATGTAATAACAATATGTTAAAGTTGTAGCAAGACTTTGCAGTGTTACACATGGGTATAGCAGCCATGGCTTAACTTCAAAATTGTCTTGACTTAATAACCAGAAATGACAAGTTCTCTTAAGCACTTCATGGATTACCCATATGACATTTTATTTCCTTTTAATTGGAAATGCCACCTATTCAAAATGTTCTTGGGCTTTATTTTAGGTTTAAAGGGAAGTTCTCTGGATTCTTATCTATGGTTCCAATACATGTTTGCCTCTGACAGTGCTACTTTGTACCACTAATGGAGCATCAAAGGTTTCTCCTGCTACAAAATCAGAAGTATGAGTGCCGGAATGCCAGGTCCCTAGGGTCAACTTGCACTTCTTCCAAACCCTAATGCCAGAGGTAGGGGCAAAATGTGGCTGATAACTGGCTGATAACTGACACACAGAAGTCCTTGCCTCACTATTTAATAAATCAGGACCTGGTTTGGAACAAACATGATACATCAGGGAATTAGAGGGGAGGCCCTTATCTGGTTTAGACTTAACACCATACATGAGATGTTTGAAATACTATTTAATATGCACTGAAAAGTATTCAGTATTTGGAAATCATGCTAAAGAGAAATGACAAGACCTAAAAGGAGGAAGGAGCCTCTCGCTAACTCAGCACTTCAGCTAAACTGCCGATCCATAGCTATGTAGCAAGCAGTGCAGTCTTTGTGTCTGGAACACACAGAGGGTGGTATATCACCAAAGCTTCTTAACTAGAAAATAAAAATAAAACCCAGCAACCCAGTAACATTCGCATATATATATATAGTGAAAAAAAATAATATCTTTTCAGTAATATATAGGTGTGATTTTGATAATTGTCACCACTATTGAAGTTAGAGTCCCAGCATGCTTAATTTAGAAAAAAAAACAATGTTTGAAAAAACTCATGAGCAACTTGATAATATTTGTGATACCTGCTATGAAACAAACAGAACCGATGAAAATCCTAGACATATAGGGTCGTGTGCAAATCAGGACAATTTGATTAATACATTTTAGGCATTTTTTTCCTATTGGCTCTAGCTTTGTACAGTTTATATACATGTAAAAGTTTTTTTTTTCTTTTTTTTAGATTGTATTTATAATTAACATTAATAATAATATGTTATTATATGTGCTGAAAAAAACAACTGGTGTGGGGATAAGTTTGGCATCATGTAGAGACAAGTGAAGGAAAGCTATCTGTCATTTTGGTTTTCTCTTTAATATTCTTAAACACTGTGTTTAAAAGTTTTTTGAAATAGTCCTGTCATTACTACAATGTCCTCTTCTATGTATTAAATCACAGAAGTCTGACAACCTACAGCCATGTCCACCTGCCATATCACGCTCGTACATGAGCAAGAGCAAAGCTTTACAGATCCACATTTACACAGTGATGACCAGCGAGTGTTCTGTGCGATATTTGTGATAGTAATTAGAAAACCTTAAAAGTAACACCCTTTTTGTGATGGGCAGGATTAGCAATGAAGACTGGATTTAGAAGCACGGCTGAATTGTTTTCAACAAGAAAATACAGCAAGATTGTATGTCATTTTAAAAAAGGGATACGCTTATTTAAGATGCATTCCATATTAGTATATAATAACATAAAAATCGAGGAATGTTGGGGGAAACATCTGTGTGGAACTGCACCTTTAATTGAGTAACAAGGGTATTATGGATGACATTGTATAAAGTACAAAAATTCTGCGTTCCTGTTGTATAAAACCAGCAGTAACCACATTGTAAATACTCTAAGTATTGGCTAAGGATGGTTGCTGTTTGTTTCTCTTATATGAGTTTTCCATATGTATGCTGTATAGAAAAAAGTTTGTCTGACCACTATATATAATTAAACAATCCCTACACGTTTAGCTGGAAGTCTTTTAGGTGGCAGCTGTGCCCAACTCACAATGCCTGGAAAGGTCCACCAACACTGGTGATGGCATAATCATAATCATAATTGTTATTTTGCAATATTTTGATGTGTATTATGATATGTATTCGATTAGGCGGCTCTAGTGGTGTCTCTTATGATATCTGTTAGATTCTTCATAACTAGCTACATATCTAGGGATGTGTTTGCAATAATTGTATTCACAAACTAGCAAAAACCTTAAAGAATATTTTATACAAATGCTTGTGCCAGATATATAACATAAGACGTTGTACTTTTAAACCTACAGAGACCGAGCACCAGAAACATGTTGGGAGTTCACTTATGAATCAATAATTCAAAACATTTGAAATAAGTGATTCCCAGCACATAATATTTCTGGTGCCCACCTCAACATTTAAGAGTAAGAGTAAGTGGGGAATACAGAGGAGTTTAATTCACTTGTGAAGTGGGGTCAGTAAGGGCAGTTGACTCCTGATGCACGCACCTTGTTTTGACCGGAGGTGCATGTTCATGTTACATCTCTAGTAGTTGGGGAGTGGATATGGCCAACATAGAGGGCCCTGCTGTTCCCCTGGAACATTAATCCAGTAGTTACAAATAATAAAACAGGGCCAATTATCCCAAGTCTGTTAATTTGAATGCTAATACTAGGAAAAGCTGGTTGGTATCAATTAAAATGTGCGTGCATGAATGTGAGTCAATCCGATCAGCACAAAGCTTTATTATGACTGGCACTAAAAGGTTATCTTCTGTATACCTAGCATGTAGACATAAGATGTGTAGTGTTATGGTGGTGGGATTCAAAGCTTATACCAAAAAATATTGTGTAAATGCAAAATAAATACAAGAAAACAAGGCAATATCTCCATTTCCATTTCTCCCATATCTCCATCTCTATATTTCCATTACTTATTCCCTTACTCGTTTGGCAAAGAAACCATTGCATTTCAATGGTAAGGTCCATTCCATAGCTTCAGAAACACCCCGTGCATCTTGTTAGAGATTAAAAAAATATATAGTTCATTTTACAGCACAGTTAACAGGTACGGAATTGTATGTCCACTTTAGGCCTATGTTCTGAAGGCTGAAAGCTGTTTGGAATTATTTAGAGATGCTTTTAAAAATATTTATTTTGTTTGAGAAATGATGACCCAGAAAAGCGAAATCATACATTGTCTGAAATCTTTTTTCCAAACCCCTTCTGTCTGCGGAATCATTTTTATTTTCTTAAAATTCCAAATTATTTGGTGCTCCTACGTGTCCCATGCCAAGCTCTAATGGCTTTACTGATATTTACGTCACAAAAAGGTCTACTAATTACCTGTTCATATGAAGCACCAACTCAGTTGATGACATCCTGAAAGTAGAGCTACAAGGAGTATCCTAAGAATGGGAACTATATATAACTACAAAGTAACATATTTCATAAAAAAGAACATCATTAAACTAACAGCAGTTGAGGTTCAAATCTATTATTAAAATGATTTTGTGAATATGCACTTTAATGCACATGATGCGGTTCCTTTAAAATATAAGTATAGTCCCTTTTGTAAATGCATGGGTGATTACTGTGGAATCCTTTGGCGGGGCACCATGCACATGATATATGGTACTTACTGCCAGTCAGCTCCCTATATACAGGCGAGGAAAGTGATCCAACTGAGAATCGTTAGACAACAGAGGATGAGGGCAGCTACTACCTCAGTAAAGTATTTTTGATTTATTTTTTACATAATGGAAGAATGCACATTAAAGTAATCACGGAGTACTGTAATATGCTTCTTATGTAGATGGGCTGTCAAGGACAATAAACTGCCCCTATTCATCTTAGGGATACAGAAAGAAGACTCTGACCCCATCATCACAATGTAATCATTATACTAAAGACCACGCTTATTTGTTTTTTTTCTAAAATCATTGCTTTATTTTGGTTCCTTGAAAATCCATTTCGGCTTTCATTTAAACGGTGTTCTGGTTTTATCACAAAGTTGCTGATACAGTAGGCCAACAAGCTTTCTTACTGTAGTGATATATTTGTTTTATTTTGAGGCATGATTTCAGATTGTGTTATTTAGCAAATCTAGTCCTAGCCAGCCAGTAGCTAGCCAACTTTTAGTGCACTACATTTCCCTTAAGGTGGCTACAGTGCAGGGCTGGTACTAAAAACGGGCAGATCCATCAGCCGGCCCTTGGGAACTACGTCCCAGTGTCTCCTCTTCCTTGAGCCACCAGAACATGATGCTAAAGCGGCTGTGCCGGGTGGCCACTTTTCATTGCAGCATCAATGGCCCGGTTATAAGGGAGATCTCTATTGTCCCCAACCAGACCATTGACCAGCGGTCATTAATGTAAGAATTTAACCATGGACAGGGTGAAGTTAAGCTGTTTTATAAAGTCAGTTGAAATATGGAGTTTCGCAAACAAAATAGATGAAACAGACTCTGTTTAACAGTCCTTTAGAATATTAATAGCTGACTATTCTAAACATGCTTAATGTGAAAAAATATTATCTTTATAAATTAAAATTAGTATAACAATTGGCATTATAAAACCAACTAAATATTTCATGAGCTAAAACTATACTGATGTATTTTTAAAGCAGTCCATGCTCTAAGAAATTCGGGATAAACATAAAGAGGGTTTTGCTACCAATTAGTAAAAAAGTCAGCAACAAAGGACTCGATCGCATTATCATAAATGCTAGAAAGTGAGCAGATCTCCATAACATCTCAAACAGTAGAAAGTTTCCAGAAATGTTTCTAAACCAACAATACTCTGGGAATACATTCTGGGGTAGTCGCCAAGCCAATAATAGGATTAACCCCTTAAGGACAACCGGTTGTCCTTAAACCCTCTAATGACAATGCATTGTGAGCCTGTACATGTATGGGCTTTGTCGTGGAAGGGGTTAATAGGTCTCATACTTGGAAGCCACTGGAAGACTTTAATAATCTAAATTACTATTTGTTTTGTAAATATAGGCCATAAGATTCCACACTTTTTTTCCTTTTTCCTTTTGTCTATTTTTTATTACACATTTACTATGAATACCTCCCATTTATGCATCAAATTGATTTCATCAGTGTTACGGTAACATGTATTATTTGCTCAACAAACCCATAACACTTAACACCATATATAATGGGCTTTTCCCCCTACCTTCCAACAGTGATGCCTTCAAAACTGGCAGATAGGCGGTTAAACAGAAAATGCATTGCAAATCACATATATATATATATATATATATATATATAATATATATATATATATACATGCTCACACTTACGAAATATTGATGTAAATATTGACAAAGACTCAAAACAGACAAAAAGTTCTTGACCAGCAGAGCTTACATCAATTCGTAACAAACGAAAGTTGCCCTTCTCTTATGGAGAAATAGGGTAATGCAATCAAAAATATACTTTATAAAAAGGTAATACATCACAAGCTGCCAAAATGTCTATAAATAACATTAGCAAATATTCTTTTTGAGAGCCCACTGGAGATTTTTTAGTGAATAAAGTCTGAGGCATCGTACTTTTGTTTTTTTTTCTTTGTTGAAAAGCCTTATACGCTACGTAGAAAAGCGCGTCCCGCCGTGTAATTCCTCAAGGGCAGAAACTGTCTACGATCGCTCTGCTTTGAATATTAGTGTGTAATAGGTGACCTTCAGGACACTGACGCCGTGGAGTACTAAATAGTGAAACTCTTTCCCGGCTCTGGAATTCATGAAATTATCGGCTACACGTGTATCACGTTCTAAAACATATCTAATACTTAAACATTGGGCCGTGGTTAAGAAGCACTTGGCCCATCCTGTCTGCCCATTTTTCTTGCTGTAAAGACTCAGGTCCCAATCAGTCCTTGATCTTGTCTTAGATTTAGGATAGCTTTATGCCCATCCCATGCATGTTTAATGGTGTATTAGCCTCTACCACTTCTGATGGGAGGCTGTTTCATTTATTTACCACCTCCTCAGTAAAGTAAAACTTCCGTACGTTACGTACCACCCTGACAATAATGAAGCCATGTGCATCATGGATCTTTAACAGCGTAGAACTATATACCATTTTCTATATGCATGCACAGTAAACAGAAACTATAAACCGCCACCCCCTACATGTTCAAAGACCTGGCAAAACCATGCTGACTGAGCATGATGGGATTTCCAGTTTAAGCAGACTGTAGGATACTGAGACTAATGAAATGCATACGAGAGATCACATCATGGTGGGCAGATGACATCCAGGGCGGCCGAACTTTGCCTCAGTATTGTGACTGCTGAAGCAGAGTGTGGATGGAGCAGCCCCAGCACCCTGCCCAGACATACTGCATATATTAATGATGCACAATCCAGCAGCCCCGGTGTGATGAGCCTCGCCTCTCCAGCACATCGCAATGACACCAGCAGATGCTGCACGCTATGGGGGCCCCGGCTCCCACAACACATCCCTTACCAGTGCTGCAATGTGCACAATAAGGAGCTCCTATCGACCCCAGCAGCACTGCAGTCACCAGCTTATTCCACCCCACACATGCCTTCCTAGACAGCCGCACACACATCCACACACAGCAGATCCCCTACCTTTGGTTTCCATTTCTATTTCTTCTTAAGTGCCTGGAAGTTTATAGAACTCTGAAATCTGACGATTCTCCTGCAGGAATCCTCGCCAATGCTGCTTTTCTCCCCCCCTTCCGGATCCCTGCAGCCCTGGATCTGCAATCAGCTGGCAGAAGACATAGGTGAGGATGGCGTTAGATGCAATTAAAAGCCGTAACGATGTTTACCGCAAACAATCAGGCTGGTGAAAGCCATCGTATTCGTGTCGGTTACCTGAGTGTGATGCTGCAGAGCGGAGCTGTCCTCTGGCTGTGGTGCTGCAGGTGTAGTGCCAGATCAGCCCACTATACAGCCCAGCTCTATGTACGGGAAGGGAGAGCGCTGCCCTCAACTGCGCATGCTCACAGTTCCCCCCTATTCCGAGCAACGCACGGCCCATCTTGAGAAGTGTTTCTGTAGCATCCGGTCGGCGAAGCCGGGAGGTAAGAAGCGACATGGATCGTTTCCTCTACAGGCGGGGAACCGGAGACATCACACAGTCGGTCACCGGTGTTTGAGCGCAGGGAGTCACCTCACGTCACATTACATTGCTCCATACAGTGATATATATATATATATAATAATATATATTATATGTGTAATTACAGTGATTATATATATAATATATGTGTATATACAGTGATATATATGTATATACAGTGATATATATGTATATACAGTGATATATATGCATATAGGGAGCTTGTCACCTCCCTATAACAACACCCTGTCCTAAGTGGAGTAATGTACAATCTGGCATGTTAACACACAGTACAGTGAGCAGCTCAGGTACACTGTATCTCACCCATGTTTAAGCATGTGGTAGCATTTGGCATCTTGCGTCAACACTGACCTTTTTTTTGAAACTTTTAATAAATTGTTTTTTTTCCCCCCTCAAAAGAGTTGTTTTGTGAAAATGTCTATATCTTGATAAAGGGTCTTGGTTAGAGTCTGAAATGTCAATGTCATAAAGATTGGATTTGTTTTCTTACTTGGGAAGTAATTCCTATGAGTGTGTTGATTTTTTTTTTTAAATGCTAAAAATAAACTAATAATGTCTATTCTTATAGACATAATCATAATTTTTTCACACATGGTTGTTACGATAATGATTTTGTTTCAGGGCCCTCCCCCCCTGTTGTTTCTGTTAGTCAAATTGGTATGTCACATAGTACTTATTATGTCCTGTCTACCCATTGTACAGCGCTACAGAATATGGTGGCGCTATATAAAAATACATAAGAATAATAGATATGTGAATAATATTACATTATGCTCTTTCATGTAGAGAGGCTGAAGTTATAATTGCCCTTTAAATAAGGTCCAGGTCCACCATCCATCTGTTCTGGAGCTGGAGACCGTGTTAATCTTCATAATGTCCAGCTTGTTGCTACCAACAGGTTCTAAAGCAAGCTGTAAATAATTCAAGAACGTCAATCGTGAATCCAAAGGCCAATGCAGAGCATTTGTGCAGATCACCCTTTGGATTTAGCCATGTCCTGGACATCCTACTTTAATGTAGGGCCCCCAAAGTCCTTTTTTTTGTTTTTACAGGCAGTCTTGTTAGCGTTGGTATTTTTGATAAATGCAATATTTCTGTACGTACACAAGTGCCAAATGCACACTTGCAGAAGCAAATCCCCTACAAAGTTCTTATAGAAGACTTAACTGGTGCTTCCAGGAATGGAAGTATTAGATTATTACGCAACAACATTACTCCCCTACAATATGCCTCCCACGTATAAAGGAATATACCATTGATTATCTAGTGAAGTTGTTAACCAGTAGGAACAGTCAGGAGATGAAAAAAAGTTACAAATTATTTTAAAACTAATACCAGAATGAAAAGAAAATAGATGACAAAGAACAATGATAGTTAGGCAAACAATTCTGTATCCCATGCTAAGGATTACTACTACTACTGCTCTTCTTTAGTGAACTATTTATAAGGGGAGTTGGCTTGATAGCTGTGGTTTTTACTCACTGATTACACAAAGCATTATAAAGGCCATGCCCGACAAATTCCTCTGCATGAATGGCTAAGATAATGCATAGTTACGTCAAGAAATCTGACTGATTTAAAAATGCATTATGCAGGCCTACCTAAGCTGTTCTTGGAGCCAGGAGTAGGCTGGTGCAGGAGACGGATTCTTCAAACACTGCCAGATGGACAGGCTCCAGTTAAGACTGTGTTTTGGTGTATATATATGTGTTTTGGTGTGTATATATATGTGTGTTTTGGGTGTATATATATATATATATATATATATATATATATATAAGTGCCCGAGGAAGGGCACTTGAATTTACTTACTTGGAGTAGAAGCTTAGCAAGGATGGACCTTTGTAATGCAATAAAGTCAGAGAGAAAACAACACTATGTTTAATACATTTTGGTGTGTTCGTATTCTATGTATCCTGTCTCCTAATATTGACCAGTATGGACCTGGCATGTTTGTTGTTTGTTTATAACCAGGATAAAAGAGACATCTTCTATGCATTGCATACTCATGATGAATTTACTGATCACCTGAAAAGAAGAGATGGGCTACAGACCATGGACACCACGCTAGTCTACTGTAGTGCACTTAACCTTATACACTTAACACTTATTATTTCACCAATATTTATTTTGTAGTGTGTTCTTGTGTCTTTACACTCTTTAGAACATAGGTATAAAAGAGCTGTAATTTTTTACATGATTACAATTTTACCACTTTAAACACCAATTCTTGGTTATAGTGATTTGAATTATATGAAATAAATTGAGCTACATTTTTGAAACATTAAAAAAAAACACTTCACTGCATTGCATAAGGAAAATCCATGATGCAACCTTTTGATTTAACGTCATCTTAAAAATCACCATAGGTTCCCAGGTGTCACCAGTTTTGTAGTGACCCCCTATGGGATCTAAATCCTCCTGTCCTTTTCTTCCCTGAGCTCCATATTTTCATAATGTTAAGATTGTATTGGGTATATCACATGGCTCTATGGCCCTAAAAGTATTAGTAATGTGCACAGAAGCAACACAAAATGTGTTTGTGAACTGTAAATATAAAATATATTATTTTTCATCTAAACTTCTGGAAAAAAAATGTCCAACTATCCAAAGTGTCTTTTGGGAGTACGTATATATGAGTTAAAAATAACTAAGAAAAACACAGCACACATTTGTGACTTAAAATGTATGTTCAAGGACAGACATTAATGTAATAATTAGTACAAAAATCAATATTTTGAAGGTTGCCCTTTATACTTAGCCTCCCCCCACCGTTTTCTGCACAGAAACATGAAAGCACACACATAGGAACCCTGTCTCATTGTAAGTGTAGTGATTCATTTAGCTGGAGCACTCCATTCCACTGTTTTAGTTAACTTTTTGGGTTAATTCTAATAAGACGTTAAAACTACGTCCTTTGTTTTGGCCGTGCAACCCTTTTCTCACCCAGGGATTTCATACTCCTGAAGCATTTTAACCATATTTACCCATCATCCTCCTTAATAATTTTAAGTGATACACACATTTTTTATTTCTTCAAGGAAGACTAAGGCTTTCTTTTGATACCATTTTTAGATTTATAGTCCAATACTCGAGTGAGTATAGGGTTATAAAACATATGCACATACTAACACCCATTCGCTCTAAAACCATCTCCCTCCCTATTCCCTAACCCTAGACTCACTGTATGTGTAAGTGGGATGCGCTCCCACATATGGCTAATATTACCATGTGTAATGCATGTTAATACAGGTGCAAAATTGCAAAGGCAGTCAACAAACACACACCTAGACACTCACACTAACACACATGCACAGACATAAACATACGCAGATACGGAAACTAACAACCAGACACACACTGACATACTCAAAGATACATGTTCACACTCTAGCATACCAAGACATGTACACATACTAGCATATCCAGATAAACACACTAACATACCAGAAGACACATGTTCACACACTAAAATATGCCCTCCCACATGTCGTCTATGAAATCTCCGCTCTTTCAGTCTCACAGGGTGACCTCTTATATTTATATAATGTTATCACATCCCCTCTAAGACACCATTTTTCCAGTGTATATAATTGTAACCTTTTTAAGGCCTGTAAAGAGGCAAGATGATATCCCGTGAATCAATACCTCTTTTTATGCATGCCAAAACGTTACTGGCCCCCACAACTGCTTGCTAGCATTGCGCACTGTTGTCAAGTCTGTTGTCTAACATTATCCCTAAGTCCTTCTCATTGGTAGTTTTCCCCAAGCATATTCCATTCATAGTATAGGTTGCATTTTTATCATAATGCATAACTTTGCATGTTGAACCTCATCTGCCACCTGCACGCCCAGTCCCCAACTCTGTCTAAATCCTCCAAAGAAGAAACATCAAGATTAGTCTGAATTACCCGGCCTAATTTTGTGTCATCAGCAAAAACTGTGACATGGCTCTTAATGCAGCTTGGGAGATCATTTATAAATAAATTAAAAAAAGAAGAGGACCCAGGAAAGACCCCTGCGGCACTCCACTTAATACCTGCGTACAGGCTGAGAAACATCCATTCACAACAACTCTCTGCGTTCTATCTTTTAGCCAATTTCCGATGCAAATACAACACCGAGATCGGCATCAGTGGCCATATCTGGCCCCTCTCCGTGGGCGTCAACATCCACAATACACTGTATGGCTATTATTATGAGCAAGTGCTAAAATTAGTGCTGTATCTTCCCAAAAATGTTGACATGGAAAATACCGAAGGGGTGTCTAATTTCATAAAAATGAATGGTTTGATGGGGTAAATTGGAGTAGCCGGGATCAAAGATAAGGCACAGGCCCAGACTGACCAAAATGGGGGGGGCGCACTTCCCAAATGTGGCACTTTTAGCCCCCAAACACCAGACAAACCCATGCATGGGCAGTATCACTGTACTCGGGAGATGTTGCTGAACACATATTGGGGTTGTTTGATAGTGACCTATACCTGGAGCTATAAATGTATACATGAAGTACAATTTGTGTGAAAAAAAAAAACTACCACAAACTTTGGCAAAGGCTGGTGGTAGAATCTCATGTATGGAAAGGGTTAAAATACTAGCATTTGAAATACCTTGCGGTGTCTAGTTTTCAAAAATATATGGTTGCATGGGGTAAATTGAATTAGCCGGCTTCAAAGATGACCCTATTAGAACATGGGGGCAGTAGGAACAGATGTAAAAGTTCCTAGTTAAAAAAGGCGCACTTCCTAAATGTGGAGTTTTACCTCTCAAACAACCCGACAAACCCGTGCATCGGGGTATCACTGTACTCGAGAGATGTTGCTGAACACATATTGGTGTTGTTTGATAGTGACATATACCAGGAGCTGTAAATCCATACCTGAAGCGCAATTTTAGTGATAAAAAAAAACACAAAATAAATTAGTACCACTAAGTTGTAGTAGAATTAGTGCATGGAAAGGGTTAAAATACCAGCATTTGAAATACCTTGAGGTGTCTAGTTTTTCTAAATCCAGGACAAATAGTAGAATCTATTTAGCAGGATTTTTCATTAGCTTTTTTGGATGAGTAAAAGATGTCTCAAATAAAAGTGAGAAAAGGGTTTTTTTTTCATTTTTCATCATATTTTTTTTTTTATAGGAAATTATATATGATCAAAAAGCCCTACTCGTCCTGAAAAAAAAAAAACAACATATAACTTGTGTGGGTACACTAAATGAGTGAGGAGATCATTACATCTAAACATGAGCACTGCAAAAGTGTTAAAACAGCCTTGGTCCCAAAGGGTACAAAAAGTTAAAAACAGTCTGGTCCTTAAGGGGTTAAATATGGGCACAACATCTGCCTTGCGCCAGTCCAATGGAACTATGCCTGAGCTGAAAGAATCCCTAACGATTAGTAATAATGGTTGGGCCATTATTAGGGTTAGCTCCTTCAGTACCCTTGGGTGTATACCATGCGGTTCTGGGGCCTTGTCTACCTTAACAGTATTTAATTGCTGGAGCACTTTTTCTTGCGTCAGCTAATCCCACGTTTGCTGTATTGGTTCCTAAAATTAGCCGGCAGGGGTTCCGTCATTGGTTCTTCCTTGGTACAAACAGAAGAAAAAAAAGCATTTAAGATGTCGGCTTTCTCTCTCTCCTCACTAACCAAGTTCCCGGTTTCAGATAATAAAAGGACCGACATCCTCTACCTTTTCCATTTACATATTTAAAACATTTCTTGGGACCAGTTTTACTCTCGTTGGCAATTAGTTTCTCATTTTCTAATTTTAGCCTCCAAAGGCTTTGTTGGCATCTTTGTATGACATAAATTATACTGCTGATCCCTCACTTTTATAATGCTTGAATGCCATTTTTGGTTTTGATTTGTTTCTTTTGTATTTGTTTCCCTAAGGTATTCCATTGGTCCTCTGTGTTTAGTCCAGAGAAAAATTCATCCCAGTCTATACATTCCATAGTTGACCTTAGCCCATCAAAGTTTGCCCTTCTGAAATTAAGTGTTTTGGTAGAGTAGTTACCCATTTGCTTTTTGGGACATTGTGTGACCCTGCCCAAACTTGCCTCCTCATGGAAATTAGGAAAATAAAGAGGTAAGTCCGGACATCCAGGCTTATCTCAACTCCCACAGCACATCTCTGTCTATTTTGGAGGGGCAATCGGCCCCCCCCAATCCAGCAATGGTTGACGTTACTATTACCACGGCAGATATCATGCGGGCCGCACCTCAACATCTGGTTGGACAAAGGTATTGGGAAAGCTGACCATTACACCACTAAATACATAGACATTAAAATTGTAGTTGGTGCCCCCTATGCAGCTTCCACTCTTCTGGGAAGGTTTTCTACACCATTTTGGAGTGTTTCTGTGGGAATTGTAGCCCATTCATCCAGTAGAGCATTTGTGAGGTCAGGCACTGATGTCGGATCAAAGCAAATTCATAAAAGTCCCTGTTGGTGTAATGGTCATGTGTCCCAATAACTTTTGCATATAGTGTACATGGAATCTAAAACAACATGTTGGCACACACTCGATGAGTTACTAATTCTGTAACAATATGCTAATACCATACAGTGACACATGCACACACTAACACTGATGTGGCACACTGGTTACACAAGCTGGTTCAGCCAGCATCCCAATGAAGCCACCTGCGAGGTCAACAGATCTCTCCCTGTCAACCTTGCTTCAATCAATTTATCCTCATCCTACCGTCTCACTTCCTTCAACCACAGAATAGAGCTTGCAAGAACAGAACCCTCTTTTCCTTCTGTAACAGTATGTGTTAATATGTGTTATGTAGCAGTATGTGTAAAATTGTCATTTATTTTGACTACCCCTTATTGTTACAGCACTCCATAATCTGCTGGTGCAACAGAGATAAATGTAATGCAGTGTGAAGCTTTAGGTTTTAATGAAAAAGCCCCATTTTTGTGTTATGATACTATCGCATATTTATAATTTGCTGTCCCTGCTCTATTACAGGGTATTTTGTTAAGTGCTCAATCCATCATTAATTTATGTACAGTTTTCACCGCAGGGCTGTATATCATATTTAATTAATGTCGCACACACATTATACATTTTACCTGCTTATATCACATTTGCTATATGATGTCAGTAAATAGGTACAGTACGTGTCTGTCCTAGGGGATGCTCTGCGGTAAAAGGACAGATAGCATGAGAGAGGCAGGTCCTTCTTCATTAAAAAAAAGAAGCCTCTTGGATTTAGTGTTCACTAAACAGATGTTCTCTGCAAATTGGACTTACTTATGTGATGAATTAAAACGATTAGACTATAAAAAAATGTCAACAACCCTTGTATAGGTTATATTATTTATGTTTTAATTTGCATGAAGGAAAATGCATATCAATTTATACATTTTATGTTTGATAGCAGCACAGACATACGATGAGAATTCATATTGTTTCATGTCTCATGATTCTGCTTATGATAGCCACATTTATTTATTTTTTACACAAACAAGGTAAAGGTGGGGTTTGATCAGGTTGAATGTGTATACCATATGAAAGAGAAGGAAGAACAGTTTTAAAAAAATAAAAACTTGCATAAAGAGCAGGTCTGGTGCAATCACCATAGTACCAAATTATAATTTGTTCTACCGACACCAGAACCACTCCTTAATATATAACCCAATTGGATCTTAACCATAGCGTGTTTAGGAGCAAAGAAAACAAGACGCAACTAACGTTAGTGCAAATTAACATGAATGGTAATGTTCATTATTAGAAATAATAATTACTAGAAATACTCTCCCAGTTTATGCAAGCAGCAACAGGCAATTTAGATTGAGATATAACGGATTACATATAGCAACCTGGCCAAAGATAAGGGAACATTGTTAAGTCTGGGACCAGTGAAACAGCTGCTACGTTTTGAATATTTCATTTTCAACGATGCTTAAAAAAAAGAATTTCATTATGAATTTTACATGAAACTAGGGGTAGAACAATCCTTTAAATCTACATCCAAGATTGTGAGCCACAACAAAGTGCCTGGCGTGTATTTCCCCGTGCAAGTTGATTCTATGTAGACCTATACAAAGCTATTCAAAGACAATCAGAAATTGCCACCTATAGAAAATGTCAAGCTACTAAAGTTTTTCTAGCATTAGAATGGGTCTACAACCTACATAAAGTAGATCTGGGCTTATGTTTAATAAAAAAAGATCAATATTTGGTAAGAGAAAGGCTTGGGGTCTAATTCCACCTCTGCAAGTGCAAATACCTATCAAGATTCTGTCTGTGGTGGCCAGTGGTCCTCCTCTTCAGTATGAGCCTTTAGGTACTTTTGTGTCATGTATACACCTAGAAGCATACATCTCTAAAGATCTAAACACAACTCAAAGGAGGGAAGATATATGTGTGCTCTCTACCAAGGCCAGCAACATTTGTTCAAAAAGTAAGAATAGTAGCCATACAGGTTCATCATTTTTTGGGGTGTAACATACGGCCAACATATAATCCAAGACTATATAGGCAATGTAATAGTGTCACCAAAATGTATTAGTTGATCATACTGCTGAGCTCATGATAGCTCATGGTAACACCCAAAGGTTTGGGGGCACACTGTCCCGTTCTCAATTAGTAGCACTGAAACTGTGGAAGGATATGTTTAAATACATACACCCTAATAAAATTTTGGTAACACCAGTGCAGTACTGATATAGTCTTGGAGAGGGGGCTGGCTTAGCTTTCATTTCTCAACACTTGTTCTTTAAGTAAGGACAGGCCCAACAGCTATTGAAAGGAGGGCATGAATGTTGTGGTTTCAGCAACTTGACTCCACTATACATTATAAAGGTCCACCTCCACTAACTATCTCCTACAGGAAGACCTTTTCTGGCTCTGTATAATGTATACTTAAAATTAGTGAGATGTCTTCTAAATATTCTTACCTATTTAATTATGCATTATATCGGACTAGCTTAGCATTTCTTGCTGGAGAAGTGAGGGAGCAGAAACCACAACTCTTCTGCCTACTCTCCCTTTAGGGAATAAACCTTAATGAGCTGCGATAACAAGAAACATTTCGTCAGCTTTGCCAAATATTATGGAACCCCATCTCTGGCTTTTCTGCAGGACAAACTACCAAGGCTGACCCTTCAAATGTATAACTAAAGGCAAACTTAAGCCATCAGTCAAATTAATGTTGAGATTCATAAGAATATACTCCTCCCCTCAGCTCCTTGGCTTTCTAAAATAGATGCCTTTTAAGTATTGAATCACAATATTCTTAAATATATTATTTTCCTTCAGAACCGATGCCATGTCAAAGTGACTGTGAGAAACTACTTACTTACTACTTAAGTTTTTTTGTTCCCATTTTTAAGACACTAGAGTCCAAATAGACTGGATTTCAAAATACCATTGCTGGAATAAAGTCTACCCCTATCTATTCCATTGCCAGTATTCTCTACATTTCTTGGTATGTCAGGTGTCAGTGACACTTTCAAAATTAATGGAGGAACGATAACAAATAAACTCAAACTGTAAATAATTTACCTTTCACATGATAAAAAAAGTAAAGCAAGCCCCACATCTCTTTATTAAAGTTTTTAGTGGAACTGTCATCTACAAAGCTTTTAGCATAACTACATTCATTTATTAAAAGATGACCCCACCTCCATTATCATAATTGTGTTTGGTTTATATGAGTTACCACTTAAGAGAAAGAAAAGAATAAAAATAGAAAGTTGTGATGTCAGGCATATGAAAAAGTAGGTTTTAAATAATAAATGCTGCTTTATCGTTTGTAAGCTCCATGGTATTGGTTTATTTGGTGTACACCAAAAAAGTGGGATTTCAAAAAAAGCTTAAACTTCAATAATTTTTGTCTGTGTCCAGTTTAGACAATGTTGGTAAAGTCTAGGTAAAGTGATTTACACACGTTTCCTGAATCATTCTGGTATTCCATTCATATTCTTGCCTGTAACATTGGCCTTATGCTGGCTTACATCAAAAATGGTGGCAGGCTAGAAACTCTACACATTAAAAAAATTGTTCTATTCAACTAAGTTTTTAGAAGATCTATAATAACCAATTAGAGCAGGTAGTGAGTAGCTAGAACACCACATATCTAGAACACCAGATATCCTAACTAGGTTTGTTTACTAAAAGCAGAGTTTCAGAAGATGGAAGTTACCCCAGAGTTACATATTTTGCAGTTTTTCTAGCATTGAACAACCTTCCCAGGAGTTGCCACTTGTGGTGAGCTTGGGTGAGCAAGGTCTACGACAGCAATATGATGGGGCAATAGGCCGCGGTGAGAGAGGAAGGAGATTTGCGTTCTTAATCACAAATTGATCCATGGCTGGCTACTTCTAGCAACAGCAGCACAGCGCAGACAACTAGCATATGACATCATAACATGGAACACTGCACTGGTGGAGCTCTTAGAGGGAGCAACTTCTGGAGATCTGTGACAAAGAAACATTAGATATCAAATGTCATAAGATATTAGGTAAGTGTTTATACAGGAGAGCTGTCCTAAGCCTAGCCTAAAAAACATTACCATATTCTTTTATCCTCAGAGCTGCAATATTCCAGACAGTGATACAGCAATTTTTCATCTTACGGCAAAGCAGCATTTAGTACTAAAACCTGTACGAGTTATTTGCAATTAATACTCATGTGTTTCTGCTGCGGTTCTTTTTATATTTGGATTCAAATGCACAGCATGTAGTAGACTGAAAAAACGAACAGAAAATAAATGACTGCTTCTATATTCCGACAAAAAAAAAAACCAATATAAATCTGAGTTACTGATGTTCCCACTAAAGGACATGGGGCCAGGAATCCTGTTTTCAGTAAAATATTCTTTGGGTTTCTGAATATGACATAAGATATTGAATCTCCTCAGTTCAACATTTTTGCCTATGGTCGGTGAAAAAAGGTTATAAATGGTCAGTTTTAGTTCAAAGCACCTATTTGACATCAACATTTAATGAACATCTATGTAAATAGACAAATAGAAGATGTAGTTTAAACAAACAGCACATAAATTACTTAAGTAGCTTTCCTATACTACTCTGAATGTATGTATATAACATATATACATTATATGCACATACTTACATGTGCACATTATATACACTGTACGCATGTATGTATGTATGTTTGTATATAATATGTGTTATACATATGCATATACATACACACCCCAAAAGTCTAGAATATTAAATCCAACTGCAAGTCATTACTTTAACATCAAGCTCCATGCAAAATAATGGAAGCCCAATTCAACAAACCTATTTCCGAACATAAATTTGGATGTTTAACATGTATACAAATTAAATAGACATGACTGAAAACATAAAATGGTCATTAAGGCTCATGTTCTCCCTTAAAACTAAAAACTGTCAAAGCAGCATATGAAATAGTAATATACTGTTTCAAAATTTGCAAAGTCCTGCACAAACAGGATTAAGAAGTTCATATTGTTCTCAACAGATCCAATCAATGCTGGATATGTAAAAACAGGACATCACACAGACTACACATGGAGTCTCAAAGAAAACATAGGCAGCTCTCAGAAAAACTTGTCGTCGATCCTGAAGTGAGGCCTTGTGACATCATCAGGGTTGATGAAGACAGAGATGGACTTTCCTGGGTTCTCAGTCACTAACTGCTGTAATTTTTTGGCTAATCGATCATCCGGTTGGTTATTGTCTCCTCCGTCTGATAAAGGGGATGGTATGCTAGTGGTGCTTCCTCTCCTTTGGAGATCCAGTGTTAGCCGATTTGCTGCCTTAACGTGTTCTATTGCCGTCCGCAGGTGTTCAGTGGGATCTGACCTTACAGAAGATAGCTTTCTGGCATGAAGCATTACTGTCTCCTCGGAAAGGTGTTCTAGCATATTACATTGAGGAATGAAGTAATTTGGGCACATTTTGTTGACTAAGCAATTCTGCAGGTCATCAATAAGTCCCAGAAGGAAATGGGCTGCATAATCTTCTAGTGCTAAGAAGTTAGCTGGAAGTCTATCACATGCCCAAAGCATCATACTACGCAGATGGTATGGACTGATTGCTTTAGGTCTTGATAAAAGCTTAATGATTATGGCTTTACAAGCTTGATAAGCCTGCATTAAACTACTGGAGATGCATTTCTTCAGCTGGACTTCACTTCTGGCAAATGACAATCTCCATTCATTATCTTTTTTACCCTTAAACGAACATGCTGGCACCAAGTAAAAACCACTAATAACTTCCTCTTCTGTAATTTTGCCATCCCAGAAGTGATTTTCCATTAGCCAGCTCTGAGCTACAGCTGGCCACCCTTTGAATGAGACAACAGGAACAATATCGTACATCATGCGACTGCTACCAACTCCTAAAATGATTGAAATTATTGTACCATTCTTTTCAACCTTCTCAACCTTCGGCATTCCACGTTGTGGTTTCTTCTGAATTTCAGACAGAACAATGCTAATTGATTCATGGAACCAGTCAGCAACTTTTGTAGGTGAAAAGAAATAGTTAGTGGCCCCATTGATATGGTCGACAATTGTACAACAATCTTTCCATTTTGCAATGGTTCCTTCGTCAAACAACCGAAGGCTTAGCCATGAGTGGCACAGAGCAGAATGACGCATATCCAGTGTCACTGGCTGGTTACGGTCATGGAGCTTTAATGCTGGCACCAGAAGTGTGAAGTCCATGTCGTAATCGGTTCCACGAGCATAAACATTTAATTCGTCAAGATCCAGGTCCACAACGCCTTCCCGGACACCTCCTGAAAGCAACAGATACTCGTTGGCTACCGGCAACTTTTGGTCTAGTTTTTGTACCATTCCTGTAACAAAAAGAAAACCAGAAATATTATTATGTAAGGTGAAGGCTTAGTTTGTTTAAAAAGTTCACAGAGCACTTTAAAAGCTCACATTTTTAAAATAAGTGTAAAAATTCACTTATGTTTAAGAAGAAATCTCGCACAAAGTGTGAATAAATGTTAAAACATTAAATCTAAATGACTGTGTGCATTCCTTTCGTATAGCACCCTATACTTAACTTCCAAAATGTATGATAGTTCATAGAAAAATTAACTCAGGATACTTGGCTTCCATCACCAGCTGTCTTTCTACTGTCCCTTCCTAGATGTCCTCCAAGGTCATCAACAAAAACTGAACTCCACATCTTCCCTTTGTTCTCATCCATTCTCAGACTTCAACTTTTCTTCTGTATAAATAAGTCAAGCAGTATGGCCTTATCTCAACCATGGTGTCTTTATATTTTCTAATTCATTCACTGAATTCAGTTCTGCTAATTTTACTTACTTAACATTTCTTAGATTTGCCCCTTACTTACAATGATACTTGCCCTAATACCTTCTCGTCTTCACTTCCCTTTCCATGATGACCAGGGCCCTCCACAAATGGTAAAATTACCATTGTCTGTAACTCATTGTGCAACAAAATTGTTGGCACTATATAAATAAAATAATAATAATAATAATTATTATTATTATGTTGGCTAACAAAAGCAATAATATAGGAGTGAGGAGCCCTTGTACTTCATGTTGGCGCTAACATGTGAAAAAGTGTTTAACCCCTGAAAAGACATGTCCCCTCGTACCAACAAAAAGGTCTAAAAGAGGCAGACTGCATGGCACTGCTGACTTTTTATATGCAACTCCAGCATCACTAGATCAATGTCAGCTATTTTTCCTCTTTCAATTTATGCTTTTAAACCTCAATTAAAAAACCTTTAAACAGTGAATGCAATCGATTGCTAAAAGAATCTAGATATGCATTTAGATGCTAATGGCCATACATTCTTAAGAGTTTAGTCCTCAATCCATTTGTATTTTGAATCCTATCCATAAAATATATACCCCGCTCTATAAGTGACTGCATGCAGCATTAAAACAAATGGGTGAACTCCGTCAACCAATCACCGTGGACTAAGCCTATGAATAATGGACTCTGTGGTTTTAGCATCTCTTTACAATGCCATCAAATGAGGCGGCATGGGAAATGGATAATCCATACGAAAGTTATTGTTTCTGGAGAGAAAAACTCCAATTATCCTCAGCCACAAGAATAAAACTATGAGTCCAACAAAAAAGTCAAATTATACAGGGTATATAATAAGGCTAAGGTGTAATGGATATACTCTCTCTTGTAATGAACTAAAGCCACAAACTACTTTTAATTGGGTAGATACAGGGATCTCATGATGAAGAACCCAAGTTCTTTTAACTCATTAACGGTACTAATCAAATGGTTTTTAATAAATGTATCAGATATAATAGAAATCATTAAATACGCCCATTATATTCATGTACAACTTCACATAAAATATACTAAGAAAACCACAGTGGGACATAAGTTTCATCAAATCAGTTGTATAGCATTCCAGAACATCCCGAAAAGCTGAATTTAATGTGGAGTGAGCATGGATTTGGGACTTGTATGTCGTGAGACACTGAAATAAAAGAGCGACTACTAGGCATCATTACAGAGAGGGGGCAATTACAATGAGATTGTGGCTTTTGTTACATTTGAGTGACTTTGTCTGTTAGCCACAAGAGGGCCCTGGAAACCACCAATTAAAATTAAAACTTCCCCCAAGGCAGTTTCACTGGAAAACCTTATTAATTGTTAAACTGATTAAGATGTCCTGATATTCTTTGTTGCCAGGCCCATTAGTAGATAAATTAGAATCCATAGTCTACGCAAATTCATATCTGCTAGTAATCCATAATGTTGAGATTTAATAATACAATGTCATGATCAGTGCACTAATATGGGTTTAAAATGGAAAACTTTGCATTATAATTACGGTGGAAAACGTAGGAAGAACTTGATGAAATGTCTCGCTAATAATAATAATAAAAAAAAAAAGCCAACAGTTAAAGCGGCCATAAATTCCTACTACCAGGAGCCGTTACACAAAAATGCCCAATACAAATACAGTTTGGATATCTTGTTCTTCATAAAAAAACACATTTATTTTTTCTCCTTGCTATTTTATCAAACTTTTCTTCAGTACTGTGCAGGACTGAAGGACATTCTACTGGTTCATAGAAACCTTGAATTTGAGGGCAGATAAGAACCATTCTAGTCTGCCCATTGTTCCAGATGTAAAGAGTGAGACCTTAATCAGTCTGATCTTAGATTCAGGATAGCTTTATGTCTACCCCATGCATGTTTTTAATTATTTTGGTAAGTATTAAAGTATAAGCATGGGTGGAATCAGAACCTGCCTTTCATAAACAGGAATAACAAATTGGCTTCTCTATTGTGCAGTGTTACCTTGTGTCATTATCATTAAATCAACATAAGCATAGAGAAATGTATCATATAGATTTGGTTCCAAGACTCTAAAGTCCAGACAAACAATGAGAAAAGATCATCTATTTCTGCTGGGAGCCGATGTTTGTGGAACGACGTACAATTAGTACTGCCACCAGTCCGATCTGTTGTACATGCAAATGAATTTAATGTAAATGAAATACTGTTAAATAGTTTAGTACTATGAATTGGTAGTGCTCTGCTAAGCCACAACCTTACTTCAGCTTTTTGAAATATTGTACAGTATGCCCTTGTGTAAGTATTAATTGCTGAGATTTTACGATTTTGTCTGGAATGCCTGTCAAAACACATTTTGGTAACAGAAGTGGGTAGAGGCTAATACAGCGAGGGAATTTAAACATGCATGGGATAGGCATAAAGTTATGCCGACTCTAAGACAAAACTCAAGACTGATTGAGATCTGACACTTTACATCAGGTAAAATGAGCAGACTAGATGAGTCAAATGGATCTTAGCCAAAGAAAATACTAAAGACAACATTTATAAAAAGCAGTTCCAAATGTGAAGTTAGCAGGAAACATTCTATCGGTTTCAATGATGTTGGCTCAACATTTAAAGGTTGCCCCAGAATAAACATCGGCCAATGGTTTGGAGAAAAAAAGCTAGGCTATTCAGAAACGATCTACCCAGCTGTGTGTAACACTGGCACCACCTAGTGGCCAATTGTAGGTGGAACCCTTCATGAAACGTACAAGGTCTCCTTTCGCTTAGCGTGCAGCATGAATATTGTGTCATAATACGCACGCTGCAAGGCTTACATTGACAAATTAGCCTTGGATGAAAGTGAAGTGACAAGCTAACAAAAGATTTTTTTCTCCATAGAAGGATTACGGTGTCTAAAAGATTCTACCAAGAGGATTTAATGTAGAGGGCATAATTTAATACCCATGTCATGCAGAAATAAGTCTCCAATGAGAATGGTAGGGATTTTGTGTTTTTAGAGTGAAGTGAGCTAAATGACAGAAGTAAGAAAAAATGCTGTGATATTATATAAAGATTAATGTGTTGCTTACATAAGTTGGAAAACATATCATTGCTTTCAATTCCCAGAGCTGGACATTTTTTAATAATAATAATAATATTTCACTAACATATTCCACAGCACTGTACAATTTAAATATTGGGTGGTTAATAAGTATGTAACGAACAAGACACACATATGTTCATCAGACATTAAATGTTTAGGACTATTATTAATTCTATCTTAAATATACAAATTTAAACCATTAAATCTATTTGTCAAGCCTTCTGTGCCATATCATCCTGTGTAATGCAATGCTGGGTAAATGCCATTATTTGGCAAACCGACGAACAGCTGTGAACAATAGCAGGAACAAGAGAGGTTTGTCAGTGTTGGCAACCCGGCTCCCAATCTACCATCTTGTGTACCGCTATTAAAAACAAAATACTACCATATGCTATTATAGACAATGATAGAGGAGTCACATTTTGAGTATAAAATCTCACTTAACTATTGGCGTAAACTGTGAGAATGTGTACAGCTCAGGCTTTATATATATATATATTATATATATAGTATATATATATATATATATATATATATATATATATATATATATTATATATATATATATATATACACACACACATATATACACACACAACCTCCGCTGCCGACACTTCCGCCGGGGCTAATATGGTGGAGCACCAGCGTGACATAACCTTCTTGTGCTCCATCATAGAAGCCCCGGTGGAAGTGCATCCATCATAGAAGCCCCGGTGAAGTGCATCACGCGACACCAGGGAGTCTGAGGGTGCATTGGTAAGTCTGGGTTGTGTGGCATATATAGGGGGGCAGAGGGGCATATCTATAAGTAAGGTGCATTATGAATTAAGGAGGGACCTTAAAATGGCAATTGGTTTTCCAAATTTCTGCATAATAGAAAATAAAACACTGTTTTACCATTCCACTTATGTGTATTTTTCCCTTAAATGTTTTTTTCTTTAAAATAGCGCCAAACTTTTAAGATGTGGCCTATAATTGGATGAAGCCTATATTACAGCAAATACGATATATTTATATACAAGGTCCAATAGTATACTACTGCACACCAACCAATTTCTTGCAGCCTGGTGCTTGGTAGCCCAGAAGACTAACATACAAAAATACACAAGTAGTTGCCAGCACTCAGGTCTTCTTTTTAAATAATGCAATGATGCGCCATTAGGGTCAACGTTTCAGTCTTTAATGACTCACCAGGACACACATGTTATAGTTAAAAGTTCACTAAATGCATAAGATTTGCATTATTTCTCTTTCCCAGATTACTTATTATGGACAGTTTGAGAGTGACGGATGTTGATTTCTGGACACTTATTAATCATTGAGATATTGGCTCTAAAACATCTAAAAATCTGGTAGGATTGTGTATATAATTTGAATGTATACAATTAGTCCAATGAGAAAAGAACATGTCAACAACAAAAAGAAGACTCTACATGCTAAAGTGATCAACAGCATCAACCATTTGTCTGCCTCTATTTGCAAATTCACATTCTGATGTTATTTTGCATTATAAAAAAAATCCCTTGACATTTAGGTATTCCTCCAACAGAACTGATTTTTTGAGCCTTTTTGTTGAATTCTATCAATCAAATTTGTAGGCGAACATCAGCCTAAATTTCCAAATTCATTGCTTCACAGGGTGTTCACACCAGCATGCAAATGCTGAAATATTAGGGCAGCCTGGTCACAAGAGTGACCGACCTAACAAATTTCATGTTGCGGACAGTCTAGAAAAATGTCTTAATAATAACAACAACAAAAAAAAATAATAATAATAAATTGGGTGAAGCCAAAGCTGTTTTTCAGTTGCTTTTGAATTTTCCATGTTCTCTCTGACACATTGAGTTTTTCACTGATTTAGTTTGTACTTTGGTACTGTAGCATAACAGAAAAACAATGCTTCAAGAAGCCAACTTCTTTATAAAAAACCCCCCAAAAAACAGTGCAGAATAATCATAAGAGTCATGGATACAAACAGCAGACAGAGGTGAATGAACAATTGCTCAAGCATCGGCGTACATACACATAAAATAAAACAATTCTCAGATGTTAACCATCTAAGGGCACACGGTCACATTTATATTTTGAGTTGAAGCACTGCAACCGAAATACAGAAGGCAAAATAGTTATTTGGTCAAAAAAAAAAAAACACTTCACACAAATATGTTTCTGAATCTACTATGTTCATTGCAAAAATGCTTTAAATTATATATATATATATAATTATATGTAAATGCTTTAAATAGTTTATATATATTCCAATTCTTTCCTTTAAATGGACAAACTTTGTAATCAACACTTCAGTTAATCTGCATGTACTGCAAATAACATATTGCGCTGCTTAACCTCGAATCATGCTACAGTGTGATCTTTCACGACACGAATAACATTCTCAGAAAGAAATAAAAGGAGAAAAGTTCACCGGGCTATAAAGGGCTGCAGAACTGAGCGCCGCCATTGTTGTCTCTTTTTATTGTATGGATTTTCTCTAAAACTTAAATCACAAAGCTTGGAATAAAACAAGGCTTGCTTGGTTTCCCGTCCCCTGCCTCTTTCTTAGCATGACACCAGAGGGCTCAGTACAAAGAGAAAGCCAGTATTAGCATTTCAAGGAGCCAGTGATTTATTAGAAGGAACAGTTTGGCCATGGGACAATAATTTGCAGGGCATTCCAAGCAACAATGAGCAGTGAAGAGTACGTTGTTCAGAGCAAAGAATGGGGAGCTGGATTTTTCTTCTAGAAAATGCCTTTGTGTTTTAAGTTCATCAAAGTCATGACACTGCTGGTGTAGACACAAGCCATACACCTTTAAATTTCATCTCCATTACGTTACAGGTAACCCATAAAAGAAACATCAGCAAGCAGGGCACAGATGGCTCATGATGCAAAGCTATAAAAGCTTATGAGGCCATTGGGATAAAAAATGATTTGGTTTTTACCAAGATTAAAAATTTGGGAGACTTTCAAATACATTTCATGGTATTGCTCTAGACTACACT
>VKOC01000005.1:32375865-32397628 GCA_009364415.1 Spea multiplicata
CCTCCAGAAATGCCTTATGCCCCCCATTGAACACTCCCTCCCCCTCCCTCCTCCAAACTTACCGGAGCTTCTGAGTCCCCTGTGCTTAGTCCGGGCAGCGTGTAGAGCTCTACACGATTCGCATACACAACTTCCGCTGCAGCTGGAGGGAGGTGGGGTTAGCAGTGAGGGTTGTCTGCGTCCATCGCACAGACCTTCCCTGGCTGTCAGAGATCACGGGGAACTCTGATCTCTGACAGCCCGGGGAAGGTCTGCGCGATGGACAACCCCCACTGCTAAATGCACCTCCTCCCTCCAGCTGCAGCGGAAGTTGTGTATGCGAATCGTGTAGAGCTCTACACGCTGCCCGGACTAAGCACAGGGGACTCAGAAGTACCAGTAAGCGTGTGTGTGGGGGGGAGGCAGGAGGATCCAGGTCCCCTGCATCGCTGCGGGGGATCTGGATCTTAGTCTCATAGTCAGACCTAGTTGAGGTCTGATTATAAGACGACCCCGATTATAAGACAAGGGGCATTTTTCAGAGCATTTGCGAGCAAATACGGTAAATACGTTTTTACATGATTATCTCTTATGAATGCTGTGTAATCTCTCGACCAAGCCACTTTAAATATGTCTACTACTTTAAATTTTCTGTACCAGAACACAATCTTAGAAAAGTTTTATTTATTTATTTTTTGTTATCCAGATGGTGAGAAACATTCAGAAAAAGTATTTGATCTTTGGACTTCATAAAATGAGCTGATTGAAGAGTTTCCAGCTGCAGAGGCTGCTTGGATTCAGGCTGTGTGCTGAGAATCCTGAATGGAGCAGAACTTCAAAGTGTCAGAGACTGCAAACTAATCACTTTTGGAGTTGCCAGAGGAGAACAAGAATGGATATTTCTGGAGTAGTTACTAATCAGGCAGCATTGTTCCAGAAGACTAAAGCTTATTGTATGACACTGAAAGAAATGTTTTGCTTGTTTGCATTCTGTCTACCCCGTGGCCTAAGGGTCTATCAGAGAAGTTTAAGACGAAGACAGATGACTTGAAGGAATGGGCAACATTGCCTTGGTTTTGCTATTCTCATGCATTATGGAAGCATTGGTTAATGTAACTAAGGAGCTGTCTATTAAGGTAGCTATCTAGGACTTGCCTTTTGCAGGTGTGATTTATAATACTCAAAAAAGTCATTTTAGGAGCAATGGACCATGTACTACATTAAGCAATGTGGTTCGGAGACATTTCAGTACAGCCTATTTGTTGCCAGAAATGCTCATAATGTGACCTGATTTCTAAATATAGAAGAAATGTGGACAAAAAAAGACACCGCTGTCCCACTTATAGAGCAATGCAATGTTTAAATTCAGCCTGAATGAGCAAATGTCCAATCCCTTCCCAGTTCACTTTAAGCAGATGTGGAAGAGAATCCAATGGGGGCTCTCTGACTTTTCGCAGCATCTATAGCCAGCTGTGCCCAGGCATGGTTTAATGGTTTAGCCAGGGATTTCAAGGTTCAAGCCACGGAAGGATTTTCAGTCCCACTGATAATAAACTTGTGTGTGCTTAAAATAAATATATAATGTGCATACATCAGAAGGCAGCCTCCTGGAATATAAATCCGCTATGTCTCAGAAGTATCAGTGAAGCAAATAGTGTTTGAATCAAAGTTCAATGTTATTGCTTTTAATGTGACAAAAAATGAGTGTTCTTAGAAGAACAGGTAAAATAAAAATCTTGTACAGCCAATCCTGAGCAGACAATACTACCTGCACCCCCCCATTACACACACACACACACACTTGTGGTGCTGCTACTCCAGATAGGACAATAGAGCATAACCCCACAGGCTATAAAACACCTGTCACACCCCAACAGATGCTTGTTCCTTATCCTTCCTCCATTCACATCCTTCCGCTGTGTCTGTTTCTGCCTTCCAAGTGTTTTATCCTCTACAGCAAGGAAGAGTTAATGAAACTGCTTTACCCATATGGGTAATTGTTCATTCCCCTAGAAACAACCATCTGAAGCATTTGTTATTTACCTAAACATGGAATCAAGGCATTCACATTAGGCTAATATGAAGCGCGAAAAGGCCAGAATGAAAAGTTAATCAACCTGGATTTATTCCACCCCTGATCATTTCTCCTTCTGCATGTCTGTTCTCTCCAGGCAAATCTCCTTTTAAAACACCCTATTTTTAGATTCAAAGCTGCGGGGTATATTTATTTCAAAGGCATACTTTTTTTCTTGTTGTAATCATACTGTTAAATAAAAGTGAAACTATTCATAAACATAGAGAATTTTGTGACACCCTTCAATAGTATACTTTAGGTTCGCCCCATTGGGTGGGCCATGTGGGAACCATGTTCGGCTAATAATTTACTCCTTCGTGATTTAATAAGGGGTGGCTTGCAAACATAAAACCCATTCCAGCATTATATTGAAAGGCCTATTCTATGGGGTGTTTTTAAATAAAACATTATCAAGTGATAATCGCTTGCCTTTGTGATTGTAAATGTAACAAATATTGTTATATTATTACACAAATATAAATAAATTAATAAAATCAGCACCCCACAGTGACCAGATCTACCACTCCAGCAGCAGATTGGGTTCCGGCCATATAAAAAAAAGTGGCCTTGCATATCCAGACGACGAATACAAAAATGAATTTACAAATACAAAATAGGCAATGTAATCAGTGAACACAATATATATATATTGTCAGACATCCCACTCTGTAGATGCACAATGGATACTGAACATAGAAGTGCCTCTTGAATAAAAGACTGGTTTAATGATTGGCATTCATTCAATATTGCCATTCAATATGGGGAAAAAGTGAGTGCCGTTCGTCAGCTATAACTCAGTATGATTTCCAATGGATAACTGAATACACAACATCCGTGAGTCATGATTGAAGCTTGTGGGTGGTTCGACATAAATTTAGCAACAGCTTCCATATCCCCAGCGGAGAGGTTCAGTGTTGTTATCAGAGGCTAGCAAGAGTCTGACTGTGTTTTAAACTTGATGAATACGCTCCGATGGTCAAGAGCAAGCATCTAAAAAAGCATTCACAAACATTCCTTCTCTAAACATTGCACTCTTTGGTCTAGATATTCAATTTTTGTCTCCATAGTTAGTTAGAACACATCAAACCAAGATGCTCATTTTGTACTTATGTACTTTAAGTGTACTTACATTTGGACAAATAGCCCCTATCCACGCGTGTCACTAAGTTCAGCTTACAGAATTTGCTGGTGGTCTAGCAAGGGGGGGAATAGCAATAGGAATAAAGGGCCTCTTAAAAAGTGTTCTTTTCAACAGCAAACTATATTATTGCGCACTTTTAAAACTTTGTACCAGAATTCGTTTCATACATAAGTCCCACTGAGTGCCAATTGTGGCCTTAGGTCAGTGCTATCATATGAGAAACATCTGTACCTGCAGAGGCAATGTTCCTGCTAGATCATTCTGCAATGGGAATGGTAACAGAGCTTCCAAGAATGGTATGAACTCCACAGTCTTTTGCAGCTGCATCCCTGCGAAAATGAGCTTGATTGTTGCGAGAGTTGATCTCAACACTAAATATGTAAATAAAACATCTGCAAAACTCCATCAGAAAAGAGATCCAGCAGAAGTCCATATGCATCAAACCTTCCAAGAACATCCTGGTGGGACATAATGCCAACCAGATCCTCCAACCCAAAAATACAATGAGAGGTTCAAAGAACTCCATGTTATAGCAATAACGGCACAATTAATGTGATCAATAAAATAGAAACAAGAGTGAAGGTTTAACCAAAATATAACATAAGCGAGAGTATATTTTAAAGGAGAACTAAGCCAAACAGGATAGAGAGTATGAACACTTTGCTCCAGAAACCTTTTATTTTGTGAGTCTTGCACTTTTACTGAGTGTCTACCGCAACGAGCCCTAAACGCAGCATTTACTCCACAGATGGATCACTTCTGTGTTTATAAGTTTTTATGAATTATATTATATAATCATGAAATATATCGCAGCACAATATATGCTGGTTCAGTCCCACAGCACTGTGCAATTACCCTCACAAGGCAGACGAACAATAAGAGCTTACCCCAAAGCCAATGTCTAATAGGTCATCATGGGAACAAATAAATTAGGCTCAATCCAGATCTATATAAAAGCAGCTGTTATAGCTTTATTGTGGTCTGTGGTCCGTAGCCAAAATCACAAACACATGCAGTGCAGAATATCATGGAGCTAAATCATATGTAATATTATTATCAGGGCTGTTGGCAGCTATGCCTAAATTTTCAATGCATGCATTTTAAAATGTACCCTGCACCAAATTCAGTTTAGAGTATATGTGATGCCTTATCGATGGAGCTGAAGAATAAGTCATACATCACTCTGATCCATGGGAATACACAAATTTAGGCAGGGGATCATGGTATTTGTAGTCCAACAAAGGTCAGGGGTGCCTCTCCTGCATTAAAAAATATGACTCAAGGGTAGTAAGTCACACACTTGTCATATTTCTGATTACATAATAACAGCATAAATCTGCCCCTTGCTCTGCCCCTTTTACTTATGTGGTTGAGTTGTGAATAATTTATTTCTCCGGAGACCAGGCTCAAGTAAGAAAACAAGTGTTACCATGACAACCTGTTGTATCTACAGTATCCCTGAGGTTCCCTCTTTACTGAGGTATGACTCACGCATCTGACATAGAACAAAATCAGCTTATTCACAGAGCAATTATAGCACAGATCCGCAGCCCTGCGGAGGTTTTTAATAGAGACACAGAAACAGAAATTTGACGGGAATCACGTGTACCACCTAGACTGCTCCTTTGCTCCACTTTCAGTATTTGATCATGGGTCCTATGTCACAGTCAACATATATTATATATCTGCCCCAACTGGTTTTTGGTAACTTTTCTACTCTAGTTTGCAAACTTTTTTGTCTAAGCGCTGCGTAAATTGTTGGCGCTATATAAATAAAAGATAATAATAATAATAATACTATGTGACAAAATACTGGGACCCAGGGAATGGTTGAATACGCAAACCTGGAACACTGGGGAAGCAGAGTTTCACCTGGAGATTATGGGTGAAATCAGGTAATTTCCCTGGTCTCTCCATGCGTGTGTATGTGTATGTGTATGTGCATGTGTGTGTGCATGTGTGTGTATATGTGTGGTGTGAGTACCCATCTCAGTTCCCTGCCCTCAGAGCGGGTTTGGTTATTCCTTGCCATTAAAACTATCTCACCTCACTTGGCGTCACTATTGTAACTTTGTTAACTCATCAAATGCAAGAGACAGTATTGAAGAACAACGAACCACGCAACATCACAGGAAAACCCTGTCACTCACAGCAAATACCCGTTGCCATTTACACACAACTACACAGAACCCCTAGAACATCCTGGTGTGATCAAACAGGTTTTTAAATGTGCAAGGGGGTAGAATCACATGTCGTTTGATATTATTGCTTTTAATGTGAGAATAATTAGTGTTCTTCTTTGAAAAAGAAGGGCAGGTGTAATAAAAAGCATGTACAGCCAATGCTGAGTAGGCAATGCTACCTACACCCCCCCCCCACCTTTTATACACACACATGACATGCGGTCTCCAGTTCTACGTAACCATAAATAATTGTACTGATTGAAAACCAAAAATAAACTCTAGATAATGTTGACATATTCATTAAATTATGCTAAAGTTCCTCTCTATTAAGTGTTCTAACAAACGTTAAACAGGGGATGTCTTGGCACAAAGTGGGTGGAGCCAAACTGACATAATCCAGGAAATGGTGTCCTGAACAAGAACGTTGGCAACTATATATCTATAGATAAAGACCGACTCTGATTAAAAGTTTAAACAAGGTCATATCAAGATGGACCAATCCTGCTATTAGCTGATACGATGTTATCACCCAAAATTTTAAATAGTCAAAAAGGGTGTTTTTGTTTAAGGCATAGGTAAACTTTTGAAGAACTCTCAGTGATTTAAATATAGATCTTGATGGGTGGCCCAGCCAATTGTGTGCCTTCCATAATGGTTAGTTATGTTGGTGTTTCAGCTCAGTTTATCTGTGAATTACATTGATACATGAATATTTTTTGTATGCAATGTTTTACATTTGAACTTTTCTTCTTGCATCATTTATAATATATTGATCTCTATTGACGATTTATGTAGCCTCTAACTTTGAGCTCTGCATTTCTATGGTAACGCAAAACATTATTTTTTACTTCATTATGACCTTGTAAAAAAAAAAATATCTTCCCTTTGTTTGTTATGTTTATATTGATATTTAAAAGGTATCCACTTGTTTCCATGGGAACTAGCACACTATATGTAACTGTGACATCACTAAAATGGTGATGTCAAGGGCCAGCATGAGGGTATACATGCAAAAAAAATATAGGGTAACATACCTTTAGAAAGACAGAGAAATGATATGGCTTACTAAAAATGAACAGAAAAAAAATCCTTGATCTTTGTACACAAAATAAACGAAACAAAAATGAAAACCACAATAAGACTTTTTGTGACTTTTTGAAATTAGTGTAAATTAATAGTAGCCATTGCTACTCAAACAACGGTCGAGTGTTAGGATAACTTTCACGATGTGTCTAAAATATTTCTTTATGTCTGTTCACACCTATTTCAATTTAGCCTTCACACCAAAGCAACGCCTAATTGTTTGCCATATACATTATTTATGAATTTAGGGAAGCATTGGGTGTTTAGTAGTTTGCTCACCAATGTGGACCATTAACCTTTGAAACACTTATCTAGCAATTGCGTGGCAATAATTCTCATACATCAAAAAAGTCCAAATATATCCTCCTAGGACGTATGCAAACTAATCCCCAAGTTTTAGTTTGTACTCACCTGGGCATAATCATGGTTTGGTATCTACAGTCAGAAAGTCAGAAAGTCTTTCCAGGATCAGTCCAAACACATATGGATCCTACTGACATTTCCTGGCAAATACAGGATATTCCAAAGGTCCACATTATTGAATTATCATGGGGAAAATCAGGGAACCTTTAGATTTATCAGATACATCCTAAAATAAAATACATTATTAAAGCCTCTCTGTGTTCGGCATCTCAGCTCTGGCATTTTTAGAAAGACACGCCAGAGGGCTGCAATGTGACTGTGACTTCCGAAATGCCCTTCTTAACTAGAAATATTATAAACAAATTGGCACATTACTCTACAGCTGAGAACTAAGCGCTAATATGTTTTCTGAATGGGGTTTAAAACGAGTCTTTGCAGTTCAATAGTAGCCTTAATCTGAAAAAAGGGAAAAAAAAATAATACATTATATTCTGACTCTACACAACTGAGATTGAGATATGTATAAAAGACTAAGAATGGAGCAATAAGGGGCACCATTCCATTGATTGCTTTGGTGATTGCGCCACTCTGTCTACTTTTAAACAGAGCTACTCTTTCCACATAAACCCCAATGAATGGATCATAGCCAAGTATGTCTAAACATAATAAAGTTTATATAATCTAAGATAAATATGGATATACAATGGTAAGTTTACAGTAGCAGGACCATTGTGTCCTTCTTTACCAGTATGTGTTAACATGTTAATATTATTGCGTATTTTCCATTTTTGATTGTTTTAAATTTTACTCTAATTTTACAGTAAGGAATCTGATGCCGCTGTATGAATACACTGTAATAGCAAATGTTTTGAACTTTAAAAAAAATGTTTTATTTCTAATTCACTGCCATGTAAGGCACTGAACACTGATTCACCCTTTCAATGGTCGAAATGTCTGGAAGGTCGGTATTTCAAGCCCTCCCACATATAATATATTACAGAATGTTACCTTCAGGCAGATTTAAGAAAAAGTAGTCTTTTTCTGAAATATCCGCTCTTCCAACTGTAATCGTGTACACATTTTCCTGTGATTCAGTTGAAAATGCGCTATTAGCATCTACAGATCTCTATCTCAGTTTCCTGCATCTTTTTAATTGGATTTATCAGGAAAGGAACATGGGCAACTGCAACAGGTTGTGGGTAATTTTATTACCAAGTGAGCTAGTAAGGGCAAAGCGATAAAAATAAATAAATCAAGCTTTTATCATTTCTATATTTAGTATCTGCATTGCACTTTTTCTCCTATTTAGGACAGCCGAGTAAATGCAATTAAGTCAAAACTAAAGCGACATCATGGCCATTGGGAGATTTATTAGAAACACTGCCTGTATGAACAAGAATATCGAGTATGTATAATGGGCTACTTAATGTTCTAGAGCAGTGAGGTGATCAGCCCAGACTTAACAGAATCTTGGGAAGTCACGTTCCGGGACCTGGAATGAAACTCAAGTGCACCGTACATCCTTCTTCAAAAATACATATGGAAAGCCCTCCATGACAGCCATATTCATGCTGATGGGCATATCTCCGATTGGCTTGCCATATAGCATGGTATGTATGTAACAAACGTATAGTGTTATTATTATTAATGATTTATGTATCATTATTTGGACTTACAGAAATAAAAGATGAGGAGGATCCTGCACAAATAACAATCTAGAAGGGGATTATGTGCTGTATATGTGAAGAGAAAACCCTATAATCACTGATTTAAAGTAGTAAGGGGATTAGCCAGCTTATTCTTACCAAAATTTCAAGTGGCTATGCTGAATTCATTATAACACTGTCCCTTCAAAGAGTAAATCATGTAAAGGATTAACCCTTCATGTGACAGACAGCAACTGAACAACTCCTCTTCAGCACTGATCAACTAATTCATCATTTAAGGAACTCTTTCAATAATAAAAGTCTTCTTAGAATACAGCAAAATCAAGAACAAATATTATTAAGCTTAAAACAATGTGCTACATTTTATTCATGTGGCTCTCGCTGGATTTTAGTGATCTTACCAAAATACCCCAAATCCACAAGATCTTCATTCACATTTATTGCAAACAGGTCACTTGGTGGAACTTCTCCACTAGGGAATTCAAAAATGTAGTTTGACGAGCAGGTAAGGAAGAGGCCAACTTAATGTTTTTAAAATTGTAATCCGACTGAAACCAAGTCAGATTTCCTATTTTATTCTATTAATTGAATATATTACCAATAGGTCTTTGACTGAGCTATGTGCTTCACTACATGCTTCACTGCTACTCCCTCTAACACTGAAATCCATAATACCTGAAACATTCACTGACACTTCTATGTTAATATATCTCAAGCCCTATGCAGTGGGGAAAGCAAGACAAAGCTTGCTGAGATTTAGGCTCCCGTACGGGGGCAAAAAAAATAGTTAAAAAAAGTTTCAGTGCCACTTCAACTTTCACACTAAGGTATTGATGGGCAAATGTAACCACAGCAGTGAATTTCACATTATACATACTAACTGTAAGAGTGATGAGGTCTCCCCCACACGGTCAGTATGCAATTCATTCACAGTCATCAAAAATTTGTATAGGAAATTAGCAAAGACAACCTCATGAACAGCAGGCGCTCCCAGATAAAATGTAAATGTCAAAATAGATTTTGGGAGCTAAAATAACCTTAAATATTTTACTTACATATGATTTAAGTAACACATTACAAAAAAAAAAACTTTGTATTTACCTCTTATAATATGATATACATTTAATAAACTGCATCAATATAAAGTATGAGCACAAAATTAGGTAGATACCATGAGCACACATTAATCCGTATATAAATTTATATGCATAAACCATATAGGATCACCCAGAAACTCTTTGCCCACATCTCTGACTCATAAAGGGTTAAAATCATATCGCAACAGTATATAAAAACAAGAGACCAACACATTTAGTCTCAATTAAAAAAAGCTTACTTATTGGAATTAAGTGATAATAACAGCAACAAAATTTCTAACAAAACATATTACAAATGGCTTATTATTGGATCAGATACATGCTTACACCACATTCTTGTTTTATATGCTTTTAAGTTTATGCCCTACAACCTATCCCACACCATGTAAGAGATCATTAGACTGTTTTCTGGATCTTTAGCACTTGCTGGGTTAGGCAACGTACTCCAGAGCAAAGCTTTGTATATTACAAATAGTACAGAAAGTAAACGAAATAACGAAGGCATTTATATGGGAATGGTGATGATCTGTCCATGGTCCTGAATCATTCTCTGCGATTACTTTGAAATGTAACTGTGATTCATACAGATATCGCTTTATTTCAATAACAAAAGAAAGCCATTTTTCTGCCGGTACGATAAAAGTACCTAAAGTCACGTCGCCTTGGTTAAAAGTCTTAAACCCATGGGTATTCAAAGGTGCAGAATTCTTGTATTAAACACGGTACCTTCTCAACTCTCATAGCATGTAAGAAATCTATGGTTAATGATGGTCTCATTATAAAAGTCAGCAGCTGAAAGAGTTAAGCTTCAACATTCGAGACAAAAAAGGGAGTCTTTTTTTACTCAATGTTCAAAACATACATAAATATGACATTTACTATTTTGTGCATTTTTTACTTATAACAAACTAAGGCATTTCTTTCCCCGATTAAGATGTATTCCTGAGTTTGTCGGTTCAACATTATCTCCTTTTAGTTAAGCACCAATTACAATGTAAAACGGTCATTCACTCAATAAACAAATAATGGAATTGTTGATTTGTTTCATTGCTGTATGAATATGAATGTGTAAATGAGGCAGTACCAGCAGGCCTGCTTTCTAATGGATGGTAAAGAAGCATCAAAGTGAAATGCATTCTCTCCAGAGCTGTTGAATGAATCAGTAACAGGGAAGCAGCTATAGTACAGCAGAAGACTTCAGCATCTTCACTCACCACTTGAATTCTTGTTCTGTTTCAAGCGATTTCCACATAGACACTGCAGCATATGCACTCCTTTCTTAAGGAAATGCCCAAGAATCTTCATTGATTGACTTTTTTTTTCCTGAATCCTTGACAGGCTCACAATGTGAAGGAGTCAGCAGCTCATCACCCAGTGCACGGGTTGTCTTGCAGTCGTGACATGGACTGGTGTTTGGATTGCGAGTAGCAATCGAGATCAGAGGATTAAAAACTGATCAAACGTGACATGTTGGGACTTTTCAATGAAGGCAGTTTGCCAAAAAGGGCAGAGCTGGGGAGATCATTGTGAGGACGTCAGCCGGAAAACACTGACTCTACTCTTAGCCCTGCCTCCTTCTATAGAGCCTGAGCATCTAGACAACAGGCTGCTCCAGCTTTCACTTCACAGGGATCAGCTGGTAGAAGCAAGAATACCTCCCTATACAACTCATACAGAAATGAACATGTACAGTTAACTACACATACAATACGTAGAAGGAAAAGGCTGCAAGTCAGACCAATAAATCCAATTCAAAAAATCCAGTATAAGTCCTATTTAGTATGATAGTGTAGGTTTTGTACCAGTAATAAACTAGAATCCGAATCTTTCTATGTTGTCGGATGGTAAAGTAATAATACAGTGTACATTTATAAGTAAATGCATTTTTTTTTCTTTATGACCCTATAGTCTTGGATTGACCTAATTCTACACTTGTTTATGGAAACAGAATTTTGAAAAGATTCATTTATTTGGCTGGTAGACATACCAGATTTCCATGGAGTAAATAATAATAGTACTTGTTATTCTCTATCCTGATACCACAGAACTATGAGATATACTGCTAGGTTTTAGAACTTAGATTCCATGTTAAGGTTCTTTTAAAAACAAAACGTTAAGGGACACAGGGTTTCTGTAGTCCTATAAAAGAGTTGTCCATCTCCAACTTGTTACACTACAACTCCTAGAATTATCTACCAGATGCGGGGTAAGAATTCTAGGAGTTTATGGTTGCAATTGGGCTTTGGACATCCTGTTTTTATTGCTTTCTTTGAGTTCCTACTTTTATGTCACAGGACGTGTAAGAGACAGTCATGCCGGGTGTCATCATATGCTCGGACCAACACTTAGGTACCCTGCAAAGTGTTTCACAAAGAAACTCTCTGCAGGACATGGGAAGGCTTGGGGACACACGGTTAATTGTATTTGTAATGTAAAACAAAAAATGACTGTTTAGCACATTTATTACGATTTAGGGAGTATTTTCTGTATTAACACAATTTTATTTGAAAGTCTAGAACAATGAACCCCGTAATATCCCAATCAGATTTTAATTGATGAGTGGCTGCCACACCGAGTATAAAACAACCCCCTCCGCATTTACCTTGTGAACTGGTGTCAAATATAACCATTTAGAATGCATAAATAAATGAGAAAATGCCACATAGCCTACATTACCTAGTCTCTGGCTTCCATTTATAGCTTCCGAGCAAACAGAGTTGTGTGTTTGACGTATGTGCCACAAGAAAAACAAATACCACTGTGTTCGGATTTTGTGAAAATCACCTAGAAAACCCTATTGAAGATAAAGTAAGAATTACACAACTTGCCACTATAGCAACAATTGTTTGCCTCATGCCACTGGGGAGAAGAGCAGGGCACAGGCATAACCCAGAGGAGAACGTATTTAAGAGGCTTTGGTTTATGCCTTGGGCTGTGGAAAAAGCATAGGAAATGACAGATACTCAGGATACACAAGGGAGTTCCCATCCTCATGAGATTAGCCAAGGAAACGATCCTCTACCTCACCAGGCCTGCTATACATCCATACGCACATAAAGGAAAAACACACAGTGCTAATATTTGTCCCACATGAGCAGTGGGTACTCAGAAAAACAGAAGAGCATGTAATATAAGACATTAAATACAATAAAGGAAATGGACTATAAAAAGTATATACAATCATCTTTGATTATAGAAAGAACCAGACACTCATTATAGTATTACTCAGGAAACAACAACTCGGAGATGGCTTTTATTTTATTTATTTCTTTTTTTTCTTTTCAGAAACCTGTTTTCCCCAAAAGACATGGCAAGCAGCTGTGTGCACGCAACAGACTACGTGGACCTTTGTTGAGTAAGCGAAACGTATTATCAATCAACAGGACATACTTTACAAAAATGCGTGCTGTCAAACTTGTATTGTCTGTGAGATGGAAACATACTGGTAATGTCTGGATCTACGTATATTAAAGCAATGGATAGAGCATTGTTACAGGTCCACTTTGTTCTCTGTTATCTGCAAACAGAAAACTGTTTGGGGGAATTTACATGGCAACCACTTTTTGTTCTACAAAATGGTGTGTGTCACTGTGTGAAATAAACCAACTATATGAAAAAATATTCTCATATTAAAATCAAAGCATAAGAAACATATAAAAAGGCAGATCGCTACACCACCACCCAACAGTCTCAAGTGGTTTGCCCATACAGAGTCTTAGGCTACAGCAGCTCCATGGAAAGTTCTGATTCTGTGAGTTGGTTTAGATTGAGACATCACATTATGTAAAACAGTCACACATGCTTGCCTATTCCAAGTGTATAAATCGGTATAGCTTTTTTCCCCCTTGCATTATCTGCCAACGTTTGGTCTTGCATAGTGCACATTACTTTATTATGCATGTCTGTGGAGGATGAGTACATTAGCATATGAATGCCTAGGCAGGAGCAGGGGTGACTCACATTGTTTGTCATAAAATAGCGCAGGGTTCAAATACTTATACTAGTAAATACGTGATTTCTGGAGTGGCGCTTCATTTAATTTAATAAATATAACATTGCTGAAATGGTTAGTGTTATGAGCGTGAGCATCATTTACCTACGACCATGACTCTGACAGTAGAACTCAGATTGCATATTTGTGCCGTTGTACACCTCTATGGAATATGATATTGCTAAATAAATCAATAGATAATATTAATATATTTAACTTTTACCTAGTTTATAGTAATGTTCTACTTATAGGACCTTAGAGCGCTGCCATGCTTTCATCAGTACAGCTGTCCAAATGCACCATACATGTTTGCATGAATGAGCAGCATGATCGAGATGAGTGGCTACAGAGGATATGATGACAAGATGATCACGCAAGTGATGAGAGCAACTTGCAAGTGATCAGACCACTGACCATATGTTCAAAGCTGCACAATTGACAATTCATTTTATATTTTCCCTAGGTTCATTTTCATATTGCCAGTTTCAAATATACAAATAGCCGAAACCCAAGGCCAATCATTATTACAGTTCTGTTAATGTTACTGTATTTGCTAAGGTTCTTTAATAAAAAGTGGTTGTAAATATTCTCTGAAAAAAAACAACCTTGTCTTGCCACCAAAAACCCTAAACGTAATTATTATAATATGTTCACTACCATTCAGAATTTTGGGGTCAATTGTGTCCATCAAAATAACAATTAATAGATCAGCAATACAGTGTAGAGGTTGTTAATGTTGTAAATTACTATTGTACCTGGAAACACACACTCCATTTCACCCACCTACACATATATGCTCAAACACAAACACCTACACATATATATATGCTCAAACACAAACACCTACACATATATGCTCACACACAAACACCTACACATGCATACTGACACACACCTACACATGTATGCTCACACATCACACACACCTACACATGCATGTTCACACACACAAACACCTACACATCAATCACATACCTACACAAAATTACACATCCATGCTGACACACACCTACACATGCATGTTCACACACACAATTACACATCCATGCTGGGAAACACACAATTACACATCCATGCTGACACACACAAACACCTACACACCCATACACACGAAAATACACATCCATGCTCACACACACAATTACACTTCCATACTCATACACATACATACATACAAACACATTTACACATACATCCCGCCTGCCCCCACTTACCTCTGCTCCCGCAGCTTTATCCCTGGTCCATTTGTAATTATGTAACAGCTAGAAATGTCTTTGTTTTCCATGAAAACAGCTAAGTGACCCCAAAGTTTAAACGGTAGTACATTTATGCACCCATTCATATAGCACATAATGTATATAAAATAAAGTTTTTAGTGGCTTTATTTAAATAAGTATATATAAATAGAAATACTTCCAAGGACATGGGCTCTATCTGATCTCAGAGGCTACAAATAATTAACTTTCCTGTTTGCCACTCTGAAGCAAACAATTTAACTCTACTGTTCAAGACACACAATCAGCGCATAAAAACAGATTTATATTGAAAGCATGTTTAAAACAATAAAAAGCATATTATAGCACATCACCCCAAATAACATCTGATTTGATTTTACTAATTATTTTTGTTACACAATGGGGGATGTACTAACAACAGTATCTACATTGACATTATTAATTAACATAATGTGAGGATGTACTAAGTGATCACAGTGGGACATGAAAACCGAGACATGACGTGAATTAGAAAAAAAATGTAGAAAGTGCATTTTGGCTTAATTTGCATTTTTAACTTACTAAAATGCTAATGCTTTAACAGTACATTTCTTCCAATGAACAGTAATGTTACAATATACTAAGATTACATTCCAGCGTCATGTCCATTAATGGCCACATGTATGCAAAAGGGACTTACTGACTTAAGAATAAGGTTGTGGGTTGAACATCTGCACTATTCATTATAAAGGGCTAGCAGTAGTCTCCTGCAAAAAGGGCTGAGCTGGCCCTGTATAATGCTTTATCAAAGGATTAGGACATTTTTAAAGAATCTCGTTGATTTAAACTATACATTATACAGGGCCGGCTCTTCATGCATGAAACGTTTTCTGGGGTTTGAGCTTCATAATATATAGTGAAGAAATGTAACTCTCTCCTGAAAACGTTCCCTTTGGTGAATAGACTTCTTAACGTCTTTAATTGTTAAGTATGTACAAAAAGATTTGCTTTTGTGTAGGGTGACCAGACATTTATGTTGAGTTTAAGGGACCATCTGGTCATACTACTGACTAAGGGATTTTTTGTGACAGGTGAAAAACCTCCCAGCATATTTTATGTTAAAACAGGGGCACTTATTTTTGAATACCCTACTAGGCCAATGCTCATAACTTTCCCTTTCCTCTACGCAGGGGAGTGGTTTTTAGCTACACCCACTACCTACCCCCTCCCTATTTTTGTCTCTCTCTCAAGACACCTATGGACAAGTGCATAGACATATTTAGTCCCTCCTCCAACAATGCTAGGCACGCCTCCACCCAAAGCAATTCCTAGAAGAACAGGGAGAGCGTCAGGCGTTCCACAGTAAAGGTGGAAAAAGTTCTGACATGATTTATCTTTGTCTCATTCTTTAAAATCACAAGAACCTGGTATTTTAACACGGGTGTGTAGACACACACACACACACCGATCAGCCATAACATTATGACCACCTGCCTAATATTGTGTAGGTGCCCCTTTTGCCGCCAAAACAGCCCTGACCCGTGAGGGCATGGACTCCACTAGAATAGGTGTGCTATGGTATCTGACACCAAGAGGTTAGCAGCAGATCCTGTCCTGTAATTTGCGAGGTGGGACCTCAATGGATCGAACTTGTTTGTCCAGCACATCCCACAGATGCACTATTGAATTGAGATCTGGGGAATTTTGAGGCCAATTCAACACCTTGGACTCGTTGTTGGGTTCCACAAGCCATTCCTGAACCATTTTGCTTTGTGGCAGGGCGCACAATCCTGCTGAAAGAGGCCAATGCCATCAGGGAATACCGTGTCCATTAAAAAGTATACAAGGTCTGCAAAAATGCTTAAGTAGGTGGTACGTAACATCCGCATGAATGGCAGGACCAAAAGGTTCCCAGCAGAACATTACTTATAGCATCACACTGCCTCTGCCGGCTTGCCTCCTTCCCATAGTGCATCCTGGTGCCATGTATTTTCCAGGTAAGCGACGCACACAAACCTGGCCATCCACGTGATGTAAAAGAAAACATGATTCATCAGAACAGGCCACCTTCTTCTGTTGCGCCGTTGCCCAGTTCTTATGATCATGTGGTCTTTCAGTAGTGGGCAGGGGTCAGCATGGACACCTTGACTGGTCTGCTACACATGCCCATACGCAACATACTGCACATTGCATGCCCCCCAACTGCAGGGGCAGAGGAAAGGTGAGGCGACAGCGATACTCACCTCAGGTGCGGCTGGGGGGGGGGGGGTGCACAGATGCCCGATCAGCAGCTGCAGCCTGAAGACTAGCTGGGAGATCAACATAGGAGCGCGAGGTCTGTCACTTCAGACCTTGCTTTACTGCTCCCTAATCACTACCCGTCGGCAAATAATGCCGAGCGAGGGGATATGATGTCATCACTACAAAATGCAGGCAAAATGAAGAAGGATGAAGGATGGTGGAAGAGGTAAGTGTAAGGCAGTGTACATGCATATGTGTGTGTGTAAGAGGCAGTATACATGTATGTGTGTGTAAGGGAAGTGTATGTGTGTTTGTGTGTAAGGGCAGTGTACATGTATATGTGTGTGTCTAAGGGCAGTGTACAAGTATATGTGTGTGTCTAAGGGCAGTGTACTTTTTCTCATTTTGAAATGTTGGGAGGTATGACATACACACGCATGTAAGAACTACCTTCTGCTCCTTATAGACATATAATTGTGACTGCAGAATGCTGTGATACACCCATACCCAGCTGAACTCCTAGAAAAGACACATGGGGAGAAAAGATAGATAGCTGTAGGGACTTGGGGGCCAAATATTGACTGTCCCTTCAAAAGAGGAGCACTTGGGAGGTGGCAGAGGTTATTAGAGATGAAACTTGCACTTAATGGATGCAATCATGCATATAGTTTATTAACCAAATCAAAATACATGCATAATAACCAGCAATAAAAGAGCAATGAAACAGAATATGCTCACATCCCTTTCTGCACTGGGAGACCCTCAAATCTATACGCTGCTTCACAGTGTGAGATGGGCTGCAGGGTTAGAAATCAGGCATCTCAAACTGATATGTGGAACAGTGTCTCTTAATTGCTGGGTCACAAATTTATACCTTTAGTAATACACGACAGTCTATGTAAGTATCTGTCTACCTGTCTAAATTTTTTAGCAACGTTGCAGTAAGTGTTCAGTCCCACTAAATCAAAAATATGTTTCAGATAATGTTTTAAAGTACCTGTTATGCTTGTATACAGAGAATAACTGAAAATAAAGCATATTAGCCATCTCCTCAATAACCCTTACACCAACATGCCTTTATCATACTATAAACCCTTCCGTGTCACAATTATGTTATAGGCACTGCAGGAGGTGTGATATACACGTCAACCTAACAGCGCAATGAGTACATTTCTGGTCCCACAGGAAATTAGCCAGAATACGTGAAATACTGAAATTAAGACAATTAGAGAAAACACCACCAAAAATCTGCATCTGAAAAAACGCATCAAAATTACAAATATTTTAAGAGAAACGGTCTTATCAATTGCACTGTATTAACACAGGATTATAGTGAAGCATATGGAAAGCTTCCTAATTTAACTGTGGTGTGTGTTTACAAACTGTCCAGAGCCCTACAGACAGAGTAGCCTCCGAATGTCATGCTGTTATCAGGTTTTAATGCTGACCTGATGCCAAAGGCTTGCATGATACTAATAAGAACCTCCACCATAACATATGTCAAGGTAATACAAATGCAATCAAAGTTACGCATTAACAAAATAAAAAGAAAGCTGCAAACTGACAACACATGGTAGAAAATAAATATATTGAATTATAATTTAAAAACAAATCAGGTCTCCAGTAACTTACTGGCTTGTCAGGGGCACAGTGGACATTTGCCATCTCGGCTGAACTTAAAAGTCACTACAAGTCGTGTACTTTGGTGTTTTTTTGCTTGCGATTTCATATATAAATGGGGGTTTTATATAACAAGGATTTTTATAAAGCATTTATACCATGATCGTCTCTGTGTTCTGTTTAGCTGACCAAAATACATCTTTTGGTAGATATGTGTTGGACAGGACTGGATTGCAAGCACTGGGCATTTTGTCTGGCATATGTAAACTGGCTGTTTGCCTGCGGGTGACGCCTGGATTTAGCCAGCCCTCTACCGGGTATAGCCTCCATAGTATAGATTATAGTAACTCTTAACAAACAATAAAGTGCCTGCTGGGGAAGGAGAACTATTTCTCTCTGGGGATTTTGACAACAGCAGTTAATGCCCACTAGGCTCCTGCCCAATCAAAAGGTATGTGTGACAATGGGTTATTTGCTAAACAGTAATTTTCATTGAGTTGCAGTACAATGTGAGTTGAATGAGTATCTCTTGGGGTACAAGGTAAGGTAGCAAATATGAAAATACCCAACAGGACAATAAGAGGAAGTTAGTTTATGTCACTGTACCACAATGAACTGTGCGGTTACCTAGCACATGCCCAGTGTGTCAGTGGATCATGGAGACGTTCCGGATTAGCCCGGTCTCTTTTGTGGCCACTGTACTCATCTAGTTGCTGATCATCGATTTCTTGTTTAACCGATTTAGCTGTCCACCTCATGGACACAAAACAAAGCTGGCAAACTGCTAATAAATGGCTCCACCACCACCCTCAGAAGGCTCTGGTTGACCAGATGGTAGCCAGTATTGGTGTATTAATGTACTTCATTCTCGCCTCTGCTTGCTTTTGCCATTTCATTCAACCCAGTTTGAAATAAACCCTCACAACATCCAAACTTTTATGTTAAATGCATTTTTATGTGCTTTTGTTTGTCTATTCAACCTTGATCTCACAAGTGAGGAAAGATCCGTATTTACCTATTAGGGAGAAGCCACGTGATAATATTCCACAAAGAGATAATCTCCCTGTAGGAAATGCTAACAGATTCTGCTGCCATGCAGAATGTGCTAAACAGCTCCCAGTCTATGGAGGATTATAATACCACTTGCGAGTGCACTGCCCCTGGTAACAGCAATGTCAGAAGAGCTGGGACTTAATACACAGTTTAGAACAAACACGGGAAGGGATGTAAGCAGCGTTTACGTTTCACTGCGTGCTTTAGTATCCCCTGGCAAGTGTCACAGTGGTTTCATGATGATTGATCTAAATCTGCTGGAATTCTAAGACTTTTAAAATTTTTGCCAAACTTCCAAAATACAAACAATTTAGATTAAAGCCAATTAAAGTGCCTGGATGGGTATCACGCTATTTATCCGGAAAAAGATATGCCATTTTGTGTAATTGCTTTATATATTTTGACTTGACATACGATAAAAGCAGGCAAATGGGTTTCTTAAGGAAATCGAAAGCAGATAATACTTTTACTTCACTTTACATTACTTCAAATACTGTGCAAAGCATTTTAATGATAAACATTGTAAAAGTAGTCTGCTGCTTCCCGACATCACAGGTTTAAATAAACATAAACCCCTTATAGCTTGTGCATTCACGGCTGGTTTAACAGGGGAGCACAATAAGCAATTGCTCCAGGGCCTCAGCATTCTGACCGGGCCATACCTTTCACCTGTCCCACGAAGCAACGATCCGACGGGGTCTCGAGATATGCGTCAACGACACACCCCCCCCCCCCCCCCCCCCCACTGACCCTGCGCACCGAAAATGCGTTAACTTCTTGCTGGGCAGTGTCATGAAGCGGGACTGCATCACAAGGTGCTTGCTGAAGGTTTTGCCCTCCCACAACTTAACAATAATCCAGAGATACCATAGGCTCCCCTATGGTATAATAATACATATATATATATATATCTTGTTTACCTTAATCTGTAATAATAATTACATTGGTTAATTTAGTACAAAGAACGGTTTGGGTAAATTCACTGATTTACTTCTATAATCATAATAATTTGTGTGCTTAAATGTGTGCTACTGCATGCTCATTAAGCCTTGGACCTTTCATGCAAATCAATGATTCTGCCACGCTTCATGAGTCGAACTCAGCTGGCACTCTTTATAGCAACAGCATAGAAAATATAGCTTCGGGGGGAACAAGTGCAAAAGAGGTGGGGAAAAAGTATATGTGGGGACAATGGACAGAGAAAGATATTCACCAGTTGTTTCATTGTATGAAATGTTTAGAGGCTTTAACCATTGCTTTAGTTTATGTCTATCCATCTGGAGGTATGTGGGCCTGATGTCACTATCATAAAACACCCCCATATGTGTTCAGCAACATCTCCTGAGCGCAGCGATACCTCACATGAATGATTTTGCCTGGCTGTTTGGGGGCAAAAGGGCCACATTTGGGGCATGCGCATTTTTCAATGTTGAACTTTGGCATTTGGGGATCCATTGCCCATGCCCTATTTAGTACATCTTTGAGCCGGGCCATTTCAGTGTGCCCAGCAAAACCATATATTTTTGAAAACTAGACACCTCAGGGTATTTTAAATGCTGGTATTTTAACTCTTTGCATGCACACATTTTACCACCAGAATTTTTTCAAAGTTTGCAGTAGTATTCTTTTGTGCGTATTTTTCCCCCACACACCTATGTTATGTATGAATTTACAGCTCCTGGTATATGCCGCTGTCACACGACACCCCAATATGTGTTCAGCAACATCTCCTGAGTACAGTGATACCCCACATGCATGGGTTTGTCATTTTTTGGGGAACAAAAAAGCCACATTTGGGACATGTGCATTTTTCTAATTGGAAATTAGATGTGTGGCCATCCTTCCCCCTGTGTTAATTGGGACATTGTTGAACCCGGCCAATTCAATTTACCCCATCAAATCATACATTTTTTAAAAGTAGACATCCCATGGGCATTTAATATGCCAGTATTTTAACTCTTTCCATGGGAGAATTGTTTTAAGCTAATATGCTAATTTTAGGACTTACTCACAAAAGATATTTTATATAGATTTTTATTTTTTTTTTGCCCTTTTTT
>VKOC01000005.1:32397728-32475829 GCA_009364415.1 Spea multiplicata
TATATATACTTTTGGTCATATAGTGTAGCACATCTACAAACAATAATGTTGCTGTATTGTTTATGTTGTGATTTCCAATACTACTTTTTGTAAAAGAGTCCCATTCTTTTGTGTGTAGGAGAGTTAGCTAGATGTTAACAGCTTGGCTATCATTAAGCTTAACATGTAGTTCACTACTGGGGATTACCTTCCAAGTGTCCCTCTCCAGTTTCTCTCTTTCAGACCCAAATTATTCTTAACTTTCTTTTCCTTCTGTCTTTTTTTGTACATAGGAATGTGTGGGCTATAGACCTAGGTAAGGGTCCTTCACAATGTTTGGATTCGATAAACTGTAGTAAACAATCACATATTAAATTATGAATTGGGAATAAAGTAGTGGAGCAGGCTTTGGTTATTCCAGTAGCAGCTAGAACCTTTGCAACATACCCCCTAGTTGTGTTCCCTAGTGGGTCTCTACACTGCCCTGTGTGCAGTGTCTACTCTGTGCCTACGTGAAATGTAGTTTACTTAAAGCAGAGGCTATATTTTTGTACCTGTTGGCAAATTACATTTGGCTCTGGCAATCTTGGTTAAGGAAAGTGTCACCAAATGGCAAAAAGAAATTGTAATTATTAAGTATAATGCCAAAAAATGTCATTCTCATATGTTAGTTTAAGCCCGAGTAAACATTGAGTCGAGAAATCTCACACCAGTGAGAAAGCGCTGTTATTAAGCTCTCTGTGTGTTCTTTCATTTACCCTTTCTGGTAAATTACATTTGTTGAAAGCAGACTATTATTACACTAATTGAAAAACAAAAAGTACAAACTATGTCGTTTTGATTAATTGATTATTTCAGTTATGCTTTAAATCCATTTATTAAAACTACCTATAGTTTTGTTATCTAAAGAAGCCGAGCCAAGTCGCAAATGGAGTTAAAACCTGCATAACTAATTTAACATGAGTTGAGTGTTCTGAACTCCCACATCCTCACCGTGAAACAAAAAAAACCCAATAACTTCATGGGGAGGAATAATCATACATATACGAAGAACGGGAAGCCAAGATGGCTGCCCCTTGGATATATATATATATACATAAGATGGATTTATGAATTGGTTATTTTAATCGGTAAACATTATTACATGAGTTTATTTTGTGTACTGAAACGTAAAATGGATTTGGGGAAAGTGACAGGTCTGCTTTAATGATATCAAGAGCTGAGCAGATGACAGATCCATTGCCACTAATGGACTGCATGTGAAATCACACGTGAAACATATAACTTTGTGAAATCTGATATCAGGCAAAAAAAACCACAAATTAGAGCTGAATATACATTTTTTACGTATGTATAGAAAATAATATGATTTACATTTTTTAACAAAAAAATACAGAACTAAAACCAACTAATAAGCATTATATGAGACATTTAAGGGAAAATGCTGCATAAAAAAACGTTACAAGATGAATAAGTGTTGTCTATGATTGTTTATCTTGAGTAGATCAGTAATCTAAATAGAGACTGGCTGATGGTGATAAGAGTTGTAGTGCAGCAATGAGGAAAGGACTACAGGTTGGATAAAGTACAGCCTCAGCTATTTTAAACTTTCATGGGCAAAAAGCATTTAAGTGGTCACCCATGGCTACCCACACACCCTCAAGGCCAAGTTTATAACCTGATTTAATGGCTTCTGCGCTCAAGAAATAAATGTTAGATGCCTCTGCTAGAAAGGTGTGATATTTAAACTTATAATTTGTATGTTAGGTGTTGGCCTTCCTTTAAAGTTTAAGTCGTGCTAAAACGTATCTGTCTCTATCTACCCATCTATTATCTCTCTGTCTGTCTGTGTGTTTTTAGACGTTAATATGTCTATAGACATAATTCACAATACGTGGACCAATAATGCATTGCTGGACCCTCTGGACCTCTATGTGTTAACAAAGAAGCCAACATGTTACTCTGAATCCAGAATGATGTTCCTTTTAATTAAACATACAAAGCTGGATGAGTAAATGAAGTATAAGCTAAAAGTCATCATACAGGATCATATACAATTGCGGCAGCAACAGGGAGCGAGATGAAAGCTTACGGCATTCCAAAAATATCTTAATAAATCCGATATATACCCGACGTTAGATCACAGCACGTCTACTAGTACCTAGCACATTATATGGATTAAAAAACACACGAGGGACTGTATTCTACCTAGATTTAGATGCATTTTGTGCATTTCTAGTTTTTCACTATTTTAGCACATTTATTGTTGATAATGGCTTTTTGCTGTTTTTTTTTAACATTTTACAACATTTTATATTTTTTTCTCATTTCTTCCAGGCTTTCTCATCTTAATCAACGACAATGTTTTACAACAAATATTTACAACCTAACACCATTACATACAATACGCATTGTTACTATCATTAGTACACTTAGTACAATAGCGTTGATGTAGTAGACTTGGGGGGGGGGGCAAAAAGACAGAACAATGTATATATGAATGTATGTGGCATTTGGTTCACTGGAAGGAATCACAACCTGCTGGAAATGACTGCTTTGTGTAGCCGCCGAGCACCGGGCTGTTATTGAAGAGGCAGCTCTGCTATTAAGTGGGGCACTTGATTTCGACGATTGCGTGCCTCTTGTGTGTTGTGTGTTGCCCTGCAGTGAAAAGGCTATAGAGAGAAGCTGTGAAGGAGATATTAAGAGGGTGTTCGGTGATCAGAGACAGAACGTGTTGCCTCTAAATAAGACGTGGACTTGTCATTTAACCCCCTCCTTTTGTCTCTGCAGGAAATATGTGAGATAACAGTTATTGGAGGTTTATGCACAAAAGCGGTGCCTTGCGGGGGGAGAGCACAGAAAACCACTGAGAGCACTATAATACTCTCTAAGACGGTATTACTTTCATTACAGTGACAGAGCTGTCCAAAATTACATTATGCATTAACTGCTTTAGGATAATATCTGGCCAGTCAGCGGGATGAATAGTAGTTCTGCATCAAATCACTTAAGATCAAGCAAACAAATCCTGAAATCCATGTAAAGAAATGACAGATAATGAAACACTTTCAGTTTATTTGTTTTAACTCTATTAACTTTCTTTATTTAACAATACATACATTATAGCACTGCCTTCGTGTGACAGTTATCCATGAATTGCAGTCAATACAGAGATTCATGCCTGTATTTAGTTATAAGACACTATGTCCTCAATATTGTAATATTTTATATCTATAAATTGTAGGCCAAATAAGCGGTAGACAAATACTAAAAATACTAAAAAAAAAATTGGCATGGAAACGCATACAAAAGAATGGTTAATGTCACTAGTGTCACCTTGAGAAGGTAGCATCCAACCCTTATAGTATCATAATCTATTCCTAATGCAACAACTCCGGGGCAGTTCCCATACGTCTTCACATTTCGCGGTTTATTCCTATAGCGTATTTAGTAGTATTGTGGGACCAGTTTGTCCATATTTTATCAAAGGAATACATTGTATTAGATACCACATGAAATACGTGTCCCATTGTGTAGATATATTCCAATATTAGGACATCTTTAAGATAGGGTGGTGGCTCATTTCTCCACCATCGAGCAATAGCTGTTTTACCTGCCAACAAAATATAATTGCTAATTACAACCAAGGCACAGTATATTCTTTAGACTCAAAAAAATAAATTTTCAGCTCCAGTGTTTGGTTGATTTGGGTTATCTACTTAATAAGATCATAAATCAAGACTCTCCTTTCTAGCAGGACCAACATGTATGTATACATGTGCCTCTTTTCATACAGTTTACAATGCGCTTCCATTATAACATGTTCACATTATAGATCCTACTCTATTTACTGTAAAAATAACAATGCCTGTAGTCATATTTTGCGGAAATTAATTTTATCTATAATGAGCAAAACTACTAGTTTTTGTTCATTTTTTCCTACCACCTGCTCAATAAATATTAAATTTGTTTAAATTAACCTCTCAGAAAGCTTTTGGTTCCAAATGGATAAGAAAAGGTTTTTGATTATTAATACTGAACAGTGGGGTTATATGGTTCAAAAGACAATTCTGGTCATTTATCACAACCACTGGGGACAAGAACAGAATCAGTTTTTTTCTATAGCCTTTTAGCACAGAACACATTTTGTTATACAATACAAATCGCAAATGTATTTTCTAGCCTTGTTTGTGTTGTTCTGTAACTGTTTATTGTAGGAACTTATTTTGCATTGTGAATACAGATAGAAAATACGTTTATATTCTGTAGATAACATTCCGCATACTTTAGAAATTGTAACACGTTCTATTTCGGAGCACCTTTTTGGTCATTTCTTTGATAGTACTGATTACAAATTCTTACATTTGGATTGCTTTGCATGAAGAGTCTTGTCACAGACTAGATCTTTATAAATATGGTCCATCTATCATCAAAATTCTACGTAAAGGACATAATACTGTGTTTTATATTACGGAAGCTGGTAGGGGACTCTGCTTTCCTTATGTTAGCAAGCAAGTACCTTCAAGAGAGAGAAGCACCAGAGGCATTTATTTTACCTAACTCTATCTCTATATATAAAGCCATGCCAGCTTTAATAACTTACCAGTTATGCTGGGAGGGACATGAAACCAAAGTACAATTTGTTGCAAAATTATTTAACCCTATGCCAATAAATGTTCCATCCACTACCCTCCTATCACATATTCAGAGCTGCTGTTGTATGCCCTAACATACTGCACTGACAGCCCTGGTTACCTACCTGCAGTGCCCCTTGGTGGCTTATACACAGGTGCTGAATAGGTCAGTATTGCCTCCCTATGATGCCCTCAGGGACATCTTTCTCCACCGCCCAATGTAACTTGTGAAGCTCCTTTACAATGCCTTTATGCTCATACTGCCCCAAGGAACTTTTAATTAGATCACTACGCCATACTCATGGTGGTACCAAGACACTTGGACATCTAGGTGGACACTCACCTGCAGTTGGACCTTAGGAGCAACCATAGCACTTCACATCCTCCCATCTCCCATCCCTTAAAGCAGCGAGATGGGAAAAGGGTCCAGGGAGAGATGCTCAAAAATGCTAGCATTCTTTCCGGCGATATAAGCTCTCCTAAGTAGGCTACACATGAGGTGAATCCATCTAAACGTTTGTGGTCCTCAGTCTCCATATAAAATGTTCTGATGGGTCAGATAGGGTAGTACCAGGGTTAGGCGCATTCTTAGCATGGCTGGGTGTAGTGACAAGAGTTCCTCTGCAAATATTTCCAAAGCATGTATGTGTTTTTCTACTTGTTGCTGACCAAACCTATAGTGCTACCCTGGTGTATGTATGGTATATAAACTCATATGAGTATAGCAATACCTCAATCAAGTGTATCTAGTGTACACTAGATGTGTAGAGAAAATTGCTGATATAGCAACCAAACCAAAACCCTGCCAATCTTCATAGGCACCTGCAAGTATACCCCGAACGGACCCTGTGCTACGTCAAGCGTATAGTATTTCAGAAGACGTAATTTTTATTAGATTTTAGATCTTAAATTCATCCATTCCAGACCTCTAATGCTTCTTTGCTTTAGGTCAGAATAGCGATGAGACAATTATGTATATTCAAAGATTAAATGGGATTTAATAAAACATTATAAGGAGCCTAAGCAACCAGTCACTGCCAGGCTAGGCTCTCATTGCCTGCTATCACCGCCTTGATGTATGTTAGTGTTATAAATAGTTTATATCTCAGTAATTTTCTGTTATGCTACTTCTCTGTCTTACAAAATGGCCTGATTTTACTGTAACATGGTACTTAAATATCTTTCACTTAAAAGCTTGATTGCAGTTATAACTCATAAATCTTATTTAATAAAATGAGTTAGGAGGTTTATATATATGTGTGTGTGTGTGTGTGTATATATATATATATATATATAATATATATATATATATTTTATTATTATTTTTTGCATAGTTTTTTGCATTTTTTTAAACAATGGCAGTTAACCCCTTCAGATCATGGAACATATCTTAATTTTCCTCACTATGAATAAATGAATCCAACATGGCTTTCACAGTTTACTGGGCTTGCGGCTGTTGTGCACAGTAGTTTCACACAGATGAGAAGGTTTATTTAGCATCACCACTCATGAATTTGAGCTTCCACAGAAGAGCTAAATAATACATTACACTGAGATGCGTTTCACCCAGCCACCCACGCAGAAAGCTCCACTTTCCCGAGTTTGCTCCCAGATCTCTTTGCAGTTACTTTCAGCATCTTTGGCAGTCTTATGCTGACAGCTTTATGGATGAAAACTGTATTTCCCGATTAAGATTGGAAATGGTTATACAAATGAAAGTCTTTTGCCGGTACCTGTTATGCTCCAACACTAAAGGTCACCACCGACCTTTGACGCATTTAAGTCGTTTTCCTGTAAAAGAAAAACAGATAAAATAGCTTGTGAGCCTAGGACTTCAGATACTATACAATTAACCCTTAAACCACCCAGTACATTGTAAGCTTGTAAGAGCAGGGTCCGTTTCTACTTTACTAGTATGTCTAATGTTAGTTATTATAATAATAGTTTAAAAACTAGAAATAAACTAGAAATATTACGTTGCAGTGGAGAGGAAAGGGAATCATAATTTTATATTTATTTATTTTTTTATTTGTGACCCCTCACAAAAACTACTAAATGTCTTATAGATTGAGGAATCTATTCACTTGGTTAATTTGATTCTGCACAGCTGTAGCTTGACTGCAAAATGGACATTTTTACCACAAGTGAAACATGACGTTTAGTGAATTAACATTATGCTTTGAGTGTAGCCAAACATTGAAAATTATGTTGGTTGTGCTTACTTCAGCCAACAAGTTATTTTCTAGCTATTCTTCTGCATGACATTGATTAAGCAAAGTTTAGTGTTCCGGTCCCTAAAATAATAACCGAACATCACTGCACCTTTAACGTTAAAAGCAAGGGACTTCATAATGAAAGGGTAAACACTGAAAGGGTTTCATTATTTGCATCAAAGAGCCCTGATTTGTAATCCAGGCAGCGTAGTGACCTTCATCTGCCTGGTAGCCTATGCACAGTTTAATTTCTGCAGGTACTGATGATTCTCTACAAAATTGTATATTTAAGGACTCCAAAAAAGAGAGAACATTGGTTACAGCTAGAACAAATGCATATTAGATCAAGTTCATTTAATCAGCATTTAATACAAAAGGGACTATTTTGAATTCTCCGCACTGTGAATTAGTGTGCTGCAGTATGTAAAGGTTCCAATTACTTGTATGAAATCTGATCACTCTGGGGTAATGGAGCAGTTGTAGGAGTCATATGAGTTTTCTGGGTATTCCCAGAATTATTAAAGGTTAGGGATAATTATTTCATTGTTTTAAAAAATATGTATTTGCCCAATCAATGTCTATTTAATAGAGTACCTGTGTTGATTTTTTATATTTTTGTATACCCTTAAGAAGTCGGCAAAATCAGTCATGAACCACTTTGTATAATGTTTTCAGGAATTTCCTGAATTGACATTAATCAGTCAATGGCTCAGATGGAAGATATTCTCAATATTCACTATTATAGGACCCGAAGACAAACTTTGCTCACTTATCATATGCATTCAAACAGATGTTCCACCTACAATGCTAATTTTCTTAATCTCCTAATGTCCCCGTTTTTCTTAGTTTCTTCACAAGATCTGTACTCTAGCAAGTCAATGTTTGATTACAGTAAACATTTAATATCATAAAGCCTATAGCATTCTCAGGCAGGTACGGGTGGGTTTTTTTTTTTAGAGTGAAAGATCCATCTGTTTGCTACTATTTCAGATTTGTTCTACCGTTGGGTAGCACCTTGGGATCAGAAATGGCTTATGGCTTAATAGGCTTTTTTTGTTGATGATGTTTTCATAGCATGCTACTCAGATCAGTTGTACAGCTCTGAACAAACCCATACATCCAGAGACCGTGCATGCTGGGGGCTGCAGTTTAACCTCGACTAGAAAGAAGCCCTCAGCCTGCGGAGGTGTAGCATACCATAAATAAACAACCATGGTGGAGAAAAAATAAAATGCAGTGTTTACTTGGATCTGCAGGGATTATTCCAATAAATAATAATTTGAATAATATATATATATACTATATATTATTTAATGTATATATATTAATATAATGTATATATATATAATGTGTATATATATTATATATATATTTATATGCACACCTTTTATCTAGTTTTTTAGTTTTGAAACTTATTTTATTGCTTTCACTTCCCAAACAGTGCATGCAAAAATAGCATTAATTGTGCAACAATAAAAAAAAGAAAAAGCTCAAGGTGAAAAATACAGGCCTTGAGGTTAATGGAATATTGCCGCATCAAGGGGACTCTGTTTATCGAAGGACCATGCTGATTTTGTTTCTAGCATTCACAGTTTTCAAGTGGACTCATTCTGTGTTCTCTCTTTGTGGAGAGGTCAACTAATTTAGTGTTATTGGGAAGGGAAACATACATAAAGACTGAATGGAAAAAATGTGTACTGCTGAGACGTGAATATTCTTCTTATTTTAAATGCGTTATACGGCTGGATTGATGCATTTGGAAATGAGAGCCATTTTAGCTATATGAGGTGTGCCAAGATAGTTTGCAAGAGAGTTGTGGTTTTAACTCTTTCACTATTTATTATGAAGGTCCAAAAACAGCAGGTCTCTCTAGCAAGGCTGAGCTGGCCCAGAATGCATAATTTAAAGGGTAAGGGGACTTTGGAGATATTATACAGGGCTAGCTGAAACACAACTCTCCCACATACTCCCATGTCAACTGTCCTTTTAGTAGTGCGGATTAACAAGCATTCAGTAAATGATGAGGTTGGACAGACAAGGGGTCATACAAAATGAAGGCTTAATAATGGACGTTATAAAAAGAGAAGACCCTTGAGGACTCAAGCTGCCTTATACTAGACTTACTAACTCGTCAAACATGATGGGAGTTGTAGTCAGATGAACTGTTGCTAATTCATAGCCTAAATCGAAAATGGATATTCATTCAGAAAATGTGATTGCTACCAGGAGAATTAGTAGCAAATTAATGAGATTTTTCCCTTTTTTATTCAGCCAAATATAATGGACTGGATTCTAATTTCTAAAATAATAAATACAGTATATAAATAGTTATATTTCCAATTCATTCCACTGCTTGAAACAGAACAAATTGAGACAAAAAAAAAAAATAAATAAATTAATCCAGTACAGTTATGGAAACAGGCAAATTAAATTAATTTAAATCCCCATTTATTCTGAAAGGTCCCAGATAATTTGAATACTGTTTGATATACTATTTAGTTAGTTGTTAAAAGTAAAAAAGAAATCTATTTAGAATGCATACATATTGGTGTGTTTCTGTAACAGCAGTTACTAAGTGACCCTAAAAATGTATATCACATTGCACAGTTAATGTGCTCTGGTTTTATAGCCTCCATGCTGTTATTGTGAAAGCATATAATCCATTGTACTGGTTATGTTTTCCCATTTTATGCATTGTTAACACAGGACTGCCTATGTTTTATAAATGTAACATTAGATAGGCTTCTTATAAAAGTAGAGCTTTTATTGGTCATTATCCGTATTCTATTTAAACATAACCAGGGACTTCTAAATGTTGGCTACCTGGAGCATTCCATTTTTCTGAAGGAGTAACTTCATGAAGGTGGGGGAGTATCTTCATGAAGGTGTGGGACTACCTACCAAATACTTATATTGTCTTTAGTAGATGGGAAGGGCCGGGGAGTAGATAGGTCATACCACTCCCCTGCCTGGAGAAAGAAGAAACTGAGCCCCACTGCCTAGGTACCTGCAGGCACCTGAATATTGGTGTATTCAGGGATTCTGTGACACTAACATCAGACTTTTCAGCAGCAAATAGAGTTAATATTCAGATCATCCCAGATCACTAATGGAGGATATGGTGCGTGAGGCAGATATCATGTGACATCTCCCGCTGGGATATATCAGACTTTGATGAATTTGGTTCTAGACTGTTATGCTGACTATCTGAATAATGACAGCTTTGAGAGTCATATTCTCTGGAAGTTTATTATACTGTACCCAAAAAAGTTAATGCATAGATCAGGAGTGAATAAGCCTTCTGTGTTAAAACTTTTATAGATTATAATATTGCACACCTGTATAGTATTGTAAGTGGAGTGCACCTCAGATATTGCATATTAGACAGCACATATGAGTTCTACAATGCCCGTGAGATCCATTTTCTTCCATGTCTCACCATTGTCCCTCAGACTGAGCCCAGATGCCACAGACTTTTTCACGCTGCTTTTCTGTGTGATTAGCGAGAACACAAATATGTTTAATGTAAGTTCTCCCAGTCATTATGACTCATTTCTTCTCTTGTAAACCCACATTGTTTTCATAATGGGGTCCATTATAATGATGTTGTCATGTTCTCCATGCTTCTCCCTGCCCTTGCTCCCTATGTCTTCTGGACCACATCTTGCCGTTGCAAGATTGGGTAAAAGACATCCACATCACATCTACACAGTAATTTCCAAGTCTTTATATGGATGATATTGAGACATCATTGATGTAACCACAATGGTGCCAAATGCAATGACTTTTTATGTGCCACCAGCAGTGTGTATAATAATCAAGTTATATGAGATTCACTTCAGTTATGCTCTAATCCATGGGATTGCTTCACATTTTGGTCTTCATACCTTCCCTCTACTGGCTTATGTCCAACAATGACCCTTATTGGCTTCCTGACAAATAGCAAAAGAGAAAGCTGATGTTTGAATGCAGCCACTTCCAGCATTATTTTATTATTGGAAAATTCAATCAAAATATCCCTTGTCATTATAAAGTAGTCTGTCACAAGGATTCCTTTTATTTTCTTGCAGAAAGTGTCTTCAAATTCTGGGTGATCATGTTCTTTTCTGTTGAGTTTCTTACACAGAAGAGGGTGACATTAGAAGTGAATCTGGTGACCTGGTAGCTGTGTGAATACGGACTTTGAACACATTGCCTGGGACAGTGAATTGGGTTTCAGTTATGAACATACCTGGGAACCTTTAGGCTGAAGTTGCAGGCGGTCCCACCGATGTCAGTAGACATTCCTGCTAATGTTGTGGGACACACTCACCTTTAAGGCAGAAATGGGCGGGGAGTGGAGTGTGTCAGGACCGCACTCCGGCGACTCGGGTAAACCTGGGGAACCGGAGAAGCAGCGCTTCTCCCAGAGTCTCTGGGCAAAATCTGTAGAGTTCCTAGGTATGGTTATGAAGGTAAACTTATTCTATCAGACAAGTGTGCACGCTTGCTAACACTAAAACTGAATGCTCTCCCACACTGTGAAAAAAAGGACTGTAAAGATATAATGCTGTGATGCATGGAAGTATATTGATCCTAAGTTATTAGAGGGGAAATATATATACTTTTTTTAAATGATAGATGTTGTTTACTATTAATTTGCCTTTTCCAAATTAATTGGACTAATTCTATCACTGCTTTACCAAATCAACTTAGTTTTTCTTGCTCCAGTAAAGTCAAAGCAGTTTATGGCCTGTTTGAAATATTATTGTTATTTTCTATGGAATGCGATGGTAGTTTGAATAGACTCATAAATCTTAACACCTTGTGATAGTTCACATAGAGTAACTGTGAAACAGAGTGACGTATGTAAATTGCAGATGTGAATGCTAATCGCCCTTAGCCATGTTTAAACACATTTCAGGTTTATATGCACATAGACGTACACGCACAGAGAACTCATGACTGCGGAATTGCCTAGTGCGGCCTTGCTCTTACCCTCGTCCCCCTTAGAAGACCTCACGGATTTCAATTACAAATAAATTTTACTTCCGCTAATACAGTACTCTTTGAGTTCTATGGGTTATAGATATCAGGACATAACAATCATCTAGCAGGTCTAGAATTTAGGTAAAGACAACCTCAGATGAACAACACATGACAAATGTCTCTCCAGTGTGAGTTTTGGAAGCTCTTATAACTTGCTTTGCCTCTTTCACATAAGTCAGCGTATAATTTACCATTACAAAGCCATAACAACTGGAAAATCAACAACCCTGGCCCCTAATGACTTGAGCACCAAGAGCAAAGCCATGCCTTAGACAGTCTGTTTCTGCACCATGCTCAGGCAAAATAACCCAAAACCAGCTAAACCAATAAACAAGGCGGGCGTATGGGAAAATCGCTTTATAGGGTGAAGTTTTGGGAAAAGAGGGAGAAAACACTATACCACCTGTGGTGTTAAACCACACCACCCACTGTAAATTCATTTTTACTGTACCCTGTCTACTGATCTATGCTTAAATCCAAGTGGAATTAACCCATTCCTGCCAAACATATGCGCACTATCCTCCCCCAGTCATGCCACTTTTCCTGGAAATGTACCGCTTATCCGTTCTTTCCACTGTAATATTGTCCTGCTAGAATATGCAGGAGATGTTCTTAGGTGTCATAATTAATAGAGCTCTCACTCCATGGAAAACAGTCTCTCCACTTTGTATGCAGGTCTTGGAACTAATGTTTCAAAACAGTCTAGGGGTTTGTATTGCACAACATTGAGTTGCCCTGAGGGCTTCATACTGGCATTCAGTTTATGATCTAATAGGTATCCATGTGATTTCTTCCTCACTGGTAGAATGGTCAATGTCTACTATGAGCGGTAGATATCTCAAGCTTATGTTAGAGGAAATTTGCATTGCATAATATAACTCAATGGCCTTTCTGGATGAGACTAAGCGTGATACATTTTATTAACGCTATAACAGGAGATGGAGCTAACTCAAGTACTTCCTGGACCACTGCTATAGAGTAATCACTTGGACAACAATGGTCTGTATCCTATTTTAAAAGAAGTTGGTCTTAAAGCAGTATGGAGAATGCATCTGGTTGGGCTTTCATTTTACGTACATAAAAAGTTAATCTCAATGAACAAATTTAACATGAAGAAATTAGGGAAATGCTGTGTATTAGATGTGTTTTAACCTTTTACGTGCTGTGCAGGGTAAAGCAACATGAGACTTTCCAGTGTGCGCTCAAGCTTCACTGGAGTCCACAGGGTACGGAATGTGGGAACCCTTATACCGTATTGCTACGGGCCTTTTGCAGCCTGACAGAATGTGTTTAATAATGCGGAAGACACACACCACAAGGGATTTTGCAAGGCAGAGAGAACATCTGTCTTTAGATCCAAGTGATAAAAGGAGGTTTGCCCAGAAGCATTTCATAAATACAATTGTGCCACATTTTCAGATTTTCACTGTTGCACTGCCAGATTGTAAAATGGAACAGATTGCCAGCTAATAAAGCCAATGTAACACATTTACAAAAAATGAAGGAATGCAGGAATAAAATAACAAGTGAATCCAGCTTACTTATTGGTTATTAGATATTAGTACTATTAGGACTGAACACATGTATACAGAATCCAGGGACCAACAAGAACTGGTAGGAGCCAGCTTGATTTTCTTTCTGTATACTGGAAGGAAATATCAATGTGACCTCGAACCCTAATTTTTCTTAATTTAACAGATCTGTTATGAAGGCCAGATCTTTGACTGTACTAGCCAAAATAACTAGGGGACAATAACTATATATATTGCCTCATGCCATCAGTGGCATTTATTACATCATATTGTGCTCATTCCGGTGCTTGACGATTTCCATTCTAAGCCATATCATTGTCAAAATGAAGCTGTAGTGCATAATAATACGTTGAAACATTATCTATTTATAAATAGATAATTAGATGCATATAAATTAATAATAGCACATATCATTAAATCGTCAAACAAAATTGTAGCTAAGAACATAATTTCTCTTGGCTAGCTCATTGGAAGGGTGTTGCAGCTGTCCCGCTGTAGCACAAACTTCTGTTCTGTCCCATAAGTGTGGTTATAGTTTTCAAACTGGGTTTAATAGACTCAATGGGTTTCTTATGTAAATGCCCATTCTGGTGCAAAGTGGTTTATATAGCAATCACTGGAATGGGGCAATAAGCAGGATCACTCCATTGTCTGATTTGATTATACAATTTCTTATGGAACTTTAAACAAGAATCCCATTTTGACATGGGACCCTTCAACATTACCTTCTCCTTGAAAACTGTTGTAATGATCAGTTCGTATATACCAACAGCTCTAATCAGTCTAATTAGTCCAATGGGTCCAGCAACTTGATGCCGTCAGGTTCTTAAAAAATACATATACAGACCAAAATCAACTGATTAACCCTTTGTGTAGAAGTGGATTATGACCATAAACCCCATTTGGTGTCTATGTGTGTTCTTTTATCCAATTACCAAATATTATGCCATTGATGATATTGGATTTCACATTTACATTGATCATAAAGGAAACTCTGCACCAAAAAGGGTTAAGATTAGTTAAAACGAATAGCTTTATAGATGGATCTGTGTGATACACAGAACTCCCACGTACTAGTACAGTTTATAAATGGACTCATTTCGTTTGCACTCCATCCTTACCATTGCAAAGCAGATAGAAGGCAAGCAATGGTTTCATTACAAAAGCTACATTTGACCTTGCCGGAGGACTGGAGGCTATACGTTGTCTATTTGTTCGCAGTAATTTGGTTTACAATTTTCTGTGCATGAGCGCTCTCTCTTAATACAATTGCACCTCTTAGAATCCCATATGGAAGGAACCAGAGGCAGGTGATCCAGCCTGCCATAATTAGCTCATTCAATCGCTATCTTGGCCACTCAGCATTTTTCCCTCACATACAATCACAGAGAATGTTTCAAAGTGTTGTATTTATTTTACAGAACCCCAGCTGAAAGGAATTGTGACAAGGTTATTCAGCCAGCAGGGATACTTCCTGCAGATGCACCCAGATGGCACCATTGATGGCACCAAGGACGAAAACAGTGACTACAGTAAGGAAAATCACCCTTTTAAGCCCAATTGTAAATCAAGTTCATGGCCTGTTGAGTTTCCTATCAGAACCTTAATTTAGCCAAACATCAGAAATAAATTAGGGCTACAACAGCTGTTCAGTATGAGCATGTTCATTACTAAGGCACTGTGGGGTTTTTTTTTCTAATAGCACACTACAGCTAAGAGGATGTTTTTCTTTACCATTAAAGAATGGCACCATAACAAATAATATTAAATCAGACCACTCGCCATATGTGTGTATATATATAATGACATTGGCATGTTTCATACCTTGTTGAGTATTTGTGCGTATATATAAAAAACCTATGTTGAATACAGTGTACACATTTGACAAATCTCTATTTTGTCAAAGCAGCTTGTAGTCATATTTAGGTATATTTGTGTGTTTTTTTTAATGAAAGCTTATAGTTGACTCATGATGTCGAAACCAAAACTCAGTGTGATCAGTATTCATTTTGTATTTAGAATGAAGCAGTCAACTAATATCACACAAAAAGCATTGTATTGCAACCTCTTAGTTATTATGTCTTGAGTAATATATTGCCGGTTTACTGTTTTCTGAGAAGTGGTAGTAAAGAAATCGGAATTAGTATGTCATTTTCTTTTTCATGTAAGAAACCATTCTATCAATACAAAAGAGAAAATAAGTCTTTATTGTCACACAGTAGACTGTAAAACATTATAATAAAGCCCTTCTTTTTCTATTATATAGTGTATTATCTTGTTACAACCTTACTTTCATTATGAGCAAGGTGACAAACTATACAAAAGACATCAAGGAATAATGGAGTGCAAATGAGTGTCTTTTACGTGTTTCCCAAACCAAAGAGACACAGCTGTTCAATATAGCGAACTTGAGACTCTTCAAATTGGGTTGTAGTGTTTAGACTCGAAGATAATTAACACATGTCACAAGTTTAATTATTGTTAAAGATTTCTATTGCTTCCAATATGGTCTTCGATTACAATTAATATATTTCTTCCACTTTTGGCCATCACCTAGTAAATGAGTCATAAACTGTGTGTTTGACAAAGCAATTAAAGAACCACAATTAAAGTTTTGTACGCCATTGTTTGTTAGGTTGTGTACTCCAGGTTGTAACCCTTCTAAACACACAGAAGCTCTGTGATTGTTTGTGCTTTGCATATGTAAAAGTCCTGGGATGTATGGCTGTCCATACAGCTGTTTTTTTTTAAATTGAATAAACTGAAAGATAACATTTTACTGTGAATTCAACCAGTCTAGTCTGTCCATAGTCTTCTGAGACACCTCAAACCTTACATGGTTCTTAGCTTAGAGTCCTGGATATGACATCATATGACATCATATACTGGGGTTCAGCATAGGTGGCTGCAGAGGTAAGTTGTGGGCAGTGGCTGACTCCTTGTCCTGAGCTTTAGGGGATCAATAAATAAATAAAAATATACTGTATATAGCTGAATTAAGACCCTATTTGGGCCCCTAGGTGCTTACCTGTTACTTTACCTCTAGGTCTCAAAAATAAACATTTTTTTATGAGAAGCAGCGTTTATTTCAGATTAGTTATTTATTTTGTTCCCCTGCATATTTGAAGAAATAATGAAATACAGTAATGAAATAAACTCCAATACTATTATGAGTATGCTCACAAACTATTTGAAAACCCCTCACAGTTAATATGTACTGTGTTGTAGGTAAGGCATTGGTGAAATACCATGAAGCAAGTTTTTGAGTTGTCACCAATGGAATGGTTTTATTCACAGGAAAATTGAACTGGTTCCTACAGTATGGTGATAAAAAATGCTTTTCATGCGGTCATTTTGTATGCATACCCCTAATTAAACAGTTTGATAGATTGATTTTGTTTTGTAGATCAATAGAATTAATGTAGATTGAAGGGCACTGGCCCTTGAAAAATAAGCTAATTTTCTATCTTTCTTCTATCACAGCCCTTTTCAATCTAATCCCTGTGGGTCTACGTGTGGTTGCAATACAAGGTGTTAAAGCAGGACTCTACGCGGCAATGAATGCTGAAGGCTTTCTCTACAGCTCAGTAAGTTTGGGAACATTTTAACCCCATACCTTTGATTTATCCAGATGTGAGTGCTGGTGCAGCAGTTTCAAGTAATTAACCCATTAATTATTTGTCTGTCTTCTTGAAAACCTCATCATTAGATGCTTTCCATTGTTGGCATATACTGTATCTCTTTATAGTTGAAGTTGACTTAATACACCAAAATCATGGCCAAAAAAGACTTTTATTTCCCTGAATTATAAGCATACCTGGGAACTTTTTTGGGCAGGCTACTCAAAACCCTCTGTCTTCTGGCAGAATGACCCTTTATGGGTGGAAAGTGGAAAGGCAAAGGCCATGGCCAAATATCGCAATCTTGCCCTAGAAATAAGACATTGACCCAGAGACTCAGAGTAGGGCTTCACCTAGAGACACCAGTTTAAACCTTGGGACTTCCAAAGCTATTGTTACTGAGGTTTTCCTCAAATTCCTGGCAGTGAAAAAATGACAATGTAATGGATCCCTCCTTAATGCTATAAAAGCCCAACATCTCTTCTCAAGACATCGCTAGAAGACTGATAGTAGAAGATATATTTTTAAAAACCACTGCTAATTTATCAGTGTTAGGTAGGTGTCTGAAATATTTGCTAAGGGGAAACATAATGTTTTACGGGAAACATAATATTTTACAGAAAACAGATATCTCCAAAATATAGCTAGATTTTATATACCGGTACCAGCAATTTTCATGTGTACAATTAACTTATTTATTAAAGCAATTCCAATTTAAACAAAAGTATATTTCAAAAATGTAATCAAGATGAAGAAATGCAGGCACCCTGACTATATATATCACACACATATTTGTCAGCTAAAAAGTGTGGTGTGGCTGATCTCCAAAACGTATATTCAACAAATGTTGCCTTGGGCATTTGGCAGAAGATCAAGATGGCTTTGTGGTCATTTTGCTCCAATGTTGGAACTACATTCCCTTAAAGGTAACCACTTTGATCATGTCTGGAGTCAATAAAACAATGAAATATTTGAACGCATAATACAGTAATGTGATCATAGTACAGTATATTTATCCTGACCACAGAATAACAGGCACATACTAGAAATCTGCATTTCTATTTGTAATGTCACAGTAATTTTATTTCATGTTGTTTTGGATTAAGTTAAATTAGTTTACACATTTATTTAAAAAACTACTAAAACAATTCTGGATTACAATATTTCACATAGCAATGTGAAACATATGGTTATGTATAAACTGATTTAATATAATGAAAATCTATTTCTAATCCTGGAGGCCTTTTAGAGATTATCCCAGTATATCTACTTGTGTAATTTTGCTTATGTGACCTATTGATTACACATAAAATATTAATTTATTTTACTTATACAATGTAGAGTTTGAAGCCATTTCATTAAGACTTGTATGGTTGTATAATACCCTCATTCTGGCAAACATTCTAAGGAAAGGGGGGCAGATTTGGGTCCCAAAGAAGGATACTAGGGAGGACTGGCAATACATTTGTGCTGACAATATGTAGATAGTTTCAATGAAAGTATTTATGAGAGGAACAACCCCCCCTGGGCCTAACTTGCACAGAGACCTCTTCCTCGTGTATTCACATGCTGGATACACTCCTACTTGGAAGAACAAGAGAACTATTGAGGTCTGTACTGGCCAAACATAAATTGTTCCGGTGTAAATGGGATGCTTGCAAGGGAGATGTCTTGTCCCCCCCATGCAACCCACTGGGACTCCGATCAGACAGATCGGGACAGTTGCCAATCCCCCCTTCTCAGACCTTCTGTCCTAGGCAGAATATGCCGTGGAGTAGTTTGAGAGTAAGGACATTTAAATATGTGTTTATTGCTAAACATTGCGGATCTAAGATGCATGAAAGTTTCATGCCTGGACTTGAGCAGTTTCCGGATCGTCACATGATTTTCTTGGCATCCTTTATTTTCCACTTATAACACCTCACAATCAAGAAAATAATGTAAGCAAGAATTGACTTGCTGTGCTCTGTTGTTTAAGTTGTTTACCTTCTGATTTGCTGTAGTTTAAAAACGTGTTTGTTTTTTTATTTACTTATGAAATCATGTATTTTTTTTGTCTGCGGAGGCAATTGGAATGTGTATTTATTTAGATTTCTGTGTTTTTAATTAAAGTGAAATTAATTATCAGAAACATTCTTGTTTTATATGGCTTGGAATCCTCTGCCCTTTACATGTCACATTTGTGTTATGATTGTGGGACAAGAAAAGAGTTTTTGAACTGACAAACCACAGAGGTTGTGGAATCATATGTAAATCAATTAATAATAATATGAATATATTACTGCAGACCAAGTAATTGACCAGCAGCATAAGCTCAGATAACAAACTTAGTGTGTGGCTGATAAGTGTAGATCCACATCAACTCTAAATGTAGGATTAGAGGTGGGCAAAAAATGGCTGAAAACTTTCTACCACGTGGAAATAATGTGCTTTCCTACAGAGTTCCCAAGGCCAGTGACATCATGTGCATTATGACTATCATGTCATGAGCAACTATGTAAAAAGAAAGTTTTATGATGCCACAAACACCAATAGTTTCTTATTTGGAATATGTTTCAATGAAGTACGTTACAAAGCTGCCTACTTACGCTACTATTAAATACACAACCAAAATATATGACCTATTAAAAAACTCCCCCTTTTTATTAGTAGTTCCACATTGTACTTATTTTGCTTGCCTGTCATAGAGGTAAAGATATAATACAGGGCAGATATAAAGTAGTGAATAATTAAATGTTTATATGAGCAGTTGTTCCTGGATTGGACTGCTACTTTAACAGCTCAGTTGCCTTGAATAGATGTAAAGATGGATGAACCAGTCCTTTGAGGAATAAGAAAATGTCAAAGCTGAAAAAGATGTAATGAGGCAAATACAAAATCTAAAGAAATAAAATTAATATCCAGTAAGTATTCCGCATATGTGCACCATGACAAAGGAACAGTCAGCAGCACAGCTCTTAGCATTCATTTTAAAACTATAGCTTATGCTTTTGTCTTTTGTTTTTTTAATTTTTCAATCAATGTATTAAGAGCTATTTAGTTTCAAAGTTGGCGCCGATTTTCATTATGGAAGCTGAGATCTGTTTTAGAAGGTGCCCCCACCAGTATAAAGATTGTTTGGAGGGTAATTATATATATATATATATAATATATACATATGTACAGTGTGTGTATGTATATACAGTATATATATATTGCATTTCGCAATGGAAAGCAAGCAGGTCCATCATTTGATATCTTCTAGTAAGTTAGAGACTTATCTCTAGAGTGAGAGAACAAGAGGTCATAATCTAAAACTAGAGGGTCAGAGGTTTAGTTGTGATGTAAGGAGGTTTTACTTTAGAGGGTGGTAGACAAATGGAACAGTCCCCAATCAGAAATGGTAGAGGATAATACAGTGAGGCAATTTAAAAATGCATGGGATGGGCATCAAGTTATCCCGAATCTAAGATGAGACCAATGACTGATTAAGGTCAGAGTCTTTACATGGCGAGACGAGATGGGCCGAATGGTTCTTACCCGCCATTAAATTCCATGTTTCCATATTTCCATTCTGTATGGGATTTTGCTGTGCCAAAAACATCTACCATATATTAAGGATGCACCAAATGCAGCATTATCCTGTTATTAGCTCTTACCATATGAAATAAAGCTAAATGCAAGTGATTTTACATTGAGACTAGTGATAAGTGCTGTATGATCACAGCTTTGCCTTCCTTGATCAAGCTAATTTAACACTTCTGTTGGATGAATTATTTTTACTTTCTCAGCCTTATGAGGTGTGTTTTAGCACATTTACAAAAATACCAGAGCTTTAATTCACCCTTTATATCACTCACATTCAATGTCACCACTCTTTTTCAGGTAATACACTGGCTGTGAGGATCTGGGGATCAAACCCTTAACTCATTATTCTGCTGCGTACATTACCCCTTTCACCTCAACCTGTGTCCCAAATCACTCCGTCTGCTTTATTAAAAGGGAAAGTTTACCGTCCCTGACTTACCTTCTAAAGAAGAATGCAGATTAGGAATGAAATTTAATAAATTAATTAAAACACGATTACTGCAGCTGCAGTCATATCCCCCTTTGTGGTCAGATGATTCTTGCCATGGATTGGCTGCTTAAAGTAGTCAATCAATAGCAGGAAAGTGCTCCCATTTAAATCAGTGGAGGAGCTTTCAGAGCATGCACACGAGGGTCTGATATTCCCCTTCTCACAACGTTCTCCAAGCACTGCAGCTGTCTAGGGATGAGACTATCATGTGCACGGCCTAACACATCTTGTGCACGGGAAATAGAGCGGGGTCTAGAAAATGCAGGAACGCATACGGGGGGATGCTGCGGAATCCCCTCACAGTTTTGCAGACGGAACACTATGAAAATATAAACCTTCAAAAATGGAAGCATTTCCAGAAACCCCACCTTTTCAGAAAAGACTCTCTCATCGCTAACTCATATCTATTCTGCCCCTCGTTATTGGATTTTCCCTTTTGGATTGTACGTTTTCGAGACCTGTGTCCTCCATGCCTTCTGACTAAATGTGTGTGTCTGTACAGGTCATTAACAAATTGCTGAATCTGCTGGCACCATAATAATGCCACATAATAGCATTAATGATGTTTTACAAAACACGCTTTGATCTGTAGCTTATCGTGTGTAGATTTCATGGCTACTATTCATATAGCAAGCAACGAACTAGATCTATCCACCATTATTGCTTTTCATACCAATTATTACTCGTTACACATTTGTCTAGTCAATTTTAGTATCCCTCACAGCAACTAACCCTACAAATAGAAGTACCCTTTGAGGTAAATGTGCCATTCTAGAGTAAAAGAAACTGTGGAAGCTCACAATAATGTTAACACAAAACCACATCCAGAGGTTGATCAGTTTGCTTATAGTTGGGTTTCTGCCCTAACTCTGTAACCGCTCTTAGCCTAGAAGTCATTTTCGATAAAAGGCAGCTTCTCGGAGCTGCAGTGTTGCTGCCCGTTTCCGAGATGCTTACATTGCTTGCATATCCTACATACACTAAAGCTGCGCCATTGATTGCTTTGCTTCATTTGCACTCAGGGCATGCTACGTTTCTGCGGTAAGATTGCTAAAGTGAGATTACTGCAGGCTTCCTTTATTAATGTATTGTCTCTGCTATCTTTGTCGGTACTCCACTTGTTATGCATTAAGGTGAACTGCCTGTGCTGCCCTGTCTGCCGTTCTATACAAGGCGTGCGTGATCTGGGCTTCCTAAAACGTACTAAATCGAGGGAAATTGCAGCTTGTTTGTTTTGAATTTGTCCTGATTACAGCAATGATGTGAGGTGACTGGCAGCATTTTGGCCGGTAGGTGATTGATTGTTACCGAATGTGAACGCTTTGCATCGGCGTTGTAGAACTAACATGCTTCCTCTTCTTTTGAGCCTTTCCATAAACAAAAGCGGACATGTAGGTAGAAAATCAGATTAGATTGCAAGATTTTTAACTGTTGTTTGACCACAGGTCTTGTCGCCAAAATAAGGCAGAATTTTGAGCCGGCTGTAGCTGAAATTTAGTATATTTTTGTCTATTGTAGTGTAGAATACTCTGCCTGTTATGGAGAGTATCATGTCTTTCCATTTTTATGTTAATGAACAAATCTTGATGATTGTCAGTTGTTCTATTATTAATATGAAACATAGTTAAATGGACGTTATATAATAAACTATAGTCCATCCACAGTTTTGTTTATCTTGATGACTACTAAGTCATGTTATATGACAATTTCAGCTGAGATCTCATGGTAATGCAGTGGCTAAAAAGCTGCGAAGGTTGAGAACCCACAATAGTTTTACTGTCCAACTTATAGTAATTTCTACTGACTTTCAATAAATTAATTTTTGATTGACATCTCAAGGTACACAAAGGGCGGGATGACAACTTTTATTCTTAGTGGCAAGAATAGCCATACGGCCCAATAATACCGGTATATTTGAGCAAATCCCAGGTAGTCAAGGTGGATCCAAAAAATGGCTTTTGTGTCTCTTTTTTCATCCCTGTGCATGTTTTGGGTTTTGAACACTAAGTCTTTGTTTCACAATGGTCTGCTAAGCCCAGTCTCCATCTTTTTTTGTGTGGAGGTGTTTAGTAATGCATTGGTATTTAAATAATACACTGCGTTGCATTAGCCATAGTACCTCTCAGTTTCACTTTGATACAGATGTATATGAAATAACTAGTTCCAGGTATTGATTAATATGCCATTAACCCCTTTGGCAATCCAGTAAATAAAAGGAAAATCATTCAAACCCCATCAGCTGAAATGGAATTTTTATGACCTCATAAGAAGGAGTACTGAGATCAAAGTGATTCCGGTGTAAATGATGCTGATGCAGCAGCCTGTGCAAAGGTGTCTGCTTTATTCTGGATTATCAAAGAGAAAACATAAACCCTAGCAGAACAATGCGTAGGTGGGAAATAGTCCATTAAATCACACGGGCCTTCAGATTCGCATGAGCTGAGTGCAAAACATTATATCCTTCAATGCTAGAAAGGACGCAGTGTTTGGTTCCCTAATCCCTGGAGTAAATGAATAATACTTTAGACCATGCTAATTACATTCATGATACACTGCACAGCTATATAAAGCACCTCAAAGAATTTCAACTGAAGATCGCTATTGTTATTATTTATTGATTTATATATCTGTATAACGGACAAAGAGGGCATAACAAGTAGGTTATTCCCCCACACCACAGCTTTTTGCTTTACAGGAGATATATTTGGCCAAACACATCTTCTGACGTGTGATATACTCACTGCCATCTATCTCTTGGGCTGGCTCAGTGAGCATTGCAGGGGTATTATAAGACCCCTTTTGCATGTGTGGAAACTGCTTCTATTGATTTCAATGGGAACACTTTCCTGCCACTGATTGGCTGGTTCAAGCACAATATGTCAGGCCACAGATGGGGCGGGTATTCTACTGCAGCCCTGGAGCTGCAGGTTCTCCCCAAGATAAGTAACATCTTTATTTTTTTTCACCAGGTAAATTAATACATATAGAAGTACTCACAATGTTCATCACTAGAGTGCCTCTTCAACTCAGCGCCCTCTATATATTATTTTTAAAAGTCAGTATACCTTCTGCTCAAGAACTACGAGGCAGCTGACAGAATAAAATGTATGGATATCTAATACATTAACATTTTGCAAAATGTCATTGTCACATTTAAAGTAGTTTCAGTAACACTTAAGAAGTGGTGTGTTTGAAACTTTGACACGCAAACTTTCTTTACTGAAAAGGAACAGATAATGCATTTTGAGACTTTTACGCAGTTTTAATTGCTTTGTGACAGATCCTCTTCGAAAAAGAAATATAAAAATGTTTGTAAAAGACAAAATTAGTGAAAAAGACTTGAGGACCAGAGAGGCGCACCATGTTGTTTAAGGAGACACTGTCATCAAAAATCAAACTTGTCACTAACCACTAGAGGATTAGAAATGTCAGCAGAAGAAGCAGGGAAAGTAATTGCGTGTCTTTTTTTCCAAATATCTTTAAGAAAACTGCCATATGGTAATAGACAATATTATAAGCAGATAGGCAGTGTTTATGCTCTGTCGATGAATGTCAGGTTCATATTTCTTGACTGTCACCTTAAGCAATCTATCATTAAAGGGACAGTCTCATCAGGTAGGATCATAGCCTTTCAGTGTAGGAAACTGACGTCAGAAGGGAACGTATTGATCCTCCTGGAATAGCAGAGGCTATTGAGGAGCTCAAATGTAAATATATGTTAAATAACAATGAATTGACATGACCGCTTTGTTAATTAATGCTATTGAACAGTAAAGTCAGCAGAACTTGTGTTGACTGGAAAGAATAATTGATTTAACATTTTGTTTTCTGGGGAGGGATATAATAAATTACAAAAAAAAAATCAAGTTCCCTGTCATGCAAAACAGAATTGATTATGTAAAAAATTGCTACTGAGTGGATGCGATTTGCCACAACTGTATGTAAAATTATGTTATTCATTTTAGGGACATAGTCCTTACTGCTATCACATGTAGTTACATAGTATCTGTCTAACTCAAGAAATAAGACTTGACTAGAATACCACTTAGAAAAACAGAACAAAAAATAATATAAAAATTAGATATTTACGTGCACATCTTCCAGGTTGCCAGTCCTGAAATTTGAGGTCTTTCACACCAACCACCTTCAGCTAAACTGACTCAAAATCATATGCAACAACAACCATCACACTGGCCAACCTTGACCACCCTGACCACCCTTAGTACAATCAAACTGAACGAATACCCATCTTAACCGAACAGCATTGGCAGGAAAATCACACACACGCACTCAACCATACCCGTCATTCTCAGCCACACTCTTGTAGGCTTTATAAAATTAAAACCATTATTTTGTTATTTCGTAGTTAGCAAGGCTGAAAAAAAAACACAAGGCCAACACAAGGATTAAACGTTTCCAAGAAATACCTCATTACTAAAAGTTGCTTTCCAGGTCATGGCCTGCTTTGCATATCAAGAAATATGAAACCAGATATTTGGGTGCCAGAGGTGGGGGCCTGACATCCAAGCTACATTCGCACCTTAAAACATATTTTACTTAGAAGATATATGAGTCAGTATTTAGGTGCTCATTTTCATTTCTACAAACTCATGGAACAATCACTATTTTTGAGTCTTCAATTGGAGAGCATGTTCCCTGTAGATATTCATTCCATTTATATTAGCATTATTGATCAAAGTCAGAATCATTTGTTATCCTTCTTTAATCTTGATTTGTATGCCAACTTTTAAACTACTTTGCGTCTAGCATACAAAACCACTAGATTGTCATTCATACAATGTACATTAACCCTTAAAGATATGTTGCCTTGATATTCTAATGTCAGCCCACACAGGACATTGTAGCCAGGCACATACAGGCCATCTGGCATTCTTAGTAAATGTCCGGTGAGTCTCTAGCAGACAGTGTCACATACTCACTCGGCCTAACGCTTGAGCTGAAGATCGGGTGCAGCAGCTAGTGACCAACGACTGGATATGTCCAGCTGCACGCTAAGTGAGCATAAAATGAAGCATGCAGCCGCGCATCTCCAGCACTCATGTCATCAGGTGGCCGCTGTCCTTAAAGTGCCAGGGCTTCCCGGTCATCGCCAGCCCAGCCCTGATTGTAGCACTAATCCTGGAATTAGTCTAGTGCTAAAGGTGTGCAGTTCCCCTGTAAAGCTATTATCACAAATATCTTAAAACCAGCTTGAAATGTGTTTCTGCAGCAAGAGGGCCGCTTGCAGAACATGCATTTTTATATTAATAGTTGAATGAAAAAGACAAAAATATTCAGATATACAGGGAAACTAATTAGGATTGATGATAATCTGTAATGTAAAAAAATCCCCTTAAAGGCCGGGGAAACTAGACAAAATCTGAGATTAAATTTACTGTTGAGCCCTTGGGAATGTATACTATTGTGCAAATATCTGCTCCCATCATGTGAGACACAGTATATCATTGCGCAATAATTCATTGAATGACAGTCACATTATTGATTAACTGAACCAAGGAAAAATGCTGGGAAGTAGTGATGTGTTTCTTTTTTTTCTGTTGATTTATAACGAGTGTGTGTGTCCCCCCCTGTCTTTTTTAAATGTCTATTGATTAGAGAGAAAAATAAATGTCCCTGTTCAGGCATCGTCTTAAAAAATAAGGAAAATGATATAGGTGCATTGGTCCAAGAGAAGATGGAGGCATTAGTCAAAGTTGATGCATTTTATCGGGCGAACGTAGAAAAAGCTGTGGAGTCACATAATCTTTTGGGACCTCAGCGGTCTATTCTTCGGTGTTCTATCGGAAGGTGTTATACCGGTATTTGAGATCCTGTGAGCTCATTTCAAAGGTGAGCTCTCTACCTTTGTTTCTATGTTGAGTCAATAAAAGGTACAACTGGTGAAGACTCCTTTAAAGTTAAAGAGACGGGTAAAAGGGGTAATTTCTCTTTACCATAAATAAAAGCCAATCAATTTATTATGTAATTCATCTTTTCGTTATGCATTAAAGTGGCACGTTAAAAGTAATTGAAATGAATTCTCTAATGGGAGTGACATGACACGTCTCTAATCAATTAGTTACAATTCATCATTAGCTTATTGTTCAAATAGAACATCTCTTTGCATGTCCAAGACTGATGTTGGAGATACAGCGTATACACTTACCCTCAGCTTACTAAGCAGCATTTTATTTTATTTTTTAAAACAATTAAATATTTTTTTCCAAGCTATTCGTAAATTCCAGGACATGATTTTCATTATAGCTGAGCATAGGTTTAGACACATTTGCAATTAAATGAGAAGCAGCCGCCTGTGAAAAAACAAAATAGTGAATTAAAAATCAGAACTGTGTACAGTAAAACGCTCCAGGGACAATGTAACTCCTAGATTGCTTCTAGTCTATAGTATAGCTATATAGCTGTACAACCAATCTACCTATTGACATGGGACATTGCAGGATAGATGTGTTTTCCAAAGGGCATTGAATACCTTCCAAATGGAATGGACTGGGGATTAAAATCAGCCCTAGCACTTTAAGGCCAGTGGCCAATACATTGTATGAGTATAGCTGCCTGCTGGATACACAGCTGCGTTTTACCCTCTTACACTTTTGCAGCCGCAATAAAGAGAAGCGGAAAGCACGATGTATTGAAAAAAACATCGGGTATTCCACTTAGAACAGGTGTCAAGCTTTGTGGTTTTTTCCCCCCACGTAGCCATCACTCATTACTGCTCACCTACTGTTGGGAAGCAAAGGCGATTTGGTAATTAAGCAGACAATATGGTTTGCTTTCTGTTTCATCACTTCTTTATTATTCACCGGAGATAATTTTACCAGATGAACGGAAACGTAGGAAAATAATTTGGGGACTTGTGACTGTCAAGTGATTGGGTTAATGTGTCTCGGGGCAAAGTTTTTCTTAGGCTAGGTTTCCACTTGGGTTTTTATCCTGCGTTATTTTCTTGATGAAAAACGCCAGGAAAAAGGCATTTTAGCCTTTCTGTGAAAATTGCTTTTTTGACCTTAGGCAGTTTTTCCAGCCCTTACAAGTTTGAATTATCACCCAGCTAAAGGGGATTAGGATAAATGGCAGGTATCTGCCCCCTCCTGATGTCATTTCTTGGTAGAGTTCTACTTAAACACGCCCCGGCGGACCCTTTTGTCTCTTTTCTGTGGTTTGTAAGGCATGCTTTATTCCGAATGTCTGCTCCTCTAGGAAGATTGGCCCCAAATGATGGTGCAAATTGTTTGCTGTTGCCTTTGGCACGCAGGATCCAGTTGATGTGTTGGGTATGTTTGTAATGGCATGTTAGTTCCAAATGGTGTAAAATTCAAAATGAACTTTGTTTTGTGTGAAACTGTTTGTTTCCAGCCTATTTCTCGTAGGACACACAGATACTGGGTCCATCCTCTGCATTGTAACTGTGGGAAAAACGCCATAAGAAACACCAAGGCAAAACCCACATGGCTTTTTCATGGCGTTTTTCTCTCCCATAGACTTCTATTGAGAAAAACGCCAAGATTTCCTTGCAAAAAACGCCAGAGTGTCAACATAATGCGATTCTGAAAAACTGCCACAGAGCCCAAAACAGCAGAAAAAAATGCCAAAGAGGAATGAGAAAACGCCAAACAGAAATATGGCATTGTGCGATTTCCTATTGAAGAACAGCTAACATCTGGCCGCAGCGTTTTTTCACTAATCAAACGCTGTGTGGCTGAATTGGTGTTATTATGGGCGTTTTTGCAAAAAATACCCAAATGGAAACCTAGCCTTAGAGATCAAGGAATCTGCTTTAAAAAAACGCAATATTTTATGTTATATGTAATTGTTCATATATGCCCTTCATGCAGTCAGCGCATTTTCTTGCTCTTGATGATTGTGTTGTTGAAAAGCCCGATGTATACTTCATCTGAAAGGGGACATTGGGAAAATGGTAGTAACATCCCATAAGAGACCAAGTGTCATTGCAATGCCAACATAAAAATGTTGCTTAAATTTCCACTTGTATTGTACATGGAGACAGGACATAATTGATTGATCATTCATGATCCAGCATTCAGGAGCAATTCCCTGAGTGCGCGTGCCGCCTGCCAATGTTTCAGCCGTGGTGTTCAGCCAGTCAGAACAGCAGAAGCAAGGTATTCATCAGAGGGCTGATCACTGCAGCTGTTGCTATAGGCATTGGCACTTAACCCCTTAAGTACCAGGCAGCCAGATTTTACTTCCCTCAATTATTTTGTTTTCCAAAATCTTGACCGGGACGTTTCATGAAGAAACGACCCCAGAATCATCACTAACACGAACATCATAATACTTTAATGAAAAAACATTTGCCTTGCATTTTTAGTCAAACCCCCCCCCCAGTGTCCTTGATGTTTCGTTGTATTGATTTGCAACAGTTTAGACTGTTTAGTCAAGTGGAATCTGAAGGGGAAAAATGATTGATTTTGAGCTACTAGCTACCTATGTGTACGAGGATGCGCAGCATGAGTTTGATGTATCGAACTGGCTTTGTTATTGCGATCATACTATGTTTTATCGATTAAATACCTGCTTGCCCATGTACTCGGTAACACATTTATTGCATGGGTATTGCTGGTTGGAATTTTAAATTTATATACATGTTGCCTCAGTTACATGTTTGAATTTTTATCAGCTTGTATTGTAAATTCTTTATGGATCTTTACAGTATTGATAGAAGGGATTTCAAGGTAAATGAATGCGTTGTTTTGATGCAGTTTGGTTCTGTATGAGAATAAGCAGTTTGCTAAAGCACGCGGTTAAATGGACACTCCAACCATCAAATTAACTTTAATGCATATGTTGGATGGGAGATCCCTTTAAATGTTCATGGGGTCCCCTGGCAAATTTACCTTCCCTTGCCATGTTTACCTTCAGTCAGCTCCGGCCCTGGCTTGACAAACGTAGCTGAGGGGTTCTCATAAGATCCCTCTGTGCAAGTACGCAGAAAATGATCCCATTGATCTCATAATGTACTTTAATATGCATTCTTGTTTGTCTTCCTGCTTTATCAGCGGGACATAGACTGTTCCTTTAATGTATATTTGCAGATATTAATGCTACCAGATGTCAGCAGTACACTTCATCTGGAAATCTAGTAACCTATGAGAAAAACCTGACACCTACACGTTACTGTTGGGTGCTTTCATCTACACTTGAATATGGTGTTATCAGCAGATCTGTCTTAGTAGGCAACCCGTCTTTATTGAATGTGTGAGCTCTCGCTAATGTCAGATAATAAGGGAAGCAAATCCTTACCGCACTCACTGTGATGTTGCAGATTAACAAGATTTGGCGAGCACTAGGGAGCTCCTTGTTTTATTTATTTATACTTTTATTTGCAAAATATATTCCAGAAGGAACCAGAACTTGTTAATAGTGAGTATTACTGTGATTTCTTAGTAATAAAAGCACTATAACAGGTAAGACTGCATTGTTAGTATTAAATATTTACATAATGTCAAAATATGAACCTTCCACAGTCTCCCCTTTGGTAAAATAAAATGTAACTAATAGGGAATACTGACATTCACACAATATATATATATTTATGTGTTAATGTTAAGCTAAAACGCCATGAGCATTAAAGTGCTTAATGGGGAGAAATATATTAACCCACAATGTGGAATGATTGAAACCATTTATGGACCTTCACAGTTGTGTTCCCTCTGGACTGCAGCCAGATGTCATTGTATTCAACTACATTTTCTTTAATAAAAGGGAAGAAAATGTTCTTCTACTATGCAAGTTACTAACTTTAAGATTCATAGGCACCCAAATGCTTCATTATACACAGGAAGATTCTTTGATGCTGGCACTTATGAAATCTGCCTCTCCTGAATTTTGTAATTAAACATTTCCAGCCATGTACAAAAGTGTTTGTCATAATAAGACTGTGTCAGGACTCAAGTAATCAGGTCGGGTAGGAGCCCATGTGCAGGGGATACTTGGGGTTCGGTCTGTAACCTACGGTGCATGATAATACAAACAAAGACACCACACGCAGAAATCTAGGTAATGCAATGCATTGTATGTATATGACAGGACAAGCAAATAAGAAACCGGACGTATGGCAGGATAAATAAATACCGGTAATAAGTCTTTTGGCGGGGAGCCCACTTGGAAATGCACGAAAGGCAGAGAGCCCGCTTGGAAGGAATGGTGCAGGTGCAGGTGCAGGTGCAGGTGCAGGTGCAGGTGCAGGTGCAGGTGCAGGTGCAGGTGCAGGTGCAGGTGCATGTGCAGGTGCAGGTGCAGGTGCAGGTGCAGGTGCAGGTGCAGGTGCAGGTGCAGGTGCAGGTGCAGGTGCAGGTAGGTCCACAGACTTCAATACAAAGGCCCAGCTGGGTGTATTGATTAGGGCTCAACTCAGGTAATAAGGTACACCTGATACTAGTAATTGAGTTCTGAGTGCTCCAGAGGTCGGAGGGTGGCCACTAGTGGTAGCAGACTGATATACCACATGTATGAAAAAGCCAAGGTTCAGGCAGCGAAAAAGTGGACCCTGACAGACTGGCTTATTCATGTGCAAACCTGACATCCAGGGTTAATAGAGCCTATATAATATAACATGCACATAATTTTAGAATTATCAATATCCAAAACCTACAATAATATTAACTCATGTTAACAAAAACAGGTGCAGGAGAAGAAGCAAGCTTTTTAATTGTCTGTTTCTTGTTAATTGGACTCAACATGGTGGAGCCTGAGAGTAGATACAGTGCATACATGTTCTTAATTGCTTAGCGTAAAATGCAAAATGTTATACATAATACGTGTACATAAGGGGCACGTGTACTTGGGATCTAGACTGAGGAAGACATATAAGAGGGATGCTGCCCTTGGCCTGCTCTGATTAGGTAAATGTGGGCCACCTCCAGCCTTTTTGCATATTGTACTTTCAACAGTACATATGCACAATGCCCCCATAGACTGTATGCACTTACATAGTATGTGTTACCTGCATGTGTTTGGTCGACAAAGCTAAATGGATCGGCAAGATGTTTTTTGTACTGATTTATTTCTGAGCCTGTCTTGTCCCTTAGAATGCGTGTCTCTTTCCCTACTCCTGTGCTGAGTTACCAGCCCTATTTTAGATCTAGATATATTGCTGATTGATGTGAGCATCTTGCTACTTTTAAAACGAAGCTTCTATTGAGCAGTTATGTTTTTATTGCTTTGGGATACCATTGTGGAATACAGACTTTTCTGGAAAAACATCAGTAGTATCCAGGCTTTTTTGTGTTGTCCTTCAGTCGTCCTTCGGTGCGTATTTTGCTAAAATTCAGATGTCAAAGATTTGGCAGAAAACTGAGAAGTGAGTCAAAAATCTAAAATGGGCTACTTTTCCATAAAAATATCATTATGTGGCAGGGAGTTGGTTAGATACATTTTGTTTTCTAACAGGGCGAAGCATTTCCAATTTCTCAGACTACAGTTCAAAGATTTCTGTAACTTGTACAGAGCTTCAGGTTTAAGTTGTATTGTTATTTCAGTACAATATACATACATTTCATAGAGTTAGAATACTTTGTCTTCATAGCTAGCCTTTATATAAGATTCCCCTACAGCTCCTGCAGGGAGGTGAGGTGAGATACCGCTTAATTTAGCTTATCATTAATATTAACAATCTGTACAGTCATTCAGTGAGTTAACAATTGTCATATACTAGTGCTGCATTTACTTTGTAGAGTATTGCATGCTTACCCCCCTCCATACCCACAGGCACACTTATGTTAGTAAGATGTGTATACATTTATGTATGCCTACTCAACACACACTGATGATAATACAAACTTACACTAACATACATATACTCCTACTTAATACACACTTACACACTACTTAACACACACTTACACACTCATACTAACACACACCTCCTTACACATCCACATTCATGCTTACACACATACACATTCTTCCTCACATACACATTAATGCTGACACACACACACACATATATACACATTCCACATTCATACCTTACCTTATTCGCAGTTTTTTTTCTAGCGTTTACTTACCACAGGTTACGTGACCCTGCAGCATTCCTGTCTCCCTGGGAGGCCAGGCCAAAGTTATTTACAAAGGGCCGGTCCGACAAACCCTAGGTGACAGAGGACTTAATAGTATGTCCTGTTATTTTTGCACCAGTGGGGACGTTTTCTTGCCGGTACACGGGAGATCAGGGTGTGGTTAGAAAACATGGGGTCTAACCTGTCAGCAGGAGCTAGCATCTCTAGCTTCCAGCTCACTAATCTGAGCGCAGATTACATCAGAATAGTGGGGAATGAAGAACCTCACAAAGTAAAAAGGTTTCCAGAGTGTCTGTTCAACCTGTGACCAGCGGTAGTCATGATTAAAGTTTAAAAAAACATATAAAGAGCTAACAAAATAGAAAAGTAAATAATAAATAAAATGTAAAAATTATATATAATTAAAAAACTCCATTGATATCACCAAGACATCATAAGGGGTAATATCCATTTCCAAGAGAGATCCCTGTGGTGTTTAAAGATCTCAAAATGATAATATTAAAAAAATGCAAATTGAAAAAGCTCACCTAGAGGGTAAAGCGTTGTGTCACAAAAGGGTTAAATGGAATGTTAGACCAATAAAAAGGCATTTTTTGATATTGCAGTATTCATTATTTTTCAATATATACTCTACCGGACAGCTAATTTTTAAAAAAAGAATAAAGAAACATGTCTCTCTGCCTTTGGATGTGCCAGCAGGGGGAACTTGAATAGTACACAGTATGTTCATGTTTAAAAATTACATATACTTAATATGTAGCTTGAGGGTTTGACATCCTTAAAGAGTTTCTGTCTGAAACCGTGACCTGTCCCTGTCCTTGGTGAATTCATTTTTTTTTTTAAAGATAGTGTTTTTATACAAGGCAGTAGCATTTTGCATAAAGTATTATGTAATTTATTGTTTTTGTTCTGTATAATTTGTTGTCTTTAGTTCTGTTTGCTTTTCTTGTTTAGCCAGTAAATCTTAACATTATGTGAACTGCGCGTCTCAGGGCTTCCTTTAATGCTCAGGTACGCAAGATTCCTGCACATCGCCATATGGTCCACATCCATCAACTCATCCAACTGAATCGTCAGCTTCAATACATTACCTTCTCACACTACTTTAATATATCTGCCCTAGGGATTATTAAACTATTTAGTGTTACAACTTAACTTAACAGCAAATTGCATTTGGTTGCAAGTGCAATATTTTACTAAACTATAAATTATAAAAAGAGGGTTTGGGAAAAGTTGGTTTCTTAGTGGAAAGATTTGAGTCAACTTGTATGGTTTACCTTATTCAGTCCTACAATAAAACACATATAGCTAGATATGTATCTGCTAATCATTAGTTAAGCTGAATATCTTTAATGTTATCCTATCTTCTAGCTTAGCTTATTAACTTGCTAGAGCCCTAAAATTCATGGTCTACAAATTCCTTGTTGAATCTGTGCCCTACCAAAGAAATGTTTGCATATATTAATAATGTATTAATAAAGGTGTATTCATAAAGCATTTTGTAGATCCACAAAAGTGTTCAAGACCTCAGACATCCTTCTCAGTTTATGAGCAGGGACTCTTTGAGCTTTGTGAATCTGAGGACTCTAAACGGTATCTCTAATAGAGTCCTTTGTTGTCAATATGGAATTGATCCACCAGAGAGACAGGGGTTGCATCAACAATGTGTTTAAGCAAGAACATGCGCATGTGTGTGCTTAAGGATATGCAGTAACCCGGCTTCCCTTACTGACTAAGAGCATTAAGCCTATGATACAAGGAAGCTCCTATGATACACTTGCGTCTCTCATGGACACGCTGACCAGTTTTGTATTCCACAAAGGCAGTGTAGCAAAGTTTGATGATTCATTGTTCCCTGGAAAACAAAATAGCAAGACTGTTCTTTTATTCAGGCTTTCAAAGGCCGCAGTGATTTAAATGATTACATATAAAACAGAAAGCTGCTATAGCTGTTCAGGGATTTCTGTAAATCAATAATGGCCATATAATTAACGTTGAATATTCACCATTAAACAAATAGTATCAGGCGGGATTTATTAAGCCTGTTCTAAGTTGTTAATTTTCTGAAGATTTATTTTGGGTCTTGGCAGCCAAGTATTATTTGTTCTCTAGCTACAGTTTTAGATTTTGACCATTACTTTTATTTTCAGTGACATATTTTGTACTCTGCTTTGACTCCAAAAGACATAGAGCCTGCAGTTCAATGCAAAGATACTAATAATGAGGCCTATGTAAATGGTGATAATAAAACACTCACTGCCGAGTCAAGGGCATCATTAATTCAGCCATTGTCTAGTTTAAAGGCTGATGACAGACCATTTAGCTTTTTTTCCTGCATGATAAAGCATGTAGTAGAGGAGGTGTAGAGGTAATTGGTAGAAATATTGATTAGAACTGTACTGTGTCCTTCAACATTAACTTTCTTTCCCCTCTTTTTACTTAAAAGGGGTGTCCTGATAGCAGAGGATAAAATGGTAACAGTGATGGAAATGGAGTTTAGAGGAAAAAGTACCTGAGATTGTGTTCTCCAACAAACTTCCTGGCTTGAGTGAAGATGTTGGGGAGGGTAAGACAGAAATAGTTTACCTGGGGCAGACACCCAGGAGAACAGCCTCCAAGCCTACAAGAAGATACAGACAAATGTTGTGGTGCTGGATTCTGTAATTTGGCCATTTAACATTGTTCGTCATGGAAAGATGACCTTTAAAGTAAGGGGTGGTAGGCCTAGGAGTACTTGTACATGGACTGAAATAGGAAACTAAATTCGCTGAATGTTTCTTATTTGTCATAAAAAAAAGAAAGTGTGTTTCTATTTTTCTAATTCATAATATAGATATCACTGAGTTAAAAAGGGGTACAAAGAAGGGCTGCAAATTAAATTAAGTGGACTGAGGCATTTTAGCTGAATAGGATTTAGCGAATTAGAAAAACAGCATCTCAGGGTTGACCTCATCACAATGTAGAAATACACTTGAGGCCCATATGAGGCTATCACATGGGAAATCTTGAACCCGTGCAAGAGGCTACTAATTAAGAATAGAGGAACCATGGTTGAATGTTAAGCAAAAGGACATGAAATGGTCTTAAACCTAGGGAATGCACTATGGTACCTATTAAGGTGGCAACAACCAAGAATTGCAGAGGTTTTGAAGACTAAACAAGATGGCTTATTTGTAAGTGTATTCAGGGGTAAAATACATTTATTTAACCCTTGTTTTATCCAAGGTTTATTCTGGGGTATTGTGGCTAAACACAATGGATTTTTTCAGTGTTACTAACCACAGTATCTTTTTCCCAAACCCTGCATTTTGAAGCTCTGTACACTAAATAAATAAAATAAAATATGCAATATATAAGTACTAGAAATACACTTTATGTTGTAGGAGTAGTCCTTTTCTCGAAGATCTGCATGACTTTCACCTTTAGGTTGCTCAAGCAGGTAAGTTTGGGGTGAATAGAAAGGAGATAACTTGAGGACAAAACAATTACTGTGACAGAAATGAAGCACCAGATGATGGTAAAGACAAAGTCCATGTCTTGCCTGCTCTTATTGTGTATTTATTGAATGGTAAGCCACCTAAATAGCTCTTATAGCTTCTTGGGAGAAGAATTGTAAATTCATAGTTTGGCAGTCACAAAGTGCACTTAAACCATTTGATCGCTTTACATAAACTATTGATATTGTTATAAATTTGTTTCCATTACTTGATAAGTGCATGTCACACCAATTATCACATAGAGGGATATTTGTATATGTGCCTTTTTTGTTAACCAGCTGGAGGAGATTGTTAGGAAAATAAGTGACATTAGTACAAAGCATTGTGGTCATTTTCGTAATGAAGATATATATAACTGTATGATAATATAGCTGACATTTGAATCCCCATCACAAACCTTTCCTATAGTAAAATCACAGAATTGTGGTTCTTATGGTTCCTTTTATTTTATAATAAGATGATGTTTCTTAAAATGATTCTGGAGGCCTACAAAAAAGCTTCAAACAAGAACAGGTTTATTTTCTGCCATAAATTAGTGTTGTATCACAGGTATCTTTTAGGCCCATAGCTAAATTCTGAAAATCTATTGATGAAAAGTGCGTTTGAAGATTAGTCAGAAATGTGTCTGATAACTCCTAGTACACTGCATTTCACTCCTATAAACCCTGAAGGTGAAACGCTGAATGTAAAGTGAAATAATCTGGCATGTTTGGAGTCTGACTAGTGCGTTCTGCATCTTTATGGCTCCAGGCGGCGTAAAGTGGGTTGCACAAGCAGAAAAGTTTTAGTTCTTGTTCTGTCTAAAGTATTAATAGGAACACTGTAATGAATTTGTGCCACAGAAGATACTTTTAAGTTTTTATCACAAGGTAGGCAAAGGCGTACAAGAAATGCCTTCTTTCAACTAGCAAACGTCTTTCCAGGCCTCACTGGGCGCTTCACTTTGGTCGATTCACCAGTGTTTGGCTTCCTTTGCCATCATTTTTAATGAAGATTAAAATCCTTACTGAGACTAAATGTGCTGCAGTTTCTTTTTTACAGCTTGGTTGATACATTATGAGTTGACGCTGCTGAGTGGCCTCAAGCAATAGTGCGTCGGAGCTAACATATTTGTAAGCAAAGGGTTTATGGACTAGTTAAAAGGGACATCACTGTAAAAATGTAAACAAAAAAATTGCAGCCACTATTTTAATAGGCACAGAATGCACCGTCGTTGAAATTTACATTAATAATAATGGTATGAGGAAACTGTCAACAAAAATACAGGTATTTCCTCAAAAACACCGGATGTTGGTCCAAAACGGTGCATTTTACTCAATTTACTGTGAAAAATACTGTAATAATAACTTACTCCTAATGTAAAGAGAGGTGGGAATGAATTTCCTTAACATGAAGAGTCAGAAGAGGGACTAGTTTTGTACAACAAGGCAAGCTTAGTGAACCATTAATATGCAAATTGGGGCAAATCTTTTGCAGATGACAAATAAAATCTATAGCATAAAAAATGAAGAAATCTAATGTACTTGAGGCGTGTAAACAAAACATATTGAGAGATAAATACCTTATAGTTAGGAGGGAGGTGGCAAACGATATAACAGCCAGAGATGGAGCATTGCTGTTAATGTTAGTAGCACCCCGCTGGTTAAAGATAATAGGAGGAAGCTCTGCAATAGATGTAATTAAAACTATAAAATAAAAATATTGCCATGAGATAAAAACAGAGAATAATGACTGGGGGGGGGGTGTTGCAATAGTGTTACTTAAAAAAATATGCCTTTTATATCCATTGTATCTTGATTGAGTTACCTTTATGTTTTAATCATTTTCCCATTGCAGTGTGTGGGAGAATTGCTGTCTGCAAAGATCTACGAGAAATGGTAACTTGACAAACCTTAAATGTGGGTCCCGAACGGCATCGGCAATCGTTTCCGTAGATCCATAGAAGTAGGTCTTGACATCAAACAGTGCTGATAGTAAAGCCACTTTACAAACCATGGTAACAGTAACATACAGCACGTATTATTTAAATAGCGGAAAAACAAGCTTTGACGTCCATGGCATGTTTTGGAATTTTCATATAAAAAAATTACACTGATTTCATACACTCCAAATGAAACTGGCTATTCTTTGAATACTGACATTGCGATAAGCCTGACTTGAAAAGAAGAGAAACTCAGGGCATGGTGTGAAATATACTCAACGTTAAATCTGATTATTGTTTCGTGTGCCTTGCTTGCTTCAAGTCATATATTTGCGGATTTTGTTGTTGAAAGGTCAGTTAACCCCTTTTGGATAGATTAAGCAACAGAATAAAGGTCAATGTTGAACATATCAGACAGGGGGCTGCATTATACTTGCGATATCACAAAGCTCGAAAGAACAGTTATTAGACAAATGACAATTTGCTTTTGCTTTAAAAAGAAGCGGGTGTACACCATTACTTTAAAATGAGATTAGCACGGTTTAGTATGAACAGATATTTCTCTAGGATGATGTATTGTGTTCCATGCCAGAAAAGTAATAGGAGGCATAATAAAGTTAATATGGAAATATATATTCTTAACTGGGGTGAGCTGATCTACAGGAATTTCCAAAAGTGTTTTAAGTCAATAAATAGCTAGACATTCATATATAACCAACCATCAGATTCTCTGTATTTGAACCAAGCGGGAAGATAATGATGAAATGAGACTGGCATATCAATAACATCGTAGTCATAACAATTGAATACTATGTATGAGATGAAGAACTTAGCGGATTTCTCTGCTTTATCAGTACAGCATGATTGATTACATAATATCCATCCAGGCCTTGTGCTACCAAGGAAAGAAAAACTTATACATGAAAACATTAATCAAGAAAGCACAAGGTATTACTGGAATATATATTCTGCAAATCATAGTGCAGAGTGATACACCACAGAGATAGTTACATAGTTATATAGGCTGGGTTTAGCCCTATCCCATATCTGTTAATTGCTGTTAATCCAAAAGAAGGCAAAAACAACCAGTTTGTGGCTCTTTCCAATTTTGCAACAAACTAGGGGAAAAAAATACCTTCTTGACTCTGGCAGGCAGAGAATTCCACATCCTTATTGTCCTTACTGTAAAAAACCCTTTCCTCTCCCTTAGACTAAATCTCCTTTCTTCCAGTCTAAACGCATGACCACGTGTCCTATGCATAGTCCTGTTTATGAACAGATTTCCACACAATGGTTTGTATTGGCCCCGAATATATTTATATAACGTTATCATATCCCCTCTGAGGCAACGTTTTACTAGACTAAACAGATTTAAATTAATTAACCTTTCTCAATAACTAAAGTGCTCCATTCCTTTTAATAATTTTGTAGCCCGCCTCTGCACCCTTTCTAGTGCTATGATATCCTTCTTTAGAATAGGTGCCCAAAATTGCACAGCATATTCAAGGTGCGGCCTTACCATTGATTTATACAGAGGCAAAATTATATCTTTATCCCGCGAATTGATGCCCCTTTTTATACACGACAATACCTTACTGGCCTTAGCAGCTGCTGACTGACACTGCACATTGTTTCCTAGTTTGTTGTCTATAAAAAATCCCAAATCCTTCTCGTTTGTTGTTATACCTAATTCACTACCATTTAGGGTATAAGTTGCTTGTGCATTCCTTACCCCGAATAATAATAATCTACATTAAATTTCATTTGCCATTTGTGCGCCCAGTTCCCCAGTCTATGTAAACGTAACATAATATCCTGCTCACATTGTATTACTTTAGTTTAGTGTCATCTGCAAACACAGTATAACATCATCTTAAGAGTTGCAGATATATTAGTAGGAAATATTGAGTTCCCCACTCTCCATGTATATACTTTTCTGGATCTAATTGCTAACAGAATGTTGATATATGCTGTTTATGGAAAGAGGTTTATTCGCTAAAGGAAGAGTTGTCAGCCGACTTGTGGTTTTATTGTTCATTGTGAAGGGCCAACACTGATAGGTTTCTCCAGCAAAAAATACTGGGCTGGCCCTACATAATGTATAGTTTAATGAGTCAGAAAACTTTAAAGAAACCTGACTTATGCAATTATAAATTATACAGGGACAGCCACTCTTGTTTGTCTTGCCTCTAGTTGTAAGAACAATATAGTTACCAGGAACTAGAAATTCTACACCAGCCTTGTAAGGGCCATTCAAATTAACTAGATACAACAAAAGCTGTTAGCTTTTTTAATTTATTTTCAGGGTCTCTGGGTCAATCAACATAATCTGTCGGGTCGCGTCATCCAAAGATAAAACCATATATTCTATTTATTTACTGTATAAAAGAAGGTGTTCTTTTGGTATGTCATATCTGAAATGCCTGCTTGAATACAGGTAAATTCAGAACATCTTTACACAATTTCAAAAAAATATTTGAGGAATTTGCCATTTAATTTAAAACTGATGCTCTTTTTAGGGTTTGGGAATACAAAATTCCATTCATTGACATGACCCTATATTTTGTGATTATAGTTCTTTAGGTGACATGGCGTGCATGCTTACCATACAATTGTTTGAAGCGCATCACACAGGCTAAATTAAAAATTAAAATTATTTTCTAAAACACAGATTGTCCTTGAAATGTCTAATTGTCTATTTATTAACAGTGTATGTAGAAAACAGTAGGATAGATAATTGAGTACAGACGCCTCTCTTTGAACAAGTGGTATATTTGGACCAGGTAGCAGCTGAACTATGTACTAATTAAATGAAAATAAAAACCCCTAAGAGGCAAGCAAGACATAAAAGGAGAATCCTCTCTCAGCTGAGCATTTAATGCAGGGGTCATGTGAGAAGCAAAGAACACATTTTTTTTTCTTAAATTTGGCAGAAAGGATGAAGCAGAGAGATTTATTGAGAAGACAATAAACTGATTTGGGGAATGAACGCTGGGAATCCGCAAGGCCAGTAAACAACAGACTGCAGTAGTCTGAAGAAGAGGATAAGAGATGCGTTTGTATCTTTCTTGGATACCGGCAAAGGAAATGTTTTATTCCGAAATATTAAGAGTGGCTAGAAAATGCAGTATTAACCAAATAGAATTAGTTTGAATAGAATGCAAAAAATACATACAGTTCCAATCTCTGAAAGAGTTGTGAAGTTTTCTGTACTTTTATTTCTTACATTAAATTAACCGCTAAAGGTGTTATGAGGTGGTGTTTGCTGGCAGAGTTACTATGTACAGGACCAAGGTGATAAATTTAAGCTGCCTATCTGTTTTATAGCCACCTGTACTTCGGGGCTTACCCTGGCACTCAGAGCCATTTGTCTATTAAGGGCAGCAGTGAGATAGAAAAGTATCAATCACATAATGAAAAAGTATTACTCTAAGATGTTGGACTTTGACATAAAAAAAGATGAGTTCAGGAGAGAACCTGAAAGGCTTAACAGATCATTTTTATGCATTGTAAAGTTTTGAGTTGCAGTCTTTTTCTCCCAGCGCAAATGGCAGAGGTTAACACAGTAATGGAATTTAAACATGCATGATATAGTTGTACTGTATATCTATCCTGAATATAAGGACCTTCCATTAATTAAGTGTTGCCTGTTTTTTCCTGCTTTGGAAACTCAGACTAGATGGGCCAAATGGTTCTTATCTACCATCAAATTCTATGTTTCCATTTATTCATCTTGGAACCAATGTGCTCTTACTCAGAGTGTCATGATTCTAATGAGTATAATTAAGGGTGTTTGTCTCTGGGGTTTATTCAAGGTTACATTTGCTTAGGTCAGCTCAACTGATTTGGCTGAAATTGAGCAGCTTATCTTATCAGTGAAGTAGACTCAGCTGTCGGCTCAACCACTGTTCAAGCAGATTTGCCTCCCAATTTGCAGTTTCTATGGAAAGTATATCTTTACTTGGAAGTATTGTTAAAAAAAAAGGGCTCCAACTCAATAAATTTAACTTGCCTCCTCAGTAGGACAATCCTTACATCAGAGATACCCATAGGACGTCATACAACTTAAAAGATGAAGATCTAATAGGTTTACCCAATACTCATAACTCAGAACTAAAATTTCTCATATATATACCTGCTGTTGTTATTTAGTAATGTATATCATTCCTAACCTAGAATTATTATTTTTAGACTTTTTAATATACATTTTGTACATTTTCACTATACACTGCCTGTTGTTGCCATATATTTCTGTCCAACACAAGCAAAATACATTTTAAATGTTTTCATTAAGAATGATTTTTAGAATTAAATGTAGGATTATCACATTTGTGAATATCTTGTATAAAACCTGTCAAATGAAATGTATTGGTCACCTGCTTTGTAGGATCTAAGCCTCTTTGAAGAGCTAGTTTGGAAAGCCTGTCCATTTTATGGATCCCCCCCCCAGAAAGAAATAACAGCATTTTCATAAGTACCGTATATTTTATTAATGACAGATCAAATGGTAAATTTAAATAAAAAGCAGACATTTAATACTGTTGACTTCCTCAAGATAAAAGGAAAAATATTCATGGTTAAATAGCTAAAATCAGGTTTTGTAAAAAGACAGGTAGACCTGTCTAGTGTTGAGCATACAAAACCTGTTGGAAACTGGAACATGCCCTTTCTTCTCCTGGAAGTCTTTACATTCAAGTCTAGCCATGTACAGTACCTTTTGTGCACGTCATTATTGCATACATATTATACTTTCTACCTCATTGGAACGCAACACCTATAGTTTTAAAATGAATAAATGTGTGGGCATCTTGAAAACATTAGTCTTCCAATGATTGCTTCCTTTACTTCTCTCAGTCAGCTTTATTCATATGTATTCATTACCCATTATCATAATCAGATTTTTATAATAATGGTTTATATTTAGAGGGCCAAAAGGGGTCTTTTAATGTTACAGATCAAATACAATTATACACTGTAGGTTATTAGAGAGTGATCAAATCTCATTCCACAGCCATGTACTAGTTTGATATTGTTTGTCATTATATACAATATCATTTTTAAAAAATATATAATTTTTTTTTTCTCCTTTGTCCATTTGTGCCAACGTATTTTAATTGGGTCGCCCGTGAATGATGATCTTAGCCTGAGATTCTCAGGTGATTATACCTGTATTTAATAAAGCCACCATCTGGTGATTTATAAGTGATCCCTTCATGACACAGGGGAACGCAACAGTTTTCAATTAGTGAGCAGTTTCTGTAAAGTAATAGAATAACCTTTACAATCATCACATATAAATGTATTGGTTTATTTAAACTTATGTTTTTAATCTATTTGCATAATCTTCCAGATAATTTTATGGAGTGTTTTTTAAGTAGATAGAGCCCTGCTGCTGCTGGTCCCTCTACCCCTCAAAGTTCTCAGAGTTTTTCAGATGTACAGCTCTGGAGGTGTAGTCATTTGTGGTCTAGCGGGTAGAACTATGGAGATCTGGCCTCTTCAGGAATTAGGTATCAGTACTTAAAGACCTTCCTTCTCCCTCCTGCTGATCACTACCTAGAGTAACGCAGGTAGTACAGATCTGGTAGACATATAATAGCTGAATCCTTCACAGACTCTACAGTCTTATTGTATTCATTAAAGCAACATTAAGATTCTGGCTGCAATATGTGAAATATTATGAAAAAGGCCATCTCCTAAATTTGCTATGAGACTAGACTTCTTGACACCAGCTTTGCAATATTTTGCAGTACATTAAAAAAAAATCCTCATTTAGTATCTTTAAAATATTTTTAGTTTTTGTAAGCTGAAAAAATAACATAATTACCCTCTTTTTGTACGTTTCCTTCCTCTAGAGGGCTATAAACATTATTTATAGTGCTAGGCGTCATAAAAAAGAATGTGCAATCTAATTTTGTGCACATGATTCTTTCTGATAACAAACCCATTAACTGGATTCATAAAATGCACACGATGATGTTGTATGTCTGGAACATTTCACTATGAAGGAGAAAAAGTTTATACAAATCTACAGAAACCATCAACCACCTTGCCACTGGACTCAGACATTTAATTGGCTTTAGGATCATAAACTTGCAAACTGCCATTGAGACGGTCTATGTTCTGAAGGTTTTATCCCTCCCAAGCATGAAAAAGCCTAATGGAATTACTGTACACTTCTCTCGGCAGTTCTACGTGATATAAAGTAAAAGGATGCCGGTAAAGGAATAAAACATAATTCTTAGCAGCCCAAGAAAGCGCCAGAGAAGGTGGTATAATTTCTGGAGATTATTTTAAAAAGTGAAATCAATCATAATCAGCCTGATGTATGATCTGAGATCAAGGGACAATCAGGCTCCCTTATTCAAAGGGTAAAATAGCTCCATGTGGTCTATAAATGATCTTTTAATGGTTCAGCACATAACCTCTGTAGGTTGGTGCCAGGCGAGACAGAATAAAGAATGTAGTATTTTTATCTACAATCATATCAAATTCTTTGCAGATCTAATTTAAAAAAGAATATTGTAGTTTTATACAGGTGAGCAATATATCTGATATTTCTCAATGTGGTAAGGGTTAACTTTAGTCACATATATAGATTTAGGAGTAGGAAAACAGGAGCAATTAAAAATAGGTCCGAAAAATTGCTTAACGATGTCACCGTTGATTTTTTGTAATTGGCATCCAAGTAAATATGTTTTGGTTTAGGAGGTTTCCTCTTTATTTTATATTCTATAAATCCACAATGAAGTGCCTTCCCATAAACGTAAATATCTAACTTCCTAATTACGACTGCTGTACCTAAGGCACAGAATGACCTTGAGATTCCTTTGTCTCTAAATTATACTAAATAAGGTTTTCCTAATCAATACGAATTCAGAAGAAATATTAGCCATCAATATTCAAATCCCGGCATCACTCACTAGAGCAGTGCTTAATCCTTTAATGCTAATAAAAGATCAGTAACATTTTTTTTAACTTTTCTCACAATTTGCAAGCTGAGAACATACATAGACTCATTTGAACCCTAACTGAATTACATACAAACTCTCTTCAAAATACTTCTTTCTGTATTCAAAATAGAAAACCAAATGAAGTGATCACGTCTTACATTTACAAAATATGTGAAAATATGAGACAATAAGACAAGAGAGCAGAGTGATAAGCGATGGAAGAGACAACAATACAGATTGATGAAGCAGAGGGATGTAAGGGTAGGGAGAGAAGAAAGCAGAAGAGAGATAAGGACAGAAGAGAGATAAGGAAATATAGTGAAATGACAGCAGGAAGACAAGATTGGAATGATGAGAAAGCAGGGAACACTTGAGAACTTGGAACACCTCATATCATCACCCTTATCACCGTCCTCATTATGGGGCTCTGTATAAAGAGGTTGGTTCAAATAGATGAATGAGTTGCAGCCACTGAAATGTTTTGGCTGGATTTACACATAGGCAAAAAGGCTATTGTCCACCCTGTATCATGCTGTTGCGGCACAGACCTCCATTCCAGCTTCTCCATGGCCACCTGAAACTTGAGTGCAGAGGGTGCACTTCGGGCATGGTGGGCAATCTGTCCCATCCTGAACCCTGCCTTTGGCCATACATCCCCCAACAAAGTATGGAGATTGGAAATGTTGGGAGGGTCTAAAGTAATCCAAAAATGTCTTATAGGTGAGGCATGTTTTGTGTGAGCGGTGTCTAAGCAAAAGTAGGTGGAACATTCTTTCTCATTCTCATTGGCGAATTGTCTGCAATCAAAAGCACCATACAATGATGCATAATCAAGAGCTCCATTCCAGAGCACAAAATTTGACAAAAGGGGGTGTAACATTGGTGGATGAGGGCAGTGCTGCTTTCCTGCCTCCTAAGGCACACCTAAATGTGGGGATCTGGTCGAACTTGTGGAGAATCCAGCCCTTTGTGTAAGATGTGTTCGGTTGAATATTCGTGTTCATTCTTCATGTTTGTTTTTTGTAGAAGGGATTAATACGGGTTTACGCAGTATGCACTACGCAGCAGCTTTCGCAGCAGGATTTTAAAGCAACTCTATTGGTCGCCGGCAGGGGCCTCCTCTGTGTCAGAGGTGATGAAGGCAAGTTACCGTGGAGTTCAGAATGCAGGACACGAGATAGCCGGAGTCAGAGCACAGGAATCAAAAAGAGCTATTTAGTAGCCAGGAACAAGGAGGTTATCGGAGTACAGAATCAATAGCTAAGGTCGGTACACAAAGATCAGAGAGAGGCGTTTAGTTGCCAAGGTCAGGCTTCAGGAGGTCAGCGGAGTCCAAGGGTATAGCCAGGTTTGGTACATGGGAATACAGAAAGATAGAATTCACAATGAAACAGAAGTACTTCGCACAATAACTGAACACTGCGCAGTGCTGGGGTTTAAACTTGTCGCTCGGTGGCCTCGCCTCCGTGCGTGACGTCATCCAAGCGCGTTCCCGCCGTCTTCCTTCGGGGAAGCATAAAGTTTGTTGAGGGTGCGCGCCTAGAAGCAGTCACGTAGGATGCAGAGGAGGAAACTGGAAGCGCGACGCTGGATCTGGTACCCGTTGATAGCGGGTACTCGGGTGAGTGACTTTGACACTCTGCCATAAACCAATGAAGTGCACCTGATCAATAGAGTCGCTTGCACTGCCCTTTAACTCCTGACGGCGAACCTACGGATTTCCGCTGCCGTTAACCCCTGCGATGCTGCTTAGATAAGGTAGGCTAGATGGGGAAGGGACCAGAGAGATTAGTAAACAAAGACGAACATGAAGATTTTTTGTGTCTTCAGCTTCGTATACGTTTTGCCGCCACCATGTTTGTTTCTTTGGTATTCGTGTCCGTTTTCATGATTGCCCAAATACGAATGCAGAAGTCTAATTTTCAGTGTGAGCATTCATAAATCACTAAATGATTAATCAAACCATTATGTTCCATTAAGAGAGAAACAGTCCCTCACCAATTCCCTTGCCACTTGTTTGCTGTGCATTATATTTCAGTAAATCATCTCTTTTTCACTTTAATGTTTGTACAATGGCAAGGTGGAAGATTTATCCATTTGAAAGGAAGCTTTCATGGCTATGTGTCTGTGTACTTTTAAAATTATGGTGGCAATGTGTATTCCAGTGCTTATTAAACTTTTGAAAGCTGCCCATTTATTGATCTAAAATAATTATGCGTAGTGCTGCGTCGCCTTCACAAGGTCTCATAAGGTCTCACCAAATAAAACACAACATCCTTGCTTTCGTTTTTTTCCAGAGCTGGACAAAGTCTAGCTGCTGGCAACTAGAAAGTCCTGGCAGTCAGGAAAGAAACTAGAACCAACAGATATGTTTGTATTGGGTCACTACAAAGAGTATATGTATCCCACAGTGATCGTATCCTCCTGTAGTAAGGGTGCTGTAATGAGGGGGGATCAAGATAGGAATTTCATTAAGCAGGTTTTGCCACCATTTGCCACAAAAGTCAACTTTGGTGTGGTGCAATACCCTGTTAATACTTTTCTTGCCTGCAGCTGAGGTATCAGGAAATGAGATTGCAACCCATTTATTTATTTATTGGTTTGTCTGTTTATTTCTCTAAAAAAATGGGTAAAAAAATTTGTAGTAAAAAAAAAAATTACATCATCGATATAACAGAAGGACAACTGTTTTAAGTGTTTTTGAATATTTAGTTAGGACGAAAGTGTGATCTCTTTGCAATTTCTGATGCATTTGAATATTATGCTTTTTATTCAGTACATTAAATAATGTTACATCAACAGTATATAAAGTATCTGCAAAGCTTTGGATGACTGAATTTGCCTTTCAAGGTCTAAGCTTTAACATTGCATTAGTACAGTCTGTGACAAGCATCGATATACAAGAATTTTGGGAGTAATTGTGTTTTTCCAGCAAGGTTTTAACTCCAACTAACGCACTGGGACTGGTTATCAGTTTTCACTATACATTATAAACTTATAAACTATACATTATAAACCATTGAATTATACATTTTGCAGGGCCATCTCAGCCCTCCTTGCTGGAGAAACCTGAATAGGGAAATGAAGGGTGGGGGTTTATCTCTGCACATAGCATATCCATATGAACCATAATCTTTGTTTTTAATAATTAATATTGAATTCTATTTACTTTCTTAAGCTTACGTTTCTGATTTTGAGGGCCTTGAACATTTTCCTACTCTATGGCATAGTTTTTTTGTTGGTGAAATAATGCTTGGATACAAAATGGTCATTTAGGTGTGCCAAAAAATACCGGTTTTAGGATACATGTATTAACCCAATATTGGTAGCTTGTGTTTCTAAAATCTATGGAGACCATTTTTTTCAAACAGATTTTCCCATCTTTGAACTGAAATATGTAATTATTATTTATGGCTTATCATTTGTGTATGACTTCTTATACTATAAAATCCCCTATATGCATTATTTAATGTTTTTATTCCTTTTCCCCAGGATATTTTTACCCCAGAATGCAAATTTAAGGAGTCTGTATTTGAGAATTACTACGTCATTTATTCTTCGACGATCTATCGTCAGGTAGTATCTGGACGCCAGTGGTTCCTGGGACTTAGCAAAGAAGGTCAAATCATGAAGGGAAATCGAGTGAAAAAGACCAAAGCATCTTCACATTTTGTACCAAAACCTATAGAAGGTAAGATTTTTTTATATAGACAACCCGGAAACTACATCTCTTGAAGGAACAGTCATCTTTACATAATATTTTGATGATTAAATTTGAAATATAAACTCCAAACAGTTGCTTAGTGCCTTTCAGACGGGTAAGGCCCAACTCACCAGCACCCCAGGCCGTTCAGCATGCATCTGAGATATTGGCACAATAGGGCACTACTATATTTAGTGATGATACCAGCCAACGTAGGGAAGCACGCTAGAAGAGCATGAAGCCAACTCCCAGTACGAGTGCCACAGGTGCACGCATGGACAAGCTGTCAGGGGTTTTAAAGAACAGTGCACCATTTCACATACAGTTGCCACACCGATTCTTCAAAATAATGGCGTTCCCTTGACTTTAAAAAAAAATATATATATTTTAATGCTGGAAATTATATAACTTTTGATCATTAACTGCAAGAAAACAGAACGTGGGTACCACATGCAGAGGATGCTGTTACTATTCCATATATTTTTTTCTGAACAAAGCAATACTTTTACCTCTTTTGTAGAACCTGTATTTCTAGTTACAAAGCTTCATTTTCTTTTGGTTAATTTGCTTTTAATAGTAACCAGATGACACCTGTACTGTACAGACCTTAACTAATGCTCAGTATGACAATAGAGAGATGCTCACCAAGTACAGAGAGCTGCTTCATAGCCTGTCCGCCGGTGCGTCCCCACTTGGGAGCATTTTTCCCCTGTAATGGCACAAGAGAACAAAATTTTGAGATGCTCCCAAGCAGGGGGCACACCGTAGGACAGGCTATGAAGTCTGTTCTTGGTGAGCATCTCATACTCTTTTTGTCTGGCAATTCTCTGTATGAACCAAATATACAATTGAAACATGTCATGTAATTTAATTCCAATGATAAATAAACATTCCACATTCAATTTACAGCAATTTTTTTTGAGTACGCAATGTTCTGTCCAGATCTAGAACGGCTTGGCAGATTTCGTTTCTTCCAGCGCTATTGCGGTCCTGCTTTTCTCTGGACAGCTATATTTTCAGGCAGGTCAATACACGAGAGTCGCATTTAAATTTTGTTGGCTGCCTTTACACCGTATAATATAATGTATTCATCATCAAAACTCCCACTGGGTTCTAGCCTGTTTCTTACTCAGGAGAAATTACAAAAACAATTTTGATCAATCCTGACTTTTTTTGTACAGGGAATCCTGGTAGCCAGTCTGGGTGGTTTTGTTATTCATATTTCAGTTTCTCTTTATTAATAAATCAATAATAGTGGATAGTGTACGATGACTGCTGTAAATAGACACTACAGCTGTCATGTATACTTAAGTGCATGATAGCAGAGGTCCCAAATCTCCTAGAAATTCTGTGAGTCTCCTGAAATGCTGCTGTTTTTCCCACATCCCTGAGGCAATAATATCTGTCTGATGCACGCGCTCTCTCAGTACCTCCCTACCTTCTCCACCAACCGCATCCGTGTCCCCTTCTTCACATTTTGGCCTCTCCTTGTTCTTCTATCTCAGTCCACGTCTCCCTGGTATCAGCTCCAGTACCAGTCTCCCTGAAGCCCATTTTCTAAACTGAGAGTCCCCTTTAAGTAAAATGTCTCTAATGCAAATGCACAAAAGGATTCATCCCCAGCTCCTTGACTTAAAGGACTTGCTTTTGGACAAACACACCTGCTTACCAGTGGGCAAAAAAAGTACAAAAGTCAATAGGGCAATGTAGTTATAGGAAACATAGAAAGAATTTTGAAAAATACACAGATATAATCAGATATTAACATATGGAGAATTTGAGACACCATTCCAAGAGAAGACATTATGTTCATGGTTAGAGATGGAACACATTCACAAAAATGTATTAACCCCAGAAAATACCAAACAATGACTTAAATGAGTTAAAAAAGCTGTGCGAGTGAGCCTATTGGTCACCTGCAAGGTCTTCCTCTGGCATCAACCAAGTGGTTGATGCCAGAGGAGGTCCCTGAGGACTACCAATAGGCTCACTCGCACTGCACTATAACCCCTGACGGCGAACCTGCAGATTTCCTCTTCCATCAACTCCTGCGATGCCGTGAAGATAAGGTAGGCTAGATGGGGAAGGGACCGGGGAGATTAGTGTCTTCGTCTTCATTTTACCATCGCTATCTTCTCTTCTTCGTGTCTTCGGAACGAACACGAAAACGCACTCTTCGTGTTCGTTTTCATGTTCGCCCGAAGATGAATGCACAAGTCTATTGAACACCCACTAACTAGATGTCTAAGCCAGGCTCTGTAAAACTTCCCCCAGACAGCACACAAAGGCAGGTATTGCCTTGTTTGGCTCAGGGATAGTCTTCTTTAGGGAATCTCCTTACCCTCGGAGCACAGGGGTCTATCTGATCTTCTGGCTCCAGGGGTTTTAATGTCCAATACCTGTGCCTGATGCAGGCCCCATAGGAACCTTGGTCTGAATCCTGCAGACCTCTAGTCTCTTGGAAAAGCCGCCATGGATTTTTCACTAGAAGGGGGTATGGAGCATTGTCCCACCATGACTTGTATAGCACCTGCACCCAAATGCCAAACAAAACATCTACATGGAGTTTACAGAATCACATGATGTATATACACAATTACATGAATTCATTTAGTATATAGAAGTATACAATGCAGAATCTGGAATAGTGATAGCTCCGCTACACAGTCCTTTAGAGTGATATTATTGTCATGTGATTTCTCATACGTAAACCAGATGTAAAAGATGTTGCAGCATCTTTGACTCTTGACTTATATATATATCGTCTAACAGTTGTCAATCTACTCTAAATTCTAAATCCGTAACTTTTATTTCATATTCTATAGATTTCATTAAGGTTCACAGAAATAAAAGCCTTGCATGATGATTCAAAATGAAAGTTGCTCATATTTTTTCTGGTAAAGGCCTTCATCTACAGAAGTGTTTAATATAAATGCTTACAGGCTTTGGCTCATCTTTATTTTCAGTAGTAGTATTTTGCCGTACATGATTTAGATGTTTGCACTATGTGAAGTCATAGCATCTCCACTGTGTCGCTCTCCATTTTACCTATTTAAACAGTTTGGTATCGCCAAACAAGCATGAAAAGCAAAGTGTTGGGAAATTAATAGAGGTCACTTTTTCTATAAATCCCAAATGTTTGGAGCTGTGAGGTTTTCACATGGTAAGTGACATCATAGTGAGTGAGGGAAGGAAGATACTGCTCGGCCTTTTTATGTTCTGGAAATACAGGAGACTACAGTCACCTCATTATCTAGAAAATGTATATAGGAGTAAAGGATTGCCAACATCTATTCATTTTATTAATTTTTTGATTATTTTATATTTTGTAAGCACAATTGACTTTATTTTATTCATTTTAGTGCATATGAAAAATAAGATGAATACTCTAGAATATAGTATGAATTAATACAAATTAAATATTAATATGATTACAATAATTAACTTTCCTCTTTTTTAATGCACTGCTAAGATAACATTAAATAACATTTAACTCTGGAGTAGCCAACGGGGATGGGATAACCCTGTTTAAGTGGAAGCATCATGGTGATTGTGGTACCACAGTAGATGTGTGTTCCTGCCGTAACCTTATTCCCATTAGAGGTGAGAGCAGCTCCTTTAGCTAAGCTTATATTGCATGTTAAGTTGTAAAATAATAATATAACATATAAAATGATAAAAATACAGCTGCATTTTTATTTTTTTCAAATATAATACAAACAGTTGTGGATGTGGGACCATTTGGTATGTAAATAAAATATTATTTAGCTGAAGAGCTAGAAAGTATCATTCATCTGTACCAGATAAATACTAGTCATGAAAAAAAATACACAATTCTACCAAAATATTTTGAAAATGGATAGAATGAGTCTCTGTGGACTTTTTTGGGCAGCATTGTGGAAATTTCCAGATTTTAGTGTTTTACTTATTTATTTACTTATATTGGAGATGGCACTAGAGTCTAATGAGATGCAGTAAAATATCTGCCACTTTGGCTGTAGAAGTGACTATGTTCTTCTCACAATGATTGTCCTGTTCACAGATACCGTGTGCCAACTATATTTAGCATTGTATTAATGACAACACAATATATCTCATGCAGCTGCGTGCTACAACCCCTGAGATCTCATTATGTATAACTATAACTATGCAGTTCATGGGCGCCATATATTTATTCCATATAGAGCATAAACTATTTTCTGTAATGCTCATTAAATACTGAGCCTAGTTTAGTAGAATAATGTAACCGTCTATCTTCTATTTATCTTATATTTAATTAATGCATGTTTTTATCACTTGCTCTGATCCCTTGCAATAAGGCATAAAGGGCTATTGCAAATGTCCCACATGTATGCTGTCAAGGAGGGCCACCACTTTATGGCACCTGAAATCAAATCAAATAGTATACGTGTTATATAATTCCTAATGTTATTGAATCATCAAAACCTCTCTGGTTTAATAATTATTTAATTTACTATATATAAATGTACATTATAACACATTATTATAACTTGTACATTTGTATTATTAAATAACAATTATAATTTATATTATAAAATAAATTACACTTATTATAATTATAATGTTATAATAAACTAAATTTATTTTACATTTTGTCTGGGAACACTTATCTGTTATGTCACACAAAAGCAACCACTGAAAATGTTTCTTATGTTTTTATCTTGTTTTGATGTCTATGAAGATAATTATTATCCCCATGGGATTATTACGTTTTCCACTATTTGTCAATATTTTGTTACCGACAATCCATATGCATTGTGGACTAGGTATCAATCCATCATGTTAGGTGATTTATCACCAAAAGTTGCTGTTTTGGGAATTCATGTTGAGCCAGTGCCTGTAAACTGTTCTTTCCAAACACGTCTTTACAAGATGTGATTTTTGAGAAAAGCCAGTGAAAAACCACTTTGAAACATAAGCTGTGAAACAGGTAAAGTTCAGGTGCTTTAATACAATATTAAGCAAAAAAAATAAACAAACAACAGCATGACTAATCCTTAAGGTTTTATTCTGCTATACTGGACATAAACACCACGACCTACCTATTACACAAAACCAAACCTCTGCACTACCTCTGTAACCCATTGTGTTCTATTACAACATGAAAAGATCATGTATTACTTTCCTTATACCTTAATGCCTTTCTCGATTACATAGATACTGTATGTTACAAAAGTAAGAAAGTGGTAGCCTAGCCCCATGGCCTCTAAAACTCACGTGCCCCCCTGGCCATGTGAAATGCTGTGTACAGAGATATAAAAAAACATTGGTTTCAGGTATTGCCAAGACCACACATAGTGCGTATAAAACTCCAACATTTCATTGACTGCAAGCTCACCTGCATTTTAAGCAGCAGGACAGTAAGAAGAAGCTTTCAGTCAGCAGATCCTTGCATTCAGTGTAATTGCATTTAAAAGCTTCTTGGTATCAAACAGCATGTAGGAAAGTAAATGAGCTCATTGAATTTCCTGATACAACATATTGGTTTTTCTTTCCCTTTTTATGGGAAAAGCAGATAGCAGGGAAACCCTGATTCCTTTGTTCGAGTGTAATTACTCATTCACTATACAATCAATTCCCTTGGATAAACCATTAGACTTTTTTCATGTTCCTATCTTTCCAGCGCAATGAGTCTGTATACCTTATTTATTCACATTCGCTGATGTATGTTTGTGTAAAGAAGCCCTCAATAGGCAGTGTTGAATTTATATATGCTTTACAGACACATAAAGCATTTATTTACAACATTTAAGGCAGTAGTTTATAGTATTGCGAAATATTAATACCCTGACACACAGATCAGTACATGGATCATCTTTGAAGATTGCGACATGACACCCTCCATAATTACTTTCCTGAGGACTAGTAAGCTGTGTGATTAAAAGTGAGCTGAACAACTACTTTGCTCCCTGTCAATGTGTTGTTACCTTACTGGTCTTTAAAAAGACTTAAACTGTTATTTAAAGGGTTGCAGATCAAAATAATTGTTTGCAAAGATAAAAAACAAAACTCTTATATCATCGTTTTTTCTTTGAGAAGGTGCCCAATCTTGTTTTAAAATGTCCATGTCTTTTAGAGGCTTTCCTTAAAGATGTTAAAACTATAGTCTTGTATTTTAATAGGCTCTGCAATGATAGAGAGTAATCTCTCTATATCTATCTATCTATCTATCTATCTATCTATCTAACATATAACATTATATATATATATATATATATATATATATGTGACAAACCCTATACTGTGAGGGCCATAAATGTCACTTTTAGGGGTCCTAAGCACAGTCCTCTAGGGCAATCAGAGTCAGGAACAGCAGCTTTGAACAAAATAGTGCTTTATTTTAAATTGTCCAAACCCCAAAAACCAAATCATAAAATGAAAACCTAGCTCCCAATTGGAGCCCTCTCTAGCTGAACTATGCTGGTCCAGACTGACCAGCCTAATCACCTACTACCTCAACCTCCCAGCCAGACCCAGCTACGCCAGGCTCTGGAAAACCTCCCCCAGACAGCACACACAATGTCCAGGCAGGTATTGCCTCACTTGGCTCAGGGATTGTCTTCTTCAGGGCCTCTCCTTGCCCTGGGAGCTCAGGGAACTTCCTCTTCCCCCAACAGTCTCTCTGAGTATCAGGCTCCAGGGGTTTTTAATGTCCAGCACCTGTGCCTGATGCAGCCTCATAGAAATCCCGGACCGGATCCTGTGGACTTCTTGCCTCATGGAAAACCCGGCATGGAGTTTCCACAAAATGGGGAAATGGAGCATTGGCCCACCCTGCTCTCCAATTGCTCCACCCCAGGGACCCATATGTATAATCTGCATAGCAGCTGTACTCAGATGCCATGCTAATCATCTCCCTGGGGTTCACACTGTCACAATATATATATATAAAGTAAGTGGGTTGAACGATTGAAACAGCAAGGCTGCATGCTTAAATCTACCATATACATTGCACATTCATTAAAAGCCTATTTCATAAACTGGAAAGAAAAGGATTATTCTTCATTATATTCCTGTTTTTCCACATTTGGTGTTACGGCCAGGTCATTCCTATACAAAACTGTTGGTAATGGTAATGTTCTTTATTTAGGCTCAAAGCATATATACAATGATAAAACCATTAATTCTTGGCTTGGATTAGATTTTTCTTCTCTGTGTGTAAAATTCTAAATAATTCTGCTGTTTTCTACTTGTGTAAGCTTCTTAGATGACAGCAGCGAGATTATATGTCTTAAGGTATTTTGATTCATTAGGTGGAAAGAACAGAAAATGCTAATGGGACCAATGATGTTTGACCCCTTGCTTTGCAAGAACTAATTGTCTTCATTTGTTTTACAGTGTGCATGTATAGAGAACCATCACTGCATGAAATTGGAGAGAAGCAAGGACGTTCAAGGAAAAGTTCAGGGACACCAACCATGAATGGTGGGAAAGTTGTTAATCAAGAGTCAACATAGCCAAGACACAGCCGTGTCCCGACAGCGAGGCCTCGTGAAAGTCAGAAGTTAAACATACGAACTGACAAGGTTCTGTTGACTACAGTTTTGAACTAAAGCATTTTTCTCTTTGGATAGGACAACAAAATGGAAATTAAATTGCCTGTGCAATACGTTGAACCAACCAGAACAAAATACAAAGAAAACCCTTTGAATCTGGATTCCATTCACATTTTATGCAAAGTTTGCTGTGTGATCAAATAAGTTCCCATCTCTGCATAAAAAAAAAAAATTATAAGAAAAGAAAAACAAAAATATGAAAAAACAATAAAGATATTACCTTTAAAGAAAAGTCGTGCTGGAAAATAAATGTTTAGTAATTTAATTTTTCTTTATTTATTAGATACCTGTAAGGAGTATAACAATATGTTAGGTAGGAAAGGTTTTGTTCCAGTGAGATAAATCTTGCCAACTCATGTGGTTTGCTTCAAACATATTCACTAACCTTCGGTATCATATTAGGGTGCTGAAAAAAACACATTTTAGAGGTTTTTCTTAGTGGAGTACTTTTCCCCCTGATTGCTCCTTCCTAATAGTTTTGTCAGTTTAAGAATGAATTTTCTTTAATATTGATTTATTCTAGAGGTGTAATCACTACTCTTATGGGTCTTCCGATCTATCGGTCTTCCTTTCTACTTTATCGTCTTCCCAGCTTTTTGTCCATACATGTATATGCGTATCTCACACATGCAGCATTTTACTCATGTTAAATGTACTTGGAAGCATGAGCTCATAAAAAGCACAAAAAGCAAATTATATACATGCAAGGGTTTGACAGGGGCTTTTAGCAGACAAAAAAATAAAACGAACATTATGAAATCATTGTTCATCTTCAAGAGGTGACTTCACAGCAGGAGACTGGAAGACAGCAAACATCTGTAACAAGGAATAGTTTGTAATATTGGGGACCACAGCTGGCAAGGCTTGTCAGCTGCATTTTTAATGGTACATATAAAACAGTGCACAACATTCAGTGCCCTGAATTTATCTGAGATATCGCCTTATAGATTTTGAAGTGACATAACTATAAGTAATATGGGTGGCCATTAATTCGGTTTCACCATTTATTGGATTCCGCTCTCTGTGTTATATTGGAGAGTCTAGCAGGCAAGAGAGGACAAACAAAAAAAAAAAGCAGCTAAACACCTAAGTTTATTCTGATTGGTGGCTGTTTGTTGGTCAATCGTTCTGGCCAATCACATGCTGTCTTTTGCCATCATCAATATTTTTATGCTGAAAAGAACAAATTCAAATACTACAGTAAAGACTCCTCACTCATACCTAAAGCCAAGCTTATAATGGCACAAATGTTACTTAGTGAAATCATTTATCTGTGATAAATCAGGAAGCTTATTCGATAATATCCGATTTTATGGTGAAGATTTCTAATTAATATAATTCTTTCTAAAATCAAATCTAGGGGTATGTTGGTAATAAACATTACCTAGTACAAAAGGCGCTGCTTGAGATTTGTTCAGCCAACTGCAGCTTACTAGGAATAGAAGTCTATTCACTAAAAAGGAAGTTTAATATGAACTCACTGATGCACTATGCAGGATAGGCTCATTGAGATTTTCTGTTTATAACTTATAATGATATTGTGAAGATGTTCATATCTCCTACAAACAACCACTTTAGTGAATAGACCCTGTAGTACTGGACAACATCCATGTCCTCCTAAGGCTCAAAGACCGCAAAGTACTTAGGAAGATATGGTTAGGTCATGGGTGAAAGTATGCAGAATATGACTCGTGATGATGCAACAACTAGGCATTTGCCTGTTTTGGGACCTTAAGAAAAGTGGTGGTGTGGACAAAAGCCTAATTTGCTCTTTGAGGAGGAGAATAAAGCACACGAGAAAATTAGAGCTATTTCTTCATTGCATGTGTTGAATCAATAAACCATGAAGGTTTCCCTACCTGTAACTGTTCCATAATATCCCCTTCTGCATAATGTAATATACTTTAGCTTGATTTACAGAAACTTTGCAGATAAATGAAAATTCATTTGTCGTTTTGCCTAATTTCTGTTGATGAAAATAATTTATTCAATGCAGTCAATTTTAATTCAAAAAGAGTCAGGGGATGAGTAGCTTATTATACAAGAACATTCAATTTTTTTCTGAAAAGAAAATGTCTCCAAACATTTGGATTTATGAGAAGATAACAAGAGGAGAGAACAATGTGTCCCAAAATATTTGTTTTCATTCTGAAGGTTCTTGATTACGGCTGCAAAAAATGCGCTGAAAATCCGACCAATAATTGGTGCATGTATCAATAAATGAATACTTTTAAAATTGTACATTTGTACATAACCATATATCTGAAAAGTGTACATTTTTTCATATCTTTTCAGATGTCAAAATGGCAACAAGTAGTACAGCTGTGACTTCTATATTTATAAATACCTTTTGATCTGAGCTGCACATACGCAGAAAAGGGATTCATATTTGAATCATTACTTGCAAAAAAAATGAAACATTTTCTGTTCGAGAAGCATGAGTCAGATGATTGCTATGGTCAAAATATTGCCAATGTTCATTTAGGGGTATAGTGTGAAATTGCATGTGTGAAAAGTGACTTTAAGTAAAATGTTCCCTTATACGTCTGCCAACCCTACAACATGCGCTTTCTGGTAGTCCATTTGGTGATCGGTAGGGAAACAAAATAAAATACAGAATTAACACTACCAAAAAACTACCAAAAACATCCAATGGAACATTTGTTTGAAGAATAAAATCTTTACTAAAAAGGGATGCACATATCACACCTTTTCATTTTTCTTTTATAACATTATATTATGTATCAGTTTCACAGGCCAACATAAGGGATAGTGAATTTCAGTTAGAGTTTGGTAATTGAACAACTGAGAACCCTTTTAACTTGTGAAAATGGAAACTCTTTTCTTGTAAACAAACACCAAAGGAATAATTTCTACGAAATAATGAGGGATAAAAGCCAACTACTTGTCATTCATCGATGGCTGCTGTGCTTTGTGTTTTTTTCATAAGCTGGTCACTAATGTGCTATAAGTCTAAATGTAAATAAGTATATATATAATATATATATATATATATATATATATATATATATTACACATACACACACATATATGCATACATATATACAGTATATATAATATATATATATAGTGTATATACTCATATAGTACATGATATAGTACAGGCAAAACAGGATATTTATAAATACTCATACATGCTTTATTTAGTTATTTGATTGATAAAAACAATGTAATATTTAAAAATAACCTTTTTCAAAGACCTTGTAAGACACTGAGAATGGATTATAATATTTAATGTACTAAACACAAATGTACTATTAAATAAAACCGTTCGAAAACAGCAATTTCTGTCATCTATCTCGATGAAGAAAGGGGGAAGGTTACAACAGCAAGACTCAAGAAGCATATCAGGATGTTAAATGGATTGCAAGTCAGTCTAACCCAGAGCGCTGTCTGTAATCCCTACTCACAGCAAAACTGGACAGATAACCCCAACATTAAATTGAACAAAACAGGAACAAGTAGATAAGCAACGCACTCACTTGGCTGTCGTATCGGAGTTCACATCCACACGCGTTCAATGTTTTTCAAAGTTTCAAAATTTATTGATTTTCACAAAAAAACATGAAAACATAGAGAGCTCAGAGTCTCACGCCTTTCGCCTTAGCAGCTTAATCATAGACCTTTTCAGCAAAAGGTTAATACAGTGAGGTACTTTAAACATGTATGGGACAGGGACATATCTATCTTAAGTATAAGATAAGACTAAGCACTGAATATGATTTTACATTTTTGCGGAACAAAAAAAAATGGGCAGACTAGATCGGCCAAATGGTCCTCATCTGCCATAAAATCTATGTTTCTATTATTTAATTAGTAGGCTCTGGTCTAATTTTGAACTGGGTACAGCAAGCCGGCAGCTACGTGTATACGTATTTATCCAGCATTAGTTTATCACTACATTCATGTGTACATACCGCTCTGATATCTCTGTTATTCGTAGTAAACCACATCTCAGTAAGTGTAATAATTAACCCACGTAATACGCATCTTACTTTGAGAGCACACGTTCTTCAGCAATATACTTCAAGTGTCTTGTAAAATCTGTAAAGTAGGCTTTATTGAAGATACTTTCCTACACAAATGTAAAAGCTGCTAGTGGCTGAAATCCTAACAGCTCACTTACAGTACACATTTGTCTCATTGCAATGGGGAGGATTAGACCAGAGTGTCTGCTTGTTGTCTTAGTGCCATGAAATTGTCAGGGACATGCTGTCCTTTGTAAATACAAAGACATTCAACTGGCATGAGTCTGTGGGAAATTATGTAACATAGATAATGACAGCAAACCACCAGAATATTGTGCTGAAATGTGTGCCAAGGTTTCATAGCATGATAGTCTTTTATCAATGATGTGCTTGTGGAGGTTGCTGCACTTGGTCAACCCCGCATCTACAACTTCAGCTGCCCCCAACTTATCTTGCTGAAAGAGTCCTCCTGCACTGCGTGTCTTCTTTTGCGCAGACGAGCCCTAGGAAATACTGAACCCCCCCGCGCTCTACATCAGATTCTATGGAGAGCTACACAGGCACCCATACTATAAATGGTCCAGGGGTACTATCGACTAGGGAGACAAATTTCCCAAGAGTAAAGAGACTCTCTGGAGCTGCTACCCTAGACCTAGGGCAGGTAGTCCTAATATAATATTTTAAAGGTTTACAGTCACAATTTACTCAAAGAAAATTAAACAAGAAAGTTTGGAAAACCTCAGGAAAACAATCAAGAAAAGGATGCCCAAGAAACAGACTGGAATGAGAAAATTTAAATAACATTTTTATTAGTGCTAAGTAAAAAGATTACTGATCCAAATGGGAACCAAAAACACTTACGTTCTCATTTTTTTTTTAAATTCCTTAAAAGCTAAACTCACATAATTATTTTCCCCAGTAAGCAACCGTGTATCTATCATGCCTTTACATTACCTTCAAACATTTCAAACGGCCAAAAGGGAAATGTGTTTATGTTGAGTGTGGTTTGGCTGCACAACACTTATAACATTTGTGGATATACACAAACTGAATACATAATATAACCCCCCATGCCCTTTACAAAAAACTCCACAGGGTACACTTACTATAAAAATATTGAAGCGAAGACCATGGGACGGGCATAAATCTTGTCCCCATGAGAAATTGTTATTTTACTTCAACACGCAACTCAGATAAATTAGATTTGGAGTATATTTCCCCTTCAATTTCTTAAAAGTTCTGAAATGGCTGTTTACTGACCCCTATTTGTTAAGTATGCATTGATTTATTTTTCTGCTCACATGAACAGAAAAGGCTATGAACAGTTATTCCAAGCAGATTCAGCAACTTTGTATGAAATCACATCATTTGGAATAAAGCAATAAATGATCATCTCAACTACAAAGTGGACAGCAGAAGCTATAATTAAGTGTACGTGGTTCACAGAAGTAACTTACTTTTGGGTAAATTGGGGAGAAGGATATGAACAACTGGGGGTGTAAAATGGAGGTGGGTTTTCAATGTAGAAAAGCAGAACCAGATTAATATGCAGTTGATAGATTTGATTCATCAAGTCCAGATATCCTTGGACTGAGAAAATATTTTCACCAAAACCGACCTCAGAGTACTCTGCACATCTATGCTATAACAGAAGAGCAGCTTGAAGCACTGTGTACAAGAGGCAACATGAGGAACCAAAAGGCATGCTAATAAGCTCCCAGGCTTGTAGAGGCTACCAAATGATTTTGTTTTGCATTATTTTAGGATTTGTGACACTGGTTGACTGCTTCAAATATATTGTGCCCACAGTGCCTTGTGGCCTAGACTAAGCCCAAAGGACAGGTCTTGAGATGCAATTGTCTATAAGCACTAAAGTTAAAGGTGAAGCTCCCACGCGGTTCATTCTCCAAAACCATGAAGTTCAATGGTGTCAACTTTTTTATTCTTTTTTTTTCCTATTCTTCAAGCATTGCTGTTTTTTGGTGGTGTTGTTTATTTTCAATAAATTAACTAATAAATTAAGACTAATTGTTGTGGGTGGTAGAAAAGAATGGGTGCCATATGTTTGGCTTCCTAACATCATCAAACAACCCACTGAAGCAGTTTTAAGGGAATCATGCCACACCAGAAAATGACATCAAGTGTGAAAACTCCTCCAGTTTTTTACTTTTTTTCCAGGTCTCTTTCAAATCCTTGGAGACATGGAGACAACCACAACCAATTACATGACTTCCCTACTTGTCTTCCAGAACTATTGATATATTGCACCCAGATAACCACATTTGCCTTTTTAAGGAAGAGCAGAGCAATATATTGATATTATATGCATATATGTAAGCCATCAGTTAAATTGAAAAAGGAAACTTGAAATGATACATACAGTTTCATAGTTTTGTGTATAATAATTTCCACACAATTAAAGCAACTGAGGAAACTTAACCCAAAATATATTAATTAACTGGAACTGATTTGGACACCCATTATATTAGGTCCCCAGCTCCTACCTAACCAACCAAGAAGAATAACAGAACATTTGACATTATCAGCAATATCTTCTGTTTGGAACATTGCACATAATTTCGGATTGCCTTGCTGGCACACTATTGAAAAACGCCATCACCTTTATTCTCTATAGTAAAAAAAAGACCATCTGCTACTTACCCACACTACAACTCAACTCTGTGACACATTGGACTCAACATATGGCAGCCATGGCTAGACCATGAAAAACATCTCTCGTTCCTAAACCAGTACCTGTCCCTCATCTTTCTGTTATATACCGTTGGAACAGGATATGTATCTTGGACAGCCAGGATGTCTAGGTCTGGTCTACATACTTCCTTTTTTTGTCCCACCAGATCCTATTAATTTTCTGTTACTGTTACAAACCTAGATGCAAGCAATGCCTCCGATCTATAAATGCGCTATAATGCTATATAATTGTTTTTTTACTGTATCATGTAAGGACTAAAACTAATTATTTGCGTAACAGAATCACATGTAACGACTTCTGTTTTGCCATATTCTTGAATACAATGAAACGTCCGATCTCTACTATATTGTTATTGAATGTTTGATCCTTTTGTATATTGCTATAGTTAAGTTAATTATGAAACCTTGCCACTAAGCACCTACAGTTTGGAAATTTCACTATTCTATGCACAGCTTTATTTTGTATTTGAAAAAAGAAAATCTGTTGGAATACTACAGCACAGTGATACATTTTGACTTAGAACAAAATGTGCTTCTTCATCATGGATGTAAAAATCGGACATTTGCTTGAAATAAGGATTACGTTTATAGAGGGAATAACTGGAACAATTTAATCAATATAATTTTTGTCAGACAAGATTTAGAATACAGATACGTCCCAATAGATTTGGCTCCAGAAGCCAAAGAGATGGACATCACTTTCATTATTTAGTTAAGTACATTATTCTTGTTTGGGTGCCGTTGAGTTTATCTGTTCTCTCTCTCTCTTTGGTTTCCTCGCTAAGACAGTTCAGAACTCAATGCCCATTTTTCCTCTTTCTTCACTTGGAAGAGAAATAATAGTTTGCTGGAATACACACAAGCACAGTACATTAAACAATTTCTCATGCATTGGTGATGAGCTGGGTAAAGTAGGAAAGCTTGAGACAGCTGAGATCTAATCAGTATTTATGCTGAGCATACTACTTTGCACAGAAAATATTACCTGTACTTTCAGCTCTAGGTTATTACAACAAATACATGGACAATAGTTGGAAAACCCACTATAAACATTTTTTCCAGATTACCAATAGAAACCAATAATAGCATAGAACTTTCAACGCCCTATTGTTTACAGCGTGCCACAAGGTTAAGGCAGCAGCATTAGTTAAAGAAGTTTAGTTCCCAAAAGTTCTTAAGGAGCAGGCAATTCAGTTGTTTTTAAGCCTCACTAGTTAATTCCCCTCCTGTGTCTGGAACATATATAAAATAATACATAGGTAATACAAATATAGTTTTATAAGATTAAAAGCCAGTAGTGGTTAAATATGAATTTAAATTGGGGTTTTTTTTAATTCACTTCTTAATATAATTGCCGCTAAAACTTTCTCTTTAAGCCATTTAAAATTGCGTAGGGTAGAGCGCAGGAACACTTTTACAACATGCTAGCTGGGTTTGCAATTTAATTCCACTATAATCTTATTTGAGGATTGGGGAAAATGGCAGAAAATGGCTTAATTTTGGTTAGAGGCAGACACTGTTGAGTATAACTTTGAGTAATTTAAAAACAGTAATACATAATACACAAAAATAATAATAAGCTCTGGGAATTTACTCCAAACACCATGAACAGAAGCACAGAATAAACCATTGATTTTAATCCACAAGTCTTTCTTTGTCACCTTTTCATTACTCTACCAATGTTGCTGTATCATCCAAGACGCTTAATTCTTTCTCCTAACTTTATAACAAAGATTTGGTGAAGACAGATGTGACAGCTCTAATCTGACTGCCTTAAATGAATAATGATGATTTTAGCTCAGCACTCCTATACCGACAAGATAAATTTAATCAGTAAATGGTCTGCCACAAAAATTACCACCAACCTAACATTCCATTTATCCAGGGCTTTTATGTTAATAGGGTTAGAAAGATGAATTTTTATTATGTTGTGTTTGCTTATGACCTTTAAATGGCCTTTGATTCTTTATGAAAATGTGTTGAACGTCAGAGTATTTTCTCCTAATTTATTGACCAAATTGACTAAATTGTTAGTTCTTCCATTACTTTTGCTGTTCTGTTTGCCTTGAGTAAATTCAATTTTTAGCAACATCTTTCCATATTAGAAGGTCTTTTGGTGACAGAAAAGGGGTCAATACCTAAAGAATGCAAAAAATGTTTACATGGCACTATGATAAGGGGCTCACAGATAGGAGAAGACTGGCACCTTTTGAACTGGGGAGCCAGCCAAGCCAAATGGCCCTATCTGGGCAACCAGAAGGGCAGGGCAAATATAGCTAGCTTCTAGAATAAGAGTGTACTATAGCCAGCGCCTGCCTTAGTAGTCTCTGGATTTGTTGTTAATGCTTCTCTTCCATTGTTAAAATTTATTTTCATTTATATAACTAGATACACAAATTCTCTTTTGGGACCTAGGCTCCGTTTATCTTGAGGATGATGATTAATCCTTTGACATTGGATTGGATTATGGACCAAATATATTATGTTACCAATCCGTAGATTATTCCATGCTTTATCATGTTTCAACCACAATAAACCATATGGCTATCAACAGATTAATTCATATCACATAAACCATATGGATAATGGATATTACCAAATTAATTCATACCCACATCAATTTGTGGATTGCAGGAATCCGGTAGAACTGAGAGAACTGGAAAAGTAGTCAGCACAATAGCAGATTCATTGTAGTTTCATTGTTCTCATAAACCATTCACCTAATGGTCTTTCATTTGTAAATGAGTGCTTATATATCTGCAGCTCTGTGTGGACAAAATGTAAAGCAGGCCCTGGTAAATTTATCGCCTGACTTTTTTTTTTTTAATACACTGCTCCATTTTGCGAGCATTATTATTCGAAACCTACATTTCCAGGACTGACAGCATTTCTAATGTTTCATTAAAATGTTTATGGCAAACATTAGCTCAAGCAATTGTCTGTTTCTTGTTATGATCCAATTACTCTTTAATCAGGCAGTGCTGGCAGCAGGGAGCCTGTGTTTCACAATATATTAATGGCTGGGTATCACACAGCTGGTTAAAAGATCCGTTAGAGTTTCACCAGCACAGGGATTCACATAAAATGTTGAAAAGTTCAATCTAAACAGACATGTGAAATGTAGATTCAAAAGGATAATTTGTAACACAATCGTTACACATTAACCTAAAATGTAATTCCAGATTCCATTTCTTGTTGATTTTATAGTTGTGAACACTTAATAAACCGATATAAGAGTGTTTACAAATTTAAATAAGCAATGTATATGTATTTGAAAACCCATCTTATGTGTATTTTATGAGAAAATGCATCAATGTAATTTTCCCAGGATCTGCATGATTATCGTTAGACTTGCCCATTCAGATTTGTTCAAACTAGTGTGAATAAAATGTGCCATTCATTTGTCAATTGTCTGAAAACAAGTATGGGGCCCCAATGAAACAAATGAAAATAAAGGAGAAAGCTCTGAATTTTTGTTTGAATTTTGATGAGTTTTCGTTACTCTCTGTTGCGCAATCTCACACACTCTCTCAATGTCTCCCTGCCTTCCCCAACAACCGCTGCTTTGTCTCAGCTTCTTGTTCAGCTCCATTTATTTATTTTTTCCTGCTTCCTGTTCTTCTCCCAACTTCATTATCCTGGCCTTTTCAGGGTTGGTTATGTAATGGAGACTCCGCGCACACCATATCCCTTGATTGGAGGATTGGGAGAGAGGTTGTCCCGGTTGTATGAGTGGAGGCATAGTACTACAAGACGCCAGAATAATGCAGAGAGAGATGTTCAGAAACACTTCTTTGTGGATCCATCTGCATTATTCATCAGAATTGTTTTTGTTTAACGGGCAAGTCTGTGTAAAGTCTAACATAGATGGTCCCTTTCTTATTTTCCTCTGTGACTTAGGCCAACCATATTGCCCTCCTCTCTTCCCATCAATAGAGACTGACATTGGGATTGAATCCCCTGTCATCTTTAGGCAGTCTGGATTGCAAAGTATAGAACAATCAAACATACCACATTGCAGCATGTCTGGCAAAATAGAGTCTTGAGTTCTGATCAGTTTATTAATTGGTTTGTTAAGTGAATTAATGGGTATGTACACCAACGCGGAATAGGATGACCCAGACCTGCATACATTGGGAGTGTGTATATTTTTAGCTGTAAAACCTTTGATCATTTTTCTCTTGGTTGGGCATTAACGGGGATGTCTGGATTCTATTCTATGGGAACAGTTGGCTTTAAAGAATGTTGGACTGACTCCTGGTGTTTTCAGAAGTCATCCCCATAAGTAACATTTAATTTGGTGACCTTTAAGTTATATATTTATATCCAAAACAATTATAAAAAAAATGAAGCTATTATTTTATGCTAAAACCACTACTTCAAAGTAACGTAAAGTAAAGTGGTAACAATTCCCCTTTAAGTACAGGTTGTACGTTATTCCCACAGTACAATTAATGTTGATGTTTTTAAGCTGTATTTAGCATTTACGCTTGGTTAGTAATAGAAGACGAGAGCAAGAACGTTAAAATGCTACAGTTTAAATAATGTACCAGACATTCTTTTTTTATTATAAAAAAGGGCATTTTAAAAAAGTAATGCTAAGACTAAACCCCGTTCGTTCTGGTGTGCTTCAGAAACGTTATAGTACCGTGTGATTGTTTTGTGAGTGCAGGGAATATGCACTAAGACGGTAGAAAGCATCTTCTGAGTGCCATGAAGTGTTTAAAATGAGAATTGCTAAAAGATATCAACTCACTGTGACATTATCATTCCAAGGTCAAGTGCTCAACACATCTGTGCTGCAGAGGCATTAGAAAGGTGTTGGGCACCATTAACTCTCTGAGCAATGCTTGATAAGACTGTGCTGGAATGCCATATTTGTGATGGATTAACTACCCTGACAACAAGCGTACAGTATTTAATTTCAATTATAAAGCAATATCACATAGCAAAGGAATGCATACATATATATAATAAAAATGAAACATAAATTTTTACTGGAGACAGACGTTTTGCATATTGTACAATTTCCATTGGACTTATAAACACAATGTAACTCCTGCAGACAAAGCAGAAGCATTGTCGTAAGAGTTTTTTTGGGCTATACTAGCTATTCTTATATAAGATATTGTGTGTTTTGAACTTGAATGTAATATAATGTTTACTGTGGTTATATTTAGACACACACATTCTAGGTGTGTGAGCAGCCACTGGAGCAGCTTCATTTGCCCTTGGGCTAAGATGGTCCAATATGGTGCCCATGCTCAAAAAGCATAGCTGGAGTGATCCTGCAGATTATTATTATTTATTGTTTTATATAGCGCCATCATAATCCGCAGCGCTGTACAATGGGTTGACAGGGCATAAAAAGCAATATGTAACATAACAATTTGAACTTACAGAGACAACAGATGACGAGATCACATTGAAGGTTGCATATGTATGCAAGGACCTTGAACAAAAGGTGAAGCTGCGCCTTAGTCGATTTGAGAGGCTGGTCCACATATCCAACATCCCCTCAGTAATGTTAGTCTTCCTTCATTAAGTAAAACCTCATTACATTAAATAAAAGTACAGATCTCAGGAGGTCTGCACCTACAGAGTAAGATCAGAGGAGATCAGAAACCAGCTGGAGAAGGTAAGTGAACAGGGGGGGCGGATACAAGGCAGGGGAAGGGTATAGGGGACACAGACAGGACTTGGGGACATTGAACAAATTTAGATGAAATAATCTCCCAAATTTTAACGTGAAAAGGGAAGGAAATTTAATTTGTTGTTCGTTGGTCAAAACAAAAACAAAACAAATAATTTGTCCGAAATAATTTTGGGCTTTTGCTAGTGCATAAACTCCAATATAACAATATTTATACGTACTAAAAATCACCACATTATTCTATGTGATATAAAATATAGTATAAAAAACACAACACATTTTAGGAGAAAAACATTATAATGATAATAGTACTACTACTAATAATATGATGTATAAAGATATACAGTATGCAGCTAATTATTGATAATAGGAAATATAAAAAATATGTAGGATGTATCAGCTAGACCCATATGAAATGACAGGGCATCTAATATTTGAATTAACAGAACCTTTGTCTAGATGATGTCCGGACATTTTTTAAATAAAATAAATATTATAACTTCAACATTTATACCCCATCTGCAGTTGTGCATTTCCAAAATGTGATCAATTGATTTTGCCCCAAGCTATAAAAAGCTGTAAAGTAATATTCTGTGGGCTAATATTCTTGCTTAATTATTTTTTATTGCAATTTGTCCTTATTAATTATCTAACCCCAGTCCCCCCTCCCCCATCTGTAAGTGAATCGAAACTATCCAAATAATTTAAATTTGCACTGTTTGGTTACAGCCGCTATGCACGATAGACATGAAGAATGTGTAATTTTACAGAAAAAATGCTTTGGACGCTTGGTATATGTTAGTTGTTTCGTACAGTAATCAATACAGCTTAAAACCATTAGTTCCGCATGGGAGCTGCCACAGTCTACCAGAGAACATATTACCTTGGGAATTTTTCCATCTATATTGAACACATTTGAAAAGAAGCAGAAAACAAAAACGAAAGAAATTCCAATTACTAAGCACTATAAAAATTGTGAGCAATACTGACCAAAATAAACATAATTACAATTACAAATTCGCAGAAGAACCAAACTAAAACAATGTACATGGTGAGTCATTATTTCTCATCTAGGTGTAATTCAGTAGTTTGTACTCCCAAGCTGCAACTCAAAAAGTAACATGAATATGCATTAATATTTAGGGGGCTCTCAAACTAAGTTTAGATTGTGAGAGTTGCAGTCGAGGTCAACTAGCCATCTTCTTACCTTGTAGGGATTCAAATGTCCTCATGTACCTGCAAATCGGATAGGTAGTGAGGAATAGGGTATCTTGCCCATTAAACTGTATTAACCACCATATCCTATTCAGATATGGAGGAAGGGCAGGTGCTAAAAGAGCTCCTATCCACTTATATATTTCTATTTATTTTTTTGTAATTTTATTTTCTCAAAAGCAACGTGGGCTTTAGATTTTACCCAAATACAATCCCTCATCCTCTGAATTTGATGGCTATAAAATAATACCAGTTTATCTTACCATAACTACATATACTGTATCATGTAATGATTTCATGTAATGATTGGAGAATTCACAAAAATGTTCTATGGTCTCTTATGTAAACACTAAATTGAATGTTCCAATAGAGAGAGAACAGAAAAAAGATAACCTGTCTTCGTCATACGTTACATGTCTTATGTAATGTATGGAACTGCTCTTTTATGATAAAAAAAATTAGTAAAATTATATTTGATATGCATATAATGCTTTTCTTTAACCTTGTGGATTTTCTTTGCAATTGTTACTATTTTCGTTATATTTATAATTTTCTTTCTCGTGGTATATATTGTACATATAAAGTATTGTTTTAATGGGGAAAAATACATTGAAACAAAAAAAAACAAACAAACCAAAGATGTACGATGAGAGTCACCCATCTAGTCTGCCTGTCTAACTCTACTTAGGAAAGATTTACTGTGCTTAGAAAAGATTTATGCTTATGCATTTATTATTTTATTCCCTCTTTATATTATTTATATTTTATCAGACTTGGTATAGTCTCTTGATTTTCTGTTTAGAATTCTTATATGCCCCTTTGATGTTTTTAATTAGCCTAATCAACCTTTGGATGTCAGAGACATCTTTGAATTTGGCAAAAGATTAATAAACATAATAATTATTAATTAATCTCATAATATTGAAATTTACAGAAGAAAAATGAAACCAAAAATAAAAGTAAAAAACACATTCAGCTATCAGTGTAGATCTCTGCTTCAAAAGTTCTGGAGTCCACATTGCAATGTAAAGTATTAAAAAAATAAAAAAGAAGCATTTATTAACTACAGAAATAAAAGTCCACTGAGCAAGCCGTAGCTGGCATTCATTAAAACTATAGTGTCAGTTTAAACAAAACTTGCACCATCTGTTCCACCCTCAAATTACACTTGCAAAAACAAAGTAAATCACTCTAGCACCATTAACAGTCATGTGAATAACTTAAAAACTGAAGGTACATCTGCAGCATGTTTATTCCCTTTTGCATTTTTGGGGCTTTTGAATGCAAGATGAAGTCTGACAAAATCCAAGGGCAAACTATTAAAATAAACAGGAGCGTTTAAACTTAAGGTAATCATGCTTAACTGAAGACAAGCAAGAATACTGATGGATATTACCCTAACTTGCAAACAACATAATGTAAAATCATTTTTTTACTCAATGCAGCCTATATAACAATACAAGACTTTAATTAAAATAAAAATATAATATCACATTTTACATTGAACAATTTAAACTGTCCATTTCCAATTTAAAAACACATACAAAACTGTGAGGGTGGTTAATGCAATGACGACCGAATTAAAAGGGATGATTATCCACGCAATGGGTGACTAGTCCAATTTGGGACAACAGCAACCGTAAGCAGAATATAAGAAATGAGAGCCTCTGGGGTATTTAATTGTGATGAGAAAGTATTTTAGCATTTTATTTATTCATGTTTTGGTTGGTCTTGCCACAAGGCTATTAAGTTTAGTAATCTATGCTATATAACATATATGTGATTGATTGCACTACCTAATTTTTTAAATAAAAGTTCATTTTATAAGACTATTTGAAAAGTAATGCTAGCGGCATAGTTAAGTGGCATTTTTACACTAAAGTTTAGAGAAAGCAGCTCCTACTTTAGAAGTTACTGGCCATGCTGGCTTACAGACTCCTGCAATAACCATTTTTTACTGGTATTTCAGCAGAAGTCTAGATTTTAAACAGGCTATTTTATTGAGATCCATATTATGTTATTGGCATTTAGGTTTTAGTAAGTTTTTGTTATTTTATAATAACACAATTATTAAGATTTTATTGGATGACAGGAAGCATGCATGATAGGTACAAAAATATAATTTAGTGTAATTAGTGTAATTGAGGATTAAAAATAAAGGCATTTCTCTATGATACGCTGAAAAACAAAAGCTGTTTTCCAGGGGTTCATTTTCATGAGCTTACTACTCAGCCCTTCCCTATTTAACGATTATACATTTATGTATATATTGTTAGCAGTAAAATGACTTTGTAACTAGGATGGAGGCATGAACAATTGTCCTTGAATACCGTCCACTATTTAAAATATTATATTATTTTCCAGTCTTATCAAATGGTCTGCCATCTCCAGCAGCTGAAATGTAATTGGAGCAGCGTGGTCAATGGAAACATGCTATAAACATAAAATAATTTTGTGTTTATTTGAGGATATTAGATTTCAAATACAAAACCTGTTATATTCTTCTATTTACAGAAATGGCCTCACACCAATTCTATTTTTTTTGATAAAGTAATTCTTGTGGCTCAATTTCTAGTTGTATACCGGCCAAGGATCTTGGTTCTTGAGAGACTCAAGCTTTCACTAATCATTCATACTGGGAGCAGCACAGATGCCATTTACTGGGAATATAGATGCACAGTGTTCCTTTGTGCTGTCTTTGTTTGAGAAGCCACTTTCAATCAAAATGTTAGCATCTATAGTCCAATTTCAAAAGCTTCATGTAATAGCAATTGACACATTGCAGGCACCAAACTAAAATAAATTGGTTGAAAGTGAAAACAAAAACAGGGGTTCATTTATTACACATTTAGACATCTGGGCTAAAAAAAAGTTTATTTGACTACATACAAAGTTATAGTGATGATATAGCTAAAGAAAAGTTGTACAACACATGTGACTGAACACAGGCTGAAATTGGACTATAACTCCCATTTGACAGTTAAATCTATGATGTCTTTTCGTTAGCCTTCTTCACATGCATGTTTGGATTCAGCTCAAGGATGCTGTCCTTCACACCAGCCTACCCACTGTATCCACTTTGTAATTCAATAAAATTTTAAATCATTTGGTGATTCATCTCTCATTTGAGATTGATGTTTGCAATAACTGGCCTTGGGCTCCAGGTCATAGGGCTTTAGAAATGCCCTCTTATAAATAAATAATTGTTTTGTTATGCCTCGAATTGATCAAATGCGTTAAGAATACTCCCTTGAAAGGCCACCACATAGATTCTAGCAAATCAACTGCTTTTATAATACAAAATAAGTTGTGTGCGCAAAAGGCCTCCAAAAGTCTAAGGCTAAAGCCCACAGCAGATTGGATAGCAGTGGAGTCCGCTTTGGGAGTTGTCACTGCGCATACTGTACATTTACACACACAAATATTTGCAAAAGATTTATAAATTAACATAATTCTGATTTCTTTATTTTCAGTAACTTCTGTGAAATATGCAACCAATTCCATCTGCTTTAGACATCCACTTTTGACTCTATAATATGTACATAAGGACACCCAGATTGCACCAACTGGAATTGCCCAGATTGCATCCACAGGATTTATCCCACACTTACATGGCACCCACAGGTTAGTCTTTTTGGAAGTCCTAAAAATTTCACCAGGTTCCTTTCCCTCCACAACACCAGAGGAAGCCCATCAATGGGTGAAATGCATTGTGTTCTGCTCTATTCATAATCAGTGGCCACTCATTTTTTGCCAGTTATGTGTCACTTACCAACAGTCCTGTCCAATGTCACAACAATTTTGCAATGTATTGGCTGCACATGCGCAGTGTTATGCTTATTTAATAGTGCAACATGTACAAGTGCAGTGGGCAGGCCTTGGATTAGGTGGGGCATAACATGAAGCCAACTCTTAATATGAGCAGGGTGTGACATCATGAAAGATTGCAGAGCAATTATAATTTTTATTATAATTTACATGAATTATGTTTTAGCTGTGTTGACTTGTGGACAGTTTTCCTTTGGTATACTGTACTCTAAGTTCTAGGAAGAAAACCTCTAATGTGCAAGTATGCTGACTGTGCTGTGTGAATATCATTAATAATAGCGGTGTTGAAGCAGTAAATTCATCATGTTAAAGCAATCCAAGAGTACGCGTTATGTGAATAAAGCTATACTGAAGTACACATAAGGAAGTTCACAAGCTTGTTTCTGTCCCCTCCCCACGACCAGACAACTGTGTGTCTTATTTAGTCTTTATGTTTTGTGTTTTGACTCCTTCCTTTGATGACTCACAGAGTTAAAGAGATTGGTTACTTATTTTAAAGTATATGTTTCATTTAACAAATAATACGTTAATAATTTGGGGGTAAAAATACCCTTGACTTCATTATGAAGAGCCAGTTGACAAAGTTTCTCCTGCAAGAAGGGCTAAACTGGCCCTGCAAAATTCATAATTCAGGAGACTGCATTATTGTCCATGGTGTAGGGTCCAAGGATTATTAACAGATAGGTCAAGGCCCTTGGTGTTGGGGTTTTACCTTGGTATGTTGCAGATAAACAAACAGGCAGGGCCCAACATACACGTATACAAATAAAAACTTTACTTGCCAGTTTTATGTTACAGTGCAGTACAATTTTCAGCATTTATTGCGCTGTTGGGGGCCATATTTTTAATCCATTCTGGCCAGGAAATAGAAGTGAAATGAGAACAGCTCTAAAGCTACTTTGAAAAGTGAAAGCATGCACCAAATTGGCCGGGGAAATGTTTGTCCCAAGGTCATTGAAAATTACTTTCACTTGTTTATTTTTTTTAAAAAAAGTCACTGTCTCTTAGGAACCGCATGGAAATTCTGAATATGAAGCATTTTATTTCCTAATTAAAATGACTAAATGATTGAGAATATACACATAGAATAGGTATTATAGGTAACGGATCTAAATTTGCAGAGAGAACTGTGTGCCCCTTCATTGGAATGTCCGTCATGGTAGCATGTTTGTCAAATAACAATCCTCTTTCTCACTGTGCTGCTTCATTAAGTATTAAGGAGGAAGATCGAATGATTCAATAAACAACTTCTAGTATCATCTTTCACCATGATTGTCAATTGCTAAAATGCTCAGGAACATCAGCTAAAGTTTGCAACTCTCAGGTTAGTTATTATGGCTTTAACCACTTTTATATGCTGCAGCATTAGATAAGTAATTTTCTGAGTGTTATCACTTTTGCAAGTTCACTTTGTGGGATTACAAAGAGGAAAGATATAGAGAGATATCAAAGATTAACAGAACCAATCCATCACTAGAAAACTTCTACGTAATGATCTAGATCACACTCTTAACAATAGTATACTGCCATTGTGTTATGTCTGCATGCTAGGACACATGACATAAGTATCTCAAGTTATTTGAACAGAAATAGCTTCTTGATCCTCGAACAAACTGTTATCACACTGTTTTCACTTACAGAACTGCATTCACAGCATCAGGTCAAAGACCACATGCGTCCCAGAAGACAGCATGTGCCCAAAATCAAACACACAGAAGCTTCCTCAAGCACTAAAGTATGTACATAGTCACAAAATTGTCCAGATAATGAGGGTAACGCCTAGGTCCTCAAACTAAATTGAACAGAACCAAACCAAAAATTCCTGACAAAATTAATCAGACACAAATGTATATTATTCCACATAAAAACAAACCTCAGCTAGTTTTTAAAGCAATCATTATATAAAATACAATAGGAAAAAAAATCTTCTTTACTCATATAGGTAATTGCATTAATTTCTTACTTTCCTAGAGTCAATCATCAAAAACACACAAGGTGATCAATGTTATCTGGAGACCAAACTACAGAAACATGTGTATATCCTCAAAAACAATAATTTTCTCTGCTACTATTCAACTTACCTAGTTTAACCTAGTTTACCTAGTTTAAGCTTGTCCACCAAAATAGTTACCAACTAGTTCTTCAAGGTCCACAATCTCTGACTTCTGAGTCAACATTTCAGTAATGTGATCGGATCAACCTTATAAATTTGACATGGACAGTTGTAGACAATGTATTTATACATCCTGCACACATTGGAGACAATATCCACCACTAACTGCTTTTCTGACATCCTTTGTTAGACAGTCAAGAAAAAAACTCTTGACCCTGTCTGAATCTGAAGGACTGGAATCCATTTTGCAGAGTAGTCGCTTGACCTGTGAATATCCGCAGAGTGGCAGCAAAGCCACTACCCTTCTTATGGAGCAAGACAGGCAGCAAAAATCTGTTGATGAATTCCAAGCAACGATAGCCAGGTCAAAACCATAAAAAACAGCCTGGAGGGATAAAGGAGCCAGGGAAAAAGAGAAGGATAGCGATAAGACACAAAATATCTGCCAGGTTGCAGTAACCAGCACTAAAGACAACTAAGCACCTTACCAAGTGTGTCGGTGTCTTAAGTAGTATCTCAGGAGTTACGGGGGATCTTAGGCCAAAATTCTGTGCAGGACCCTTTAAGAAGACCTCTAGTCAAGTGCCATACCTGAGAACTTTCTGGCTCTGGGTACGCAGAGCCCTCCCTTGCAGAATGCGGTTAGGAGGTTACGCTTACATAAGTGGGCGGTCAAGCTGACGTGGAGGGACACAAGCTATTGTTAATGGGAAGGTGGGCGTGGGGCGTGCTGCTCCCTTGACCCGGAGTTTCCCTTAACCCGGGAGAGTTTGCAGTTATGACGGGCAAGCGTGTGTTATTGACACTGAGACTCACATGATGCTTCTGGCACCAGATAGTGAGGGACAGGGTCAGGATGGTGAACAATCCTTACCTGCCTCACTGCAGCCCTAGCTGATCAATAGAGGACCCAGAAGGGTCTTCATTGAAGTGCTGTTCTGACACCAAGTCCTCCATTATGTCTTCATACTACTTCAAAGCTCAGAATGTCTGCATACACTTTTTGTTCTAGAGACCTAGAATATCGGCTATTCTAGATGTTTCTATAAGATTAACAACCTCGAAGCAGTGAAGAACATCACAGAAGATTGGACTGATTTGAAGGAAACCAATCACTTTGTAATGGTCTGAAAAACAGCTTGTTCTACTTTGAGAAAAAATCAAGAGGATAATAAGTGAAATCGGTTGAGTGTTCCCTATAAAAAGTTGAAAATTTGAGAGAGGCTACTAGTAGTGGTACAAAGCCACTGCAACCATTGACTACTACCACCTTTTTTAGGGCTGCAGATCATTTTATATACCTCCACATGTGGAGTACAAATTTGGCCAAATTTTGGGAGCATATGGGCTACTGACTAATTATTAAACTGCATTGCTGGACATGCTAGTTGACAATATGATACTGAAATGCAGTGGCGACTCTAGAAACAATATATAGATACCACAGTCAAACTGGGGGGGCATTCATAATTTCCAAAAGTAATGTGCTATGGAATTATACTTTTGTTATTGGGCTAAAATAATACTTGATCATTCAACATGGGAAGCCTGAAGCCACAATTGAGTGCGACTAATCCTTGAAATAAATATTATAACAGAATAAATAACTTTTCCACTAAATGATTTCAGGGCCTTGAACGTTTTGTCGTTTTGAACGTTTTCTCCCCTGAAGTCACTACAACTTCAGGAGGGCACACATTCCAACACAGGCTCTGTCACACCGACACCCAGACACACACATCAGGACAGGCTCTGCCACACCGACAACCAAACACACACACACCAGGACAGGCTCTGTCACACAGACACACACCA
>VKOC01000005.1:32491368-32503808 GCA_009364415.1 Spea multiplicata
AGTAGATATAGAGGCCGCGGCAGCTCTCGGAGGAGCACATTCCCGAGCCTGCTCCTCCTGCGTCAGACGTTACTGTCCTTTTCCGGAAGGATGCCAGTGTGGTGGTACCCCCCTTATGAGTGGCACCAGGGCTGGACCGCCCCACCACACCCACCGCTTGATACGCTACTGAGTGGCAGGTTTATTAAAACATCTCTTTCAGGACAGAAAGGAATATGGGTTTTAAGGCTCTTACTATTGAGATAACGGCAAAGTTTGTTCTTTTTAAATCTCATTCCAACTCAGTACAACATGTACATCAACAAAGACTGCCAGCTGTATTCCTAGTATATCTCTGATCTGCTGCCAAGCTGCTCTTGAGCTTTTCTTTTGAAATCAGTGGTTATAAACTGTACTGGTTGTATGTGCACATCATTTACAACATCTGTTATAATTCTCCCTACACTCTTTTTTTTAAATAGGTCATTGATGTCTCAATACAAATCCAGCTCGTTGCATAGCATCATGATAGTTTGGTAACCAGTGAAGTATCTTTTAATTTACACATTTCACAAAACATTGCCTACACAACTTGCAATGTATGTTCACTACAACAATTCATGGTGGGAAATAAATATTAATGGAAAACATACTTCCAGTATATGCAGAAGCTCAAATATTCCTTTCACTATCCGGGCAATGTGTGAGTGTCCACATGCTAGCATTAGGGCAGAGTTGGGGCACACCATAACAGGCTTTCTAACTTCTTGTCAATGTCTCTCACAATGTTAATAAATACAACTGCAAAATAATAAAAACAACATTGCTCACTAAAATGTTCCTTTTGTTCCCCGTTCAGGCAGAAGCCTTGTAAAAAATATCTGTGTTGATACTTCATACATGGATCTTAGAATGTTTTATGGAGAAGCCAGGTTCTTTTCAGCAGCTCTGCATAGCTAACTGTGGCAGTTAAGAGAAAAAAATGACATTTACATGAAGGCATTGTAAGAAAAGCCACATGTAGAAGCACAGTATCACTTGACCAAGGTAACGCCCGTTTTAAAACCAAATAAATACACACCCCACCATTTTATTTGAAAAACTCTTTACTCGTTGGAGTTGCAGTTCTATTGAAGAGTGAAAGCATTTGTAGAACTGTATGAATTCTTCTTTGCCAGTTGTCCTGATGATTAGAATATTGTCTATATAAGGAAGATAGATTAGGGGTTTGGGATCAAAGGTAGCTTAGAATTCTGCTTCCAGTTTTGGCATGAATAGGTTGGAATATTGTGGTGCCATTTGTTTTCCCATAGCTGTGCCCATAATCTGTAAGTAAAAATCCTGTCCAAATGTAAAGTAGTTGTGTGTGAACTCCACGAGAGTTAGAATGGCTTTACTCGGTATCTTGTTGGTTATATTGTTGTAGGTATTTCCGACATGCGTCTAATCCATCTTTGTGGAAAATGTTAGTATAGAGGGATTGAACATCTCTAGTGGCAAGAATGGTAGAATATTGATACAGATTGACATTAGTCTACTGCTGGAGTAAAGGAGTTTGATGTGTAGTAAGCTTGTGAGGAGGGCCCACTTTTGAACAGGGCCTTCAAGTTTTTTCATACACTTTGAATGCGTGTCCTATAAGAAGCACTACATAAATCATTGGTGCTAAATAAATGAAAGATAATAATATTAATGTTGCCCCTCAATGACTTCTACATTACAAGAACCATACTTATCCTGGTGAGTTGGGCCACCGTATGGTATGTGGGCAAGGTGGGATAAATGGTGGAGCAGTTGGGTCCCAGCACTAGGGGGGGCACATACTTCTCATCCGTCCATGAACATTTGGGTCAGAAAGAGGTACTGCTCCTGCTAACAAACTCCCACTCCCTAACTAAGGAATTGCAATACATCAACTTCTGATGTATTATTTTGTGAATATTTTGTGAATAATACAATTTCATGTTCCCTTTCGAAAAAAAACAACCTTATTTGTTTAGCTTCAACATAATTTACATTGATTAATATAATTATTTATGGTCATTATTGAAGTGTCTGCATTTATTTGTCAAGAAACTTTATAGGAAGGAATTTCAAGTCATAAAAAGCTAGGAAAATTATGCATCACCATCAAATTTAAGCTATTAAAAAGAGAATAGATCTTTTAGATAGGGCCTGCATCATGTCCATATGTTAGTAAACACAATGAACTATAAAGCAGACGTCTATAAACCACAATCCAGAGTAAATATCTTGAATTAATTACTCCCATCAAGTTCTCATGCCAGACGTTGTGAATGGATATGAATGGCAATGAAGTCAAGGGAAGTTTTCTTTCCCATTTAGTTTTTAACTTGACATCTGACCTTGATTTGCATGCACTAAAGTTCAGCTCATACAGCAAAGTTTTAGATATCTGTAAATGGAGGTTTCAGTGGTTTAATTCATTGTCTCATTGTATAGGACAGGGTGCCTAACATGGAGCCCGCAGGCCAAATGCAGCGTGGGGGTGCGGCCCACATGAGACATGCAGAGGTAGCAGGATCTCTAACCATTGGTATATCAGGATAGAGACATGTCCCAGGAGTGGGAATTAAGAGGTAAATCCTGGCAGCAGGACTCTTTATATCCTTAATTTCCAGGAGGAGGTGGAATAGAGTGGGGTCACACAATGTTGCATTGTGTCTATGTATATATATGTCACACATTGCATGACCCCACCTGAGTTCCAACTGCATCAAAGGCATGCTGAGACTTCACAAGGTAGGTTGCATGTGTGTCTATGTATATATATGTATTCATTTTGTGTAGGTATGTTAATGTGTGTCTGTGTATGTACCACTGTCTGGCTGGGTATGTTAATATATGACTGGGTATTTTAGTGCATGTCTGTGGGTTTGGGTGTGTCAGTGTGCATGATTCAGGATATGTTAGTATATGGATGTCTGGATATATATATAGTGTGTGAATATGTGCCTTTGTCTGGGTATGTTTGTTTGGGTATGCTTGTGTTTGTATGGGTATGTTATTGTTTGTGGGCATTTTAGTCTGTAAACATGTGTCTTTGTCTGGGTATGTTAGTGTGTGTTTATGTAAATATGTGTGTTTGACTGGGTATGGAATTACACCACCCATCCAAGACAAGTGTGAACTGAGGTGAGTATTTAATTTAATTATTCAGTCCACTAGAGACCTGTCAATTGAAAGGAGGAAGGGTGTATCAACTTTATAGCTGGTAGAAAAACACAAGTATTACATAGCTCATATAACACAAGTGTTACATATAGGCTCATACATAAAAGAAAGGAAAACAAATTATGGTGTAGTATATCAAAGTAGGTCTCAAAAAAATGCTATTAAACAAATCAGACCCTTACAATTTAATGGGCATATATATGCTCAGATATAGAGTATGATGATTTCCTTAGGAGTTTCGTCATTCCACACCGGTACTTTAAAGACAGTAGGCAGAGCAGGGGCGTAGATAAAAACGATAATTTTAATGTATAAAAGAAAGGCAAACTTGTTGTCCTCCGTTTCGGATGTGCAGAGTCCAGTCTTCAAATTTCATAGCAGCGCTGCCACGAAGAGACGCCGTCTTAGTCCTCTGATCCACTTCTGTAATTCTAACTCCTCCTCCCAATGTCGTCAACATGCAATACGCGTTTCGCTTATCACTTCATCCTGTCTGTGTGGCTATCCAGTCACAGCGTGTTGTCTGTTTGGGCTATCCAACCACAGCGCCCTGTATGTGTAGGCTATCCAGCCACAGCAACCTGTATGTGAGGGCTATCCAGCCACAGCGCCCTGTCTATGTGGGCTATCCAGCTGTGATGTCCTGTCCAGATACTTTCTACCTGTGTCTTTACCTAAAGTCTGTATCCTATTATTGAAATCCAGCCCTGTGTGTGCATTGCGGGGTACAGAAAAAGCTCCAGGTATCACTGGCAACTGGGCTCCTACCTGACCTGCTTGCCCGCTTCCTAACAGATGCACTCACACACTACAGATTACTCTGCATTTCATGGGGCTCTGTAATACAATCATACTGCATATAATTGTGAATTTTACTACTGTGGGGTTCTGTGATACACTCATTCTGTTATACATTCATACTGCATATTACACATGTGAATCACGTTCCCTGCCCATTTGGTTGAGCCAACATTTAAGGGACATTTTTAATTCGGGAAAGAAATTTGTTGCCCCATGCCCACATTCACTCTCTCACACTCTCTCACTCAATTCCTCACACTCTGATTATTGTTCACTAGCTCTCTCACGCTCTCGAAAGGTTTCCCCACCTTCTCTCCAGACCACTTCCGCTTCTATGGACTACTTCTTCTCCCGCATTTTCTTCCTCTTTAATATTTTATCTTCTCCCATGTCTTCACTTTCCTCTTCCATCTTCTATCTTCTTCTACATCTCTGTGGACATAACCCGGGGTCATTTCCTCCAAAATTGCAGCACTTGCAGTGACTTGCAGTGACTTCCTCTCCCTGATCCTCCAATTGGGGAGAGGACATCACCGAAAGCGCCATCATTTTGCCCTAACTTGAACTCAGGAAAATATGGCGTCATTTGCAGTGATGTTCTCTTCCGATCCTCCAATTACTGTCAGCTTGTTACCTGCATTTTGTATTATTGCCAAATTAACCCTATGTTAACATGCATTTCACAGCTAAGAGGTCATATTTTCTCTTAATGAAAAATGAGTGCAGCTCATGCATTAAAAGACATCTATATATCTATATTTGAACTTTGAATTTGGATTTGTACGAATTGCAATTTAATAAAATTTGCAGATTTTGTCAATTCCTACAAATCCCCCAAAAGGAGGCCATATCCCCCCAAAAAACAAAGAAAAAATACGCAGGCTCTTTCACTCCCACTCTCTTACACTCTCATCCACATTCACTCACATTCTGGTCCACATTCACTTTCTCTCTTACACACCTCTCCCTACATTCACTGCAGATTATGTCCCCTTCCGCACTGTACTTAGATGATGATCAGTTATATGTAACTACTAACGTTAAGCTGATTACTGATTGATCCTTTAATTTCCATTGCAAAAATATGAAATACATGATAGATTTGAATATGATGAAAATTAGAAAAAAGTTGCATTCTATAACTGGCTAAACTACTCACATATTAATTGATAAACTCACACATTTGTAATTATATGGGAATTGGCCTACAACTCTCATGCCTTTGACTGGAACTAGAACCCTCCCCCCGCCCCTACCCCTCGGGGGGAGTAAAATTATTAAAGGCTAAAAAAAACATAAGATAAACAAAAAGGTATTTCCTGGACACACTGTTAAACACGTTTTTGAATTGTCTTAGCTCTTAGCTCAAAGAGTGCTAACAAACAGCACAAAGAAATTCATCTTATGAAGTTCTGTGACGTATGTGAATATATTTTCAAAAACACTACAATATGGAAACAAAAAACCTGCATCGTCCACACAAGCGTACCAATTTCCTTATTTATGATTACAAAGAATATGTTTTGCGTATATTCTATCAACATTGCATTTTTAATGTAACACAATTATTGACCTACCAAGTAACTATGCACATTTTTTGTTTCCATATGTTTTTCTTCTTGAAAACATGCAGTATATTCATGTTATCATTATGCTATAATATCAAGAGGTACAACCTTGTTTATTGTTTATACATCTGAAGGACAAACATATCAGTCTTACAAAATGTTTGTGTTCAAAAACTTAAAAACAATTCAAGGTTCACCTCTGTAAATGCCTCGAAGGCACACGCATCAGAACACCTTGAAAATCAGATATTATGGTTCAATAAATCTCATCATACCGTGCAAAGTAAGTAAAGCTATTTTATGTATTATTCAATCAATCCTGAATATGAAATATTAAAATAAAATAGAATGACGGACTGTTTTAGAGATTAGCTGATCAGATTGCAGTGATTACTATCATATTATCTCATATGCACAAAATATGGGTGAGACATTGTTACGTGAGAACTAAAGATTGATCATGATGTCAGTAGAAGTTGCTTTGAAGTTTTTCTATCTAGTTTATTGTATCAAAGAAGGGCTTGGCATAAGGATAGCTTGTAGGTAGTTGTTGGATGGGAAATTATTTATAAATAATAATAATAAATTAGGACCAGAAAGTATAGGACAGATATTTGTTTGGTTATATGCTTTACAGTTTATTTACAACAAGTCTTAATTCACAAAAGACAGGGTACCCACTAGCAAAGTAACAGAGCAAACAAATGAGGGATGGGGTGGGACAGGGGAGAAGTAGGCTAGCTTAAGGATTAATAAATATAACCAGATGAATGGCTGTAGTACCAACAGGAACTAGACTGTTAAAAGTAGTATTGAAGGCTGAGATAGCGGGTTAATATATAGTGCACAGGGAACCATCAATTGAGTGATTCAAAGCTAGAAATGTAAACACAACAACCACTCACCACAGAAAACACTATGGACACCATGCAACATAAGTGTAACTGTAACTAGCATTCACACATCCAGCCGGAGGCAAACATAGAAAAAAATAATTTGATGCCAGATAAGAACCATTGGGCCCATCTGGTCTGACTATTTTTACTTTAAGTAAAGACTCAGACCTCAAAACAGTCCTTGGTCTAGCCTAAGGATAACATTTTGCATTTCTCATGCAGGATTACATTCCCTGACTATAACAGGCTCTACCACTTCTACTTGGAAGCTATTCCACTTCATTATCACCCTCTTTAGTAAAGTAAAATATAAAATCTAAGGTATAATTCCAGGATTGGATTAAAAGAAGAGGCACGGGGGACGTGGCTAGCCATTGGAAGAAATGGACGCTTCAGGCTAAAGCTCCACTGGCAACGTAGCTTATTTTGCGATTATTTGCTTTTATTTCCCGATATTGGACTCACGAAATGACAATCCTCGACCCAGTCGATGTCTGGGGATATTACTGGCTCCTCGGCACCGTCTCACAAGTGCACAAGTGCAGAAGACCGCCAATGTTGCCAAGATCTCCACACAGCACACACATTACCTAGTGGAATACCATCATCGGCTAGGAGATCTCAACAACAGGGGATGCTGGCAGAATATACACCTGGTGGTGAGGCTCTTTAATGACCTTCTGGGGCGGCTTCTGGATGCCGTGCTCCATGGGCTCTGATGTCTCCCCCCTGGGATGTGATTTGCTTTGTGACGGACTACCAGGTCAAGGAGAGGATCATGCATCAGGTAAGAGAGGTGGGATCCTGGACTTTTGAAGGTCATGTCATCAACATCTTCCAGGATATGTCAGATATTACCCTCCAAGCATGCAGAGCACTACACCTGCTGACTTTGGAGCGACGGAGACAGGAATTATAATATTTTTGGGGATACCCCCTTAGTTTAAATGTGAGATCTGGAGGAACTACCAGCACACTTAGATATCACCATGAGCTGTCTGCTTTCCTCTGGGATCTATGCATTCCTGATATCCTAATTGAGTATTGGAGCTTGGCTGACTTGCGTCAGGGTCGTGGGGCTGTTCCCCTTGGGCAGAGGACACCAAGGCGAGACGGTGGGCCACCCATCCGGCCCTCCCGACGGCGAGTAGAGTTTCACGAGTCCTCTACAGCAGCCGCAGTTGTCGCGGTGGAGGAGTGATTTCATATGGGCCTGATGGATGCCTTGGCCTTCCTGACAGTGGAGGAGCACTGGAGGGCCGTCTTGGCCCAGAGATGTTAAGGTCCCTGGCTTGGCCCCAGACCTACACACGCAATGTTCTATATGGTACCTAATGGTCCCCGTTTGAGGGCTAACATTGTGAGTGTGTGGAGCCCTACTTACTTACCCCAGCTTCCTCTGGTTCTGCTGTAAGATTACAGAGTTTGCAGGCCTTTACTTTTATAGTTATTGAGATCTAAGTGGACTGTCTTGCGTACATTCTCTAAGGCTTTAGCAAATGGACCCTATATCTATTCTTTTTGGGGGTTTATGTTGGGTGTTGGGGGGGTTGTGTAGGGGGAGTTTTTACATTATTTCTTTATGCTAGATCGCTATGACTTACTTTCTATAGGTCACAAGTGTTATCATAGGGGTTACACTCCATTTGTGAGCTACACTGACTCGCTGGGAAACTTGTTGGGAAGAGGACCTTATTTGCTTTTACTTTGTCTGGTGGGGTGGTGGGAGGCAAGGTCAGCTGGGGGTGAGGAAGAGGATGGTAGATTTATGGGAAGAGGGTGGAGGTTTTGCACTTTATGTTTACAGTTTCAGGGGTAGGGGTTCTTGGTGGCCTTCCCCTCAGAATGAACGTAACTTTTAGAGGCGCCTCTCACCCGGGGTTGGCTAAGCGGGACTTTCCTTTCACATATTACAGTAATAACCCTCCGTCTAAATCAAAAGGGGTTGTTTTATTGATTTCTAAACATTTTCCTCTGTCTGAGGTTACCCATTTGGCTGATACTGAAGACTGATTTATCTTTGTGAAGGGGAGGGTGGCCAGTGTTGTGTATACGTTTGCTAATGTGTATGTCCTCAATGTCAAACAGCATGTGTGGCTCTCCAGAATACTGCGAAAGTTCGTGATTTCTAGGAGGGTGTCCTGATTTTTGGGGGGAGACCTTAATGTAGTTCTTAATCCGAAATTTGACTCTTCTACGGGAGTGTCCCAAAACCCATCTCAGGTGTCACGAAAAATACACACCTTGTTGACAGAGGTGCAATTGGTGGATTGTGGATGTACACCCCACGGATAGAGATTTTAGTTTTTTTCCTGTTTTTAACAGGCGGAACTCTCGTATTGATTGTTTGCACATTATCATTTGTCGTCCTTGACGAGTGCTAATTATGGTTCCATTACTTGGTCTGACCATGCTCCCCTGACGTTGTCCTTTCGGTCCCCGCTCAATAGGGCTACACAGATTACGTGGCGATTGAATGAATTGTTGCTTTCTGATGCTTTGGTTCTGGAGTCCACGGGTGCGTCCCTCCGAAACTACTTTCCACTAACTTGACACGGGTGATGCCCCTTACTACGGTTTGAGAGACACATAAGTGTGTGGTTAGAGGGCAGCTGGTCAAGTTAGGGACGGAAAGGAAGTAGGGCTGCAACAACTAATCAGTAAAATAGCTAATAGTCGATAATGAAAATCGTTGCCAACAAATTTCATTATCAATTAATTGAATCGATTTTATAGATTATAAGATTAGGGTTTTTTCAGAGCAAATTCTCTGAAAAATACCCCTTGTTTTACAATCTGACCTCAAATAGAGGTCGGATAATAACACCAAGATCCAGATCCCCACAGTGCTGCAGGGGACCCGGATCCTCCTCTATAACAGCCGGTGGGGGGTGTCTGTGCGATGAAGTTTGGATCCGATTCTTCGGTTCATTCAATGTCACAGCTGTTACTACTTCCCAGTCCCTCCCTGCAGTCACACTGATGATTGACCCCACCCCTTTCTGCTTCCCAGTCCCACCCTGCAGTCACACTGATTATTCACCCCGCTCCTTTCATTATAACATCCACACTGCTCAGCAACTCATCTAACAGTAAGTATACAATTAATATCTGGGCTGCTGAAAGTTAGGTTGATGGGGTGTTTAGAGTTAATTTAAGGGCAGTTATGGTTAATGAGGTCATTAGGGTTAATTTAGGGGCAGTTATGGTTGATGGGATCTTTAGGATTAATTTCATGCTGAGGTCTGAGAGTTAATTGAATTAATTTAAGGTTAACTTAAGGTGCAGTTAGAGGTAAAGGGGTGCAAACTAAAGAGAAATCTAAATCCTGAGGGGCAGTGAAGTTTAATTCTGTATTTATTTATAAAAGTATTGTGTCAGTGTGCTATAAAAAAGTCTGTGAACGAGTCTGTGAACAAGTCTGTAAATCTATGAGGGCACTATGGCATATCTGGGGGGTATAAGGCATATCTGGGGGGTATAAGGCCATATCAGGGGGATATACAGGCATATAGGGTATACAAGGCATATCTAGGGAGGATGGAGCGGCATATCTGGGGGTATAAGGCATATCAGGGGGCACAGTGGCATATCAGGGGGTATAAGGCATATAGGGCATATAAGGCATATGTGTGGAGGGCGGAGTAGCATATCTGGGAGGCATGTGGCATTTCTGGGGATATGTAGCATTTCTGGGGGTATCTGGCATATCTGGGAGGTCAGTGTGGCAAGCCTGGCTGCAATGGTGGGCAACTAGGTGGGGTCAGGTTTGGGAAATAAAAACAAGAAATGCATTTTTACTTAACGAAAGTTTTTTTTTATTCTGAGCTGTTGTTTTTTAACAATCCTGTTAATGTTTATTAATTATTTAAAAAATACATGAAAATATGTACACTTCTAATTTTTTTATCCGGGTATAGATGCGATTAATTGAAAAAACCTAGTCGCCATACCAACTAATCGATTATGAAAATAATCGTTAGTTGCTGCCCTAAAAGAAAGAGGGCTCATGCTCAGAAAGCTGAGAGATTTAAATGCACAGATAGGAGGTTTGTAGAGGATTCATAAAGATTGTAATGATACAATTTACAGTACCTCCTTATTGGTGGCTGTTGTAGGGAACAGCTCACACATGGGACGGCAATGACAGTATTCACACAGGCAGCAGGTTTCAAAAGTTCAAGAGGGTGTTTATTTAACCCCTTCAGTACCGGGACGTACCTGGTGTGACGGGACCGACCTTACCCCGACTGGGTACTCCCGCCTTACGCTGCTTCCTCCTGCCGGGACACCAACAAGTAACCCCTTCAGCGCCGGGCAGAACCAGCGTTGTAGATAGAAGGAGGGACGTCGCTGCACCGAAGCCGCATTGGCACTGTGGCTATCCGAAGCTTAGCTACACAGTGTGGCTATAACCGACCCCAAACATCAGGCAACACTCATGTTGAGGTGAAAGCAGGACTCATTTATTAAAACCAAAGACAGAGATATATATACACAAGTAAGAAAAGGGGCAAGACAAATATCACATGATCTAATTACCATGGCAGGAAGGAAGTAATTAGATCAAATCCTGCAACACAATATCCGGGGGAAGGACAGGATGTCACGAGACATAAATAATTACATTAACTGGGGACGTAGACGTGGAATGACGATAGACATATAATTGGCTTGAGACAGACAATGGCCAGGACACAGGGATAATAGGAGCTCACAGGATTAACAGCTACCTGTTATGTAATTGATAATTAGGTATGCAGCAGTGACACCTACAGGGGGTCTTAAGACAGGGCTAACTCACACAATAACAGGGGAAACACTTCACACCTATACAATTAACAATGCTAAGACAATCAGCCTTCTTCCTACCACAGGATGTCCAGCTGACGTTACAGTTCTGAGAATCTGAGTGCTAAAACATGGGGAACATCAGCAGACTGAACCCCTGTATCCACACACAGAAGTGTCTACAAGGCCTGGGCCCATAGTCGATAGGGAGGAGGCTGGCTCTCAGGCCTCTCCAGGGGCCCCAGTGATGGAGGGTTCTGCCACACATCTCCCCCTTACAAATAGGACTGACACAGGAGTAAACCCCAAACGGGTTGACTCCGTAGTCAGTTAGTTCACTTAGCCTATCAATGCCCTCCTGAAACTGGTGCCCCAAATAATCTGCCCCTCCAAGAGCATTACTCCCCCGCCCAACCTCTCCAAAAAAATATAACTGCCGGTGTAGAGAAGTGCCTACAGCACCTTCTCTCTGGAATCTTCCCAGTCGCTGGGGAGTGATGATGCCTGCATCTTCTCCCTGGTGCTCCTGTTGCCGCTGTGGTGATGGGTTGGCAGCGCCATCTCCCAGGTCATCTGTCTGCCGCTCGGCTCCCTGAACTGGGATCTGCGGCTGGGAAGAGAGGACAGGTTCCTCCACTTCCGAATCTGTGAGCTGCTGCTGGGGAGACTAGCCAGCTGCGCCATCTCCTGTGCGCTCACTAGGCCACTGGGGAGGGATGCCGTCTCCACCACTTCCTTGATGCTCCTTCTGCCGCTGGGAACATGGGCCGGCTGCGCCGTCTCCCGGTTCATCCGTCAGCCGCTGGGGAGGAGGGACGACACCCTCGGCTCCCTCGATTAAGATCTGCCTCTGGGGAGATGAGCCGGCTGTGCCGTCTTCCAGGTCATCTGTCAGCCGCTGGGGAGGAGGGATGCCACTGCCAGCTCCCAGAGTTGTGAGCTGCCGATGGGGAGACTGGCCGGCTGCGCCATCTCCTGGACACTCACCCACCCGCTGGGGAGTGATGCCACCTGCATCCCCTCCCTGGTTCTCCATCTGCCGCTGGGGAGATGAGCCGACTGCGCTGTCTCCTGGGTCATCCAACAGCCGCTGGGGAGGAGAGACGGTACCCTCCACTCCCAGGTCATCCTTCAGCCGCTGGGGAGGAGCGACGACACCCTCAGCTCCCTCAGCTGGGATCTGCCGCTGGGGAGGGAGAACAAGTTCCTC
>VKOC01000005.1:32503908-32519282 GCA_009364415.1 Spea multiplicata
GGCCCGGTCGCAGTCGCGACCCCTGCGACCCAGGTAGGTACGCCACTGGCTTTCCTGTGTTGCCCACTTTACGAAATTCTGATATGGGATTTTTATATCCTAAGTGTATTTTATGTTAAGATTAAACTGCAGCTGATACACTTCTATTCCATACTTCTTATTGAGATCAAAAATAATTACTATTGAATATACATATATATATATATGCGATCTTTAACATTTTATATTTCTGTATTTATGTACTATTCATATATATAATTTACACAGTCTCGATTAACCCCCACATTTAGTCCAAGAATGAGAACTGAAACCTCTTCAGTTATAAAAAGAAAAGTCTACTTTCAGTTCCTCCCTGTCCAAAACAAATATCTTGATATGAATGCAAATATTCTAACATGGTATGCGTTTTTAGATGAAGGACACACGAGGACTCAAGAACTGAAGGGAAATAGTCGTTTCTTAGCTCAGGCCCATGCTGGTTTCTGTAGCTGTACTGAGAGCTGTACTAAGAGTTTAGTTTGAGGAATTATTGTATCTATCTGCATCCTCTAAATAAAGCTTGTTTACAGGAACAGATACCCTGGAAATGACAATTGATTTCCTGTTTGTGATGATGATACATATGTTAATTGCATTACCCTCATAATAAACAGTAAAATCCATCCAAATGATGTAACTGGGGGAAACTGATAACACACATTGTTTTACATCGTATGCGTGGTGCTGATATGCAGAAATAACAAAGTGGGAAGGCTGGGGGTTCGGATGACATATAAGTTGGTAAACAGAGCCAGATGACATGGAAAGTCCTCAGAGATCCAGGCTTTTAATGGGCTATTTGTAGAAACTGGCCTGCATCATTGTTCTCAGTTTCAGCCGACACATCTTTTGAAAATTAACCAAACGATGATCAAAACGGATACTTAAAAATTATTCATAGTTTAGGGGTGTCCCTTGCAATATATTGTACTTATCTAAATGGGAAAAATCTCCTTGATTACCAAAACAAGTGAACAATGCATTGAGCCCAGTATCAACTATATATTAAGTATTCATTAAAGGTACAACCGAAAAATGTATTCTAAACTTTTTTTCAGCATATTTTACGTGTGAATATCTAGCCTAATTTAGTGCTGTGTCCAATTTTCCCCCCATATACTCCAGAGCCTTGTTTTGATGGTCCAAGAGGTTTGTTAACGTGTCTGTACCGGAAGTGTTAGGCATGATAAGCCTGGATGAAATTAATGACAATAAAACCTCAGATGAGGCAGTTATGGATTTGTGGCCCCATAGCAAGGCTTACTGTTCATTCCTGGTTGAGTCTTTCTTAGGATTTAAAATGTTGTTCATGGTGGAACATAAGTCTCTTAACGGTTCCAAAGCTTGATGTGTGCTGGGTGTCTTGTGATCCTGAATGAATTCAACGCCAAGGGAAAGAAAACAGTCTCCCCTACAGTGCAGCGTGGGAGCCTTTTAAACAGTTGTGCTCTAGTGATGTTTGCTTAGTCCGTCCAATTAAGATGAAGTGAAGGATGTTTTGAAGAGATTAAAAAGTATGGTCTTCTAAGTGTGGTGTGTTGAGTATAGATTGTTCATTCAGCACTTTAATCTGCAGGTGAAGGACAGCTGAAGAAAATGAGGTCGGTCTTATTTAATCTCCTGTTGGAATTGTAGTCATAACAAGAGATGACTTCAGTAACTATGTCCGCTGTCAGAAAATCTGTAGTTTCAGAGTTTAATAGCTTAGCACTCTCTAGGAGGTTTGCAGCAATGAGTGATGCCGTATTTATCATACTGATCTCGTTACTGATTACACAATACAAGTAAAGGGGCTATTTCAACTTTAGATTTAATTAATTTTCTGTCTTGAATTTATCTTCTGTCCATTCACCCCACCCGTGCAATGGTCGCCTCAGCCAATCAACAGGACATCTAATAATATGGGGATAGAATGTAACGAGAAGGAATAATCTTGTAGATCAGTCCCTTTTCTAAAATTCTATATGTTGCTGTTCTCTACACTCAATACACTCACATGACTGTGTTTTTAAAAGTTAAATGAGCAGTCCTTCATGTAAATTATCTCTCGCCTGCTGATTGTTGGTGGTTTAGACCCCCATTGTAAGTGTAGGGTGATGAGGGGTGAGAACCTCTGGACAGGACATTCATTAGTTAATCCTAGTTCTGCCGCTCCAAAATAAAGATGTCAGCATATCACTCCAATATGTTTTTTCCCCCAAACTTAAAAGCACAAGCTAGTTTTAATTACCGTAATATAAGAAATGCCCTTCTCCATTATGCACGCCTAAATTGAGTTTCTAATTCCTATATATTAAGATGCAGACCTGTACTGCCTATTGGGCACACCAGCCAAATGCCCTATGGACCGCTGACCGGCAGCTCTTCACGCACGTGCAGCAAATATGTAGCGTACAACCTAATACGCATGGTTTATTGGACAGGGCGGATTATTCTGTGCCTGTCTCGTACAGTGTGCAATTTAACCTTGTAACAGTATTATAGATAATAGTTAATATGTTGAACAGTTGAATGCACAATTTGGGAAATCCATTCCTAAATATCTCTGCAAAAAATAAGGTTCTGCATTTCTGGGTATTTTTATACTTACAAGTATACATTATGGATTCTATATTTACTTGTTCCGTACCTTCCTTCTCTTTGTTTAACCCTTCTAGTTTTGAAGGATGCCCAGTCTCCCCTGCTTTATGTCACTATTAGTAGTGACTACGGCAGCGACTGCTATGTAACTATTTGCTTTTACCGAGTTAGCCGCACCTTGTCAACATGAATGAATCACTTAAATTCTGAAGTTATCAACCCAAGTAATGCGAAATGTCAAAGAGAGATTTATAACCTTTGCTATATAAGGTGAACTATTTCCATCTTGGTAACCAGGATATTAACGTAAAAAGAAGAGCACTCCCATAATCAATATTTAGAAATAGAAATATTTATAACAAAAAATTTACTTTTTTTTTTTTCTTCTTTTGAAGCAGTGGCATAAAATTATATCCATTTATATCTGCTTAAATTATTGGTATCATAATTTTATCTATAAAATTAGTGTTGCATTAAACGTACCAATTATTGTACTGTATCTTCAACTGAGAGGAAGAAATGTAATTGGCTCTTGCTGGCCAGTTTTTACCTCTAAATACCTAGATCTTTTCCAATTTACTGGAATACAGCCATGTGGGAAGGCCTATGCAAACTTGTGCTTGCGTGTATTATGGCTTGTTAACCCTGTCATGCCTCTGTTTTGTTTTCTCAGTGGTTCGGGATTTTGCGGTGTTAGAAGATCACACTCTTGCCCACACGCTTCAGGAGCAGGAGAGTGAGTACCGCATGCCTCTCGGTATTATATGTACAGTTTATAGGATTACATGTGTATTACTGGGTGATGAACGAATTCAGTTATTATCCCGCTTTGCGTAGTGTAAACATTTGATATCAAAGTTTAATTTCCCAAATCACAGAATTGTATTGTCTGTTCCAGTCATCTTCTGCCCTTTACACTTAAATGTAGTTTGTGTCCGTACAAGTTCTGATTAATGCTAATTTTTGTGCTGAAAAAGATTTTATTTTTTGGTAAGCTCTAGAGCACTAAAGAAATGGAGAAAGGCGACTATTTGTTTTGTCTGTAGTGGTGAAAAGATATTCAATGAAACATTCAAGACGATGCACAATGTTGACGAAATGAACACCTTTTATTTCATCCTTTATTTCATGAACACTATTTTTTTTCAATCCTTCCGACTGATTTTACATGTTTATGTACATGATAATGTAGTGATACACATCAGACTGTTTGTGCTACAGGAGCTTGATGCTCGTCATTAAGTGCCCACACTCCAAAAACCAAAGTCTCTCCTAAAGATTACTACTTGATAGCTGTAAATATATGATATGCTATCTTTAGGCAAATAAAATTAAACAGTGTTGCAGAACTGACATTGCTAGACACTCCTACCTTATACACTCTACATAGGTTTGATAACCTGCATATTGTCTGATAATGCATTAATGTTATACTTAATTCTAAGGGTATTGTTGTTCTAGCTGTTGTAGGTGGTATAGTCCCACAATAGTGGGGCATAAACTGAGCTGCTTCCCAGCCAAGCTCTTCTAGAGATTGGTAACCTCACCACACCACTTAAGATGCAGGGGAAGTATGTGAGGGCTGGTTCTTGGTATCAGGTTCCAGTCTACTGGGGAATAAAAAATTGAACATTCCATGAATATAAGACACACTTCATTATAAAAGGAACCATAGTAAAGGAGAAACAATATTTGGCTGATATAACATGCTTCTTATTTTAGTTATTTAAAAAAAAAATAGATTTATTTTACATAAAGTAACTTTAAGTTTATTTCCGAATCGTCTTGGGTTATTTTCATAATTGTATTAAATGGCGGAAAAAATGCAATTAAAATCGCAAACTGTGACCTACACAATGTAAATGTTTCTGTTGTCTAGTTGAACATCATCTAGCAACCAACATCCAGAGGAACCGTTTGGTAAAGAAAGACTTGCAAGTAGCTAAGCAGCTTCAACAAGAAGAGGATATCCAAGCACAAGCTAGAATCAAAAATAGGCAGAATGAACTGTGAGTTATAGATGCTTTTTTGTTTGTTTTGTTGTTTTCATAAAGCAAGTGTTTGGATGTGAGGTGGGTGTTTGTTCCACTGGTAGGATTGAGAAGGTGCATGAGCATAGATGCAGTACTGTAAAAGTAAGCATAGTCCATCTTTATTGGTAATCCTCACTTTTTTTTTAGCTTTTTTTTTTTAAAAAAATTTTTTTAGGTGGATGTTAACGATAAAAACGTCTGCTGTAGTTTACAGCTTCCATGATATGGCTTGTAACAGCAGTGGTAATTGAATTGCAATATAACAAATGTTTTATGAGGCACAGACACTTTGAAAATGGTAATAATACTGTTTTAATTAACTTGGCGACTGCAAAACAGTTGACTCCACATGAAATGCGGGCAAAGCTTCCCCAAAGTGGGGATGGTAGAATAGTAACTGGTGTTTGATACAGTTAAGCTTATATGTGCTTCTCTCTGAAGTCATTAGGATCTCTTCTTTCAGACAATGATTTCAGAAAGATTGATCATAAGTTGTCCTTCCTCTTCTTTAGGTCATAATGTTTACTACCATAAATACTTGGCTCTTACTGCCTACACACTCGCAGACCCAACATAGTTCGTGGGCCTAGTAGAGTTCTGCTAAAAAAGAGGCACCTAATATGTCCACTGTCTGTTGGGGGCACTAGTTGGCTTACCGCATGTCCAAGATTGTTGTCCTTTAATTACAATCTACTGATGATTGTTGCAGCCTGCACACCTGCTAACAATATATATGTTAAGAAGCAGACTTGTTGGTACAGTATTATTGTTCTATATAGCGCCATCATATTCTGTAGCACTGTACAATGGGTAGACAGGACATAGCAAGTAATATATAACATAACAATTTGACTTCCAGAAACAACAGGTGAGACGGTCCCTGCTCAAAAGAGCTTACAATCTAGAGAGTTGATTAAGGATCAGAGCTGCAATTTCTAGTGTCCATGAAAACAATAAACCTGGACATCCCTTTTGTGTTTATATACTGCATGTTTGTATTAAGCTTGCCAGTGTTTTATGCATTCACAGAGCATGCTGAGAGCAAGATTGTAAAGTTAGTGTGCTGTTGAGACTGATAGTGCCCCAATAGACATACCCACACTTTAGGGGTGGCCAAATGGTTGGTTTTTGCAGAGAGAAACCTGTATTATGACAGCGTGGGCTTCCCATCAGCAGAAACATACATTCAGTCCCTTTTTGTTACAGCTCATGTTGTTAACCTCTTCAATGAAAGAGTGGAATGTTTGTGTGTGTGTGTGGTTTTAATATTATCAATACACTATATATAATTTTCTGTTTTGAATCTGCCAATCTACCCGCCGTCTCTGAATCCCATATAGGAAATGTGGTCATCTTATGAACTAGTAAATGCCTCCAGTCCATGAGCCAAAATAAAGCTACTTCATACATAGCATTTTATCTCTACAGCGAACTCTTAGATGTTGAAATAGCTCAGGAGATCCAGGAGAAACTGGTGATTGAAGCAGAACTCAGGCGCCGGCAGGAGGAGAAGGATGAAGTGAGTACATAGAATAGTTTAGCAATGTGTATCTGTATGATCCACTCATGAACGCCAATGTGAACAAAGACTGAAAATGCTATATATACACAGAGCTTTTCACATATAATTGGACCACGCATAACCCTATGATAATTTGTAATATCTAGCTTGGAAAAAACATTGACTTTGCACCCTTAGTGACTTCAATGAAGTGCTTTAAGTTCCAAATACATTTGGGGGGGAAAGGAAAGCGGCTTAACTTGTTTCATGCCTTGAAAGCTTGGGGTCATTCAAGGCTCAAAACACGTTAAGCTTCTTTGCCCCACCCCCCATTGTAAGCGCTACTATTTGGCACCTCGTTGCACATTAAAGTACTTTATTGAAGTCATTAAGAGTGCGGTGTTCTTGGGAGCATCTGATGACCTGGCTTCTTTTGATGGATCAGTGTACTGTTGGTGGCGTGGTTGATCGGATTTGTGTTTGGCATGGTAGCCCACTGCCCATGGCTACAATATCTAGCTCCTTTACAAACTCGATGCAAAATTGTACCCTGGTGAGTAAAAAAATAGCTCCCTTGAGTCGGATCCTCAACTTGGTTTTCGGCTCTTGAAATGCTTCCCTTCTGAAGTCTGAGCTGCTCAGCAAATATGAGTGAATTCACTTGGGACAACTTGTTAAAGGGCTGGGAAGCAAGGTCATTTAAATGGCTTTATAATACAGCAGCCAAAACAAGACAGAAAGTAAACTTAATGTACATTGTCCATGTGAACGTAGAAGCCATAACAGGACCTCATAAAGGATCCTGTCTTGTGGATGCTCCTAATGTATGTCACCAAGGGTATCTGTGGAATCAGGAATCAAAAGTGCAGAACAAAATGAAAGCTTTTTTTGTATTGATCGAAATGTTTAAATTGTGTGTGTATATATATATCATTTGATATCAAGTCATTATGTAATTGAAACTATTTTCAGGGCTTAAGGTGCACAGATTTTGTATGGTTTTGATTTGCTTCTATACTTGTTTTCTTGAGGACTTGGTTTGGTAAGGGGTGTCGGAATTGGTAATGTCATCTGTTTTGCTTTAATGTATGTCCAAACCCTTGCTCCACTTTTTTATTGATTGTGGCAAAGCATATCTTGCATAGGATCTCATGGGACAATAAGTACCATGTGCCATCCATTTTCTGTCTTACATAGCCCCCTTTTTGTTATTGGTTAGTTACACTAAAGCTCCTCTAGTCTCCGGGAACATCTGTACTGTGCGGTGCATGGACATCATGAACATAAGGTGTACAATGGGCCCATCTTGTTTTTCCAGATACTCCATCATAGGCATCCTATACACCGTGTAACACCTCTGCCAAGTCCTTGCTTGTTCATTTATACGAATAGTAATAGTCTTTTACTGGTGGAAAGGTGTTTTTGGACAGCCTTGGAGATGAGAACTGCCAGTAAAACTCTGAAAACTCTGATAAATCTCTCCTGATAAATTAATTGCGCAGGTGGAAACTTGCTGCCACACTCTGATATTCTGGAAGTCCCAATTCGATTTTTGTAACTGGAGACCGTTAAATTGAAGCATTGCCCTATTTGGCATCCCGCAGTCCTGTTATATTGCAACTCGATCATATTTCACTGTAATACATCTTTGAACTAATAAGACCAATGATAAAATCCCTGCTCTGAGCTTGTCCAGGAGCTGGAGAATCTCTTATCTGACCCAATTTGAAACTATGTACTCAGCAATATAAAGTAATAGGTTGTCACCATTTCCCCGAGTAGCTGTTCCAACAGTCTCTTGTGCTGCTTACAATAAAAATCCATTTCCAAGAAGAAATAGGAAATACCCTTTGTGCGATTATGGGTATTGCAGTAACATTAATTATTGTGTGTGTGTCATACTGTTAAGGTGTCTTCTGTCAACAAATATTGACAGTAAATTTCATGGATAGGCGTTTATAAATGTGAAATCTATGTAATATGGTGGCAATTAAACAATTGGCATATTTTGTTTCTCAAAAACCTTTTGACCTTCTAGTTCTTGTTGTTCGTCAAAACTTCCTTGGATGCACATTAACCAAAGTAGTCATGATTGTGTCTCTACTTATTTATTTATTTGTAGGATATTGCCAGACTACTGCAAGAGAAAGAAGAAAAGAGGAGAAAAAATTACCCATCATCTCCTACACAACAAGAACCTTATCTAGACCACGGAGGTAAGTTGACATATTCAAATTTTAATACTTAGTAGATGGGTACTATAATAATTTTATGTAAAGCTATTCAATTTTGTTCCAGAAAGGTGCTGCTCTTTAAATAGTAAACTGATGACGTTTTCAAAGTATCATACTATAGTTTGTGCGTTTCTTGCTTAAAACCAATTACTTAAGCCTTACTCAGGTACTTAACTGTATAAAACTTTAGAATGATTCTGCACATCTGGTGGCGAATGGAGTTGTAAAAAAAAATATATATATATATTGGCCTTTGGTTTGCAAAACCGGTACTTGTGAAGTAGATCTACTCTGATTTAACACTTCCACAACCAAAAAAACCTCATTCACAATTACCTTAGAGGTGTGATATGTTGCTGCTTTAAAAAAAAAAAAAAGTCAGGACTGTGACAGGCTTCTATATAATCAGATGCTCGGTTCAGAATACATGAAGAATATTTTATGACGCAAACACTTTTAGCTAAAGTTGAGCTTAAGATTTCTGTTCATGTGAAGGAGTGGAATGCTTTTATTCTTCTACTAGCGTTGGTTTCTAACTTGTTTGAAATGCAGCCAAGATTGCCTTTATTGCTGGATAATGAAAACCTTGGATTAAATACCATAAAATTCAGAGCAGATTGCTTCTGTGTGCCTTAGTTGGGAAATAGCCATGCACACTCCCTCCTAGTATATGGGGACTAGCCTTTCCTTTAAACTGTTGTCTCCTACTTAAGAATGTTCAAAGCTGACATTGTGGAAAGGTTTGATAAGTCAGCTGTATAAAGCAGTAAAGAGAAATACCTGCACAGAAAAAAGTGATCCTGTTTGAGGGTGGTATCCTTGCCACATGCAACATCTACTTGTATCAACTTTCACTAAACATTCAATGTTCTCTTGAGTTAATATGGAAATATTGTTTTTATTACATGCAGACATTCAAAGTATTAGTAAATTAATGAATCCTTCTTCATTCTGATGTATTAAAAGAGGCAATAAACCTCAACCATCCCAGTAGATGTTTTATAAGCAAATATGATTAGATCATACTAATGCTTTCTGCGGAGTCTTATAATTCCATGTTTGTGGTGTTCCTTTGTTACTCAGGCCACCGTAAGGGTAGGCATAAGGAATCTGAATATGATAGACACCATAGGCACGAGAGACCTGACAAACCAAGAAAGGAAAGAAACGAACCAAGGTCTGAGTATTTTGAATCTGACACAAATATTGGAATCCGCGGCCACTCTGCAGAATCGCGGCTTTTTTGCAAATACGATGATGACACTGGCCATCACAGGCATGAAAACCATCCAAATAGGTCATCTAATAAAAAAGACAGACCAGGAAGGCCGCCACCACCCAGATCCAATAGGCATGAGGACCTGGGTAATGACGGGACAAATGGAGAACGTTTCAATGAGCACTTATCAAGAAGGGGCAGGTCTCAAAGCCATGAGTTTCCAGGCACACACAGTTCTGGGAAAGGGAGGCATCATGAACATTTTGATGCCAGCGACCCCAAATGTGGTGACTGTGAAAGTGAAAGACACAGGAGGAGAACACCTTCTCCAAGACGTGAGAGACAACATAGAGATACAGGTAACACATAGTGGTGGCAGTAGTTCTTGTAAAGTGATTCTGATCAAAATCTCCCTCAAATCATTTTTCCTTTTTTTCCGCCATGCTTTTTTTTTTTTTTTTGTTGCTTGTGCTGACTTTCCATTGAAATCTTTGTTGATAAACGGAATTGTAGGTGTGCGGGTTTATGGGTCTGTTGGCTTTTTGCTTATGTGTCATATACAGAACATGTACTTTTGTCCCATGCTGCTATTGTGTCAGAGGCATGTCTAGCCTGTATGTTTCTTCAATACCAAGAACCTACGCTGTGATTGGTATCACACAAAAGTTCCAGACTTAATATGAAAGTCCTATTGGTATTTAAGGGACTTCCTAACATGGCTTCTAGCTGTTGCGTAACCTTTAAATGCAATCCGAGATCATTCCAACTGTGGAATATACTGCTCTTTAGCTGCAGATCTGTGATTTTTTTTTTTTTAATTTGTGTTATTTTTACAAAATTTGGATATATTAAGAAATATTGGATATATTAAGAAACTGCTTTGAAGCAAAAATGTTAAGGCTTTGCCTCTGACACAATATGGTATCGAGTGAAATTCTGTTTTTTAATTTTTTTTTTAATATTATACTCCCAAGGATGTTACTAAAAAAGTATCTTTTTGACACACAGGTTGTCGGCCAAAGGGAACACGTGACACGCATCGCACAAAAAGTAGGGAAGAATATGATGCTGAAATCGCCAGGAAACTCCAAGAAAGGGAACTTAAGGTGAAGTTACGAAATATTGCCTATATATTATTACGCTATAGGGTTTATTTACAAAATGGTGAGTTGTTAAGATGAAACATTTCCTCTCCCCAACTGTTTTATGTTCTAAAGGGCCAACCCTGTCAAGCGTCCTTTGCTGGAAGAGCTGTTTTGACTATGCATAATGCACAGTTAAATTATCCAGGGCCAGCTCTTATCTTCTTTCAGAAGACTCTTGCTGAGTGTTACCCTTCATAACGCATACTTTAAGCTCAGTAGAAATCACACCTACTTCTGTTTAATCCCTGTATGCTTGGAAGCACTGATTAAGATATAATATGAACAGGAGAATGAAACTCCTGCTGCCGGGGTAGCAAAAGTGAAATTGTTAGAACTGGGTCAGTTTCAGTATGCTGTATACCTTGTGATAGTGAAAGAAAGTGGTACAATACTTTTGTTACTATTATTATGTATCTCTGTAACAGTTCTCCTATTAACTAGGCTAAAAAAAAAAAAAAAAAAAAAAAAAAAAGACATAGAGGGCGCTTCAAGTCTTCCCTATATACACGTGTAAATGATTGAGCTGTATGGAGTAAAATACTCCATAAATGCATACATATAACTAGCACATTCCACTTAAAATCGTATTTAATATGTAAACATTTTCATTGAATATACTTCTGTAACCAAACTTACCACAGTACCAGAAGACAGTTATTGAAGGCAGTGTTTTAATTTTTTTTAATTTTTTTTTTAGGTGAACGTGGAGGATGTTCGAGCAGCGCAGTTGGCTCAGGATGAGGTCAGTTGTTAAGAGCTAGATTTGAAATTTTGAGCGTGAAATATCTTTGCAGTGAACAAAGTTTAAGTAGAAAAATACGTGTAGTAAGCATTATATGCATGGTGCAAAATAAAAAAAAATCCATTGCCTTCAGTGACATAAAGTATCCTGCTTTTGAGAACATAGAGAATTTATCATTCTTTCAGTACATTGTCTCTGAATGGGATTAGCACTTGTGTAAATACTGTGTATTTATTTTTACACTTTTTTTCAGGAAATTGCTCGTTGGTTAATGGAAAAAGAGGAAAGAGCTTACAAGAAATCCAAATCACGAGAAAAGACGGACAAAAGGAGGCCAGAGGAATGGGAGGTGGGTGTGAAATAGGTGTTAAAATATTCATATTATAGGACAGCTCCTCAAATCGAAATCATTCACATCACACCCAGTCCTTTTTCTCTCTGATAGTAGGCCCTGCTCAATGTATAATTAATGTTTGTAAATACGAGTCACATCACTGGTTTTAAATAATCATCATGCAGGGCCCACCTAGCTCTTACTGGAGAAACTCACTGGGGTTGTGTATAGTGGGTCAGGGGTATAAAATGTTCAGCTTTCCTGCAATCTCATGGTTTAGTAAAAACACTCCAGGGTACAGCCTGCAGACCCCCCCCATGCAGTGAAACCATTGGAGGTGGGATTCAGGTATTTTGGTGAAATTTGGCGGTTGGTATACATAATTATGCTATCTCTTGATTTATCTTTAAAAAAAATGCCATAAATAAAATTGTTTCTTTTTAGCAACATGCACATGAGCATGTCCGTCCAAGGTCAAGGGAAGGTCAAGAACAGCACCGGTCTAAAAGTGATAAACCATACAGGTAAAAATAAGATTTCATCTTAATTAGTAATCTGTAAAGAATGGATATTTCTTTTATAAATGGGTGTTTATGAAGTGGCATTTATACACAATTAAAATATTAATATACAGCACATCTAGATTTTGGAAGGTACATTTTTAACTGATGCCAGAATCCTTAAATGAACAGGATATGTGCAGAGCACTACCTTCTAGGGATGCTGGAACAGGATATGCACTACCACTTGTTAAACCTACTGGGCATTCATAATCTGTCCATGTGCACACACAATATGAGCGAGAAGCAGAAAAAAGTACAATGCCACTTGTCCTCACCGTCTTAAATTTTTGTCTGTTGGGTTTTCTTTTTTTTCCTGTTTTGTCAGACCTCTTCCTCCAGCTCCAGGTGAAGATCATGAAGATTATACAAACCGAGGCCAACACAACTCCCCTCGACCCAATTCTAAATCACAATCTTCCCACAAAGGTATATTTATATGAACATGAGTGTATTCAACCATTGTTGTCTTGCATTCAGCCACTTTGGTGGAACCCCCTTCAAATAAGCTGATACAAGCAACTGCCTTATGAGAGAGTAGAAGTCGCATCATGTGTTGGAGTCTGTCCATGTGCAGTCAGGGTCACACGATCTTACATTTAATACTCCTGTTTTAGAAGGCCTCGTGGGATGTTGGAGAATGTTTAAAGAAATGGCACCTCGAAGCAAGTCAAAGTTTGGCCTTGTCCTGCTATTCTCCCTCCATCAATACACCTTATGTCAAAAGCCATATTTTGATCTATGTATACAACTTAGAGGGGAGTTCATGGATGTTTTGAGGCATAGCTAAGGCTTGTGTGTGACAAACAGGACAGGCATACAAAACACTTGTGGCCCATGCCACTAAAACTAAAGGGGCAGTTCATCAATGGCTCTAATGGCATTTGATCATCTTCCTGTGGGCAGTCGGTTGTATTGTGTAAACTCATAACTTTATACTGCTCTCATTACGTTACAACATAGTTGTCCAGACTGTACATACTCTGTTCTTATTGTGCACTCTTTTTTTGCAAGGAAAACAAAATCTAATTGTATGTGCTTTTTTTTCTTTTCTTATTATAGGTTCCTATTACAGACCATGAAGCTCTGCACCACAACTGGCAGTGATGCTTGCAAGATTGTAGCAAATTCCCAAAATACTCTGTGCTCCATTTGTCCTGAGCTTTATATCTCATGGACTAACCTTTTACTCTCGTCCTGTCAGTTCTTGTATGCAGAGGTATCCTGAACATATGACAAACGCTGCACAGCATCTTGTGGCTTTTGTGCAGCTGGCCATGTTAATGTTGCACAAGAATAATTATGCTGAGAGCTACTTTAAAAACTTAAAACTACCATAAAGTCCTAGAAACAGAATAGAAACTCATCTGTGAAAATAATGCAAGTTTGAAGTGTTTGGTTTTAGGGTCACCGCCGATGCACGTGATTAAGAAGGTTTTGTAAAATAATACTCTACTGCACTGTGAAATGTGTGCGCCATAAACCGAATATTCAAACGTGAAGCATTTGAGAGTCAACTAAGTCAAGGATAAAGGACTTACAGCAGAGTTAGGTTCTACCGTTGTTTTTGAGCAAAACATTGGCAATGCTTTTGTTGCAATAACCACAGAAATCAGTCAACTGAAACTAATTGTGCCAAACTGTCAATTTACCCCAACTCTAGAGTTTCTTATGTGAAGTTCTAAAACAATGAGACCTATATGGATGACTAATTCTCATTTGAGTTGATACCTGCTTGGAAAGGACTAGCCTCAGCTTAACTCGGTTTATTTATCAATATATATATATATATATATATATATATATTCCATTTACATTTCCTCAGGAAGCAGAATGTCCAATGCTGTGTTGTGTTTGTCATTGCAGTTGACACTTGATGTGTACGTCTAACATTACCAGTAAACTTCACAGCGTATGTACAGGTAGATAAATAAGTGCCATTGTTTTTAATGTTTGTTTTATGCACTTGTTCTCTGAATAAGCAAAAGGTGCAGGCTACCATTTTTTTAAATATGTTTGCTTCATAGTTTATTTCTACTCTTTAGATAACTCACTTTCTGAGTAATTATTTTACTGTTTTTGGATGTTAGACTGGTGACCATGAAACGAAACGGGAGCAATATTTTTTTTTATCTTTTTTTTTAATTTTGTAAATGTGGCAACATTTCCCTCTACAAAGTAAAATTGCCTCTTGCGTCCTGTAGACTATTACTCACACATATTAATCACATGGGAGTCGTAGTAATCTGGATGAGGAGTTTTCTTGAGGGACTGTTGTATATGTGGAGCAATCCATTTGCTAAAGTTTTCACAGAAACCTTTTCACAGACCCTACATAAAATGGTATATTGTATTACAAAGCACACAAATATTCCTAGCATTTCTTGTGACGGCAAATTTATTATGGTTGCAACTTTTGCTGGGGGTAAAATGTCATCTATACCCATTGCTGGTATATTGCTGTTAAAAGGTCAAGCCTCAAGTGGTTTTGCTGGCCCATTTTCACCCATGTTACACCCTAGGTGCATTCGGTGAATTTAAGTGTGAGCTACCAACCTCACTGGCAGCATCTTAAGATGGGTTTAAAGGCACCATTTTGCATAGATTACATTAATTTAACATTTAATGGTTTCCTGTGACGGTTTATTCACGTAAAACAGCACATAAATATGTAGAAATACTTTTTTATATGTTTTTATTGTAATGACCTATCAGTGCCTGCTTTTGTGTCACATTACAAGTCTTTTGCCCAAAAGTTATACATTTTACATGACGTTTAAAATTTCTAAGAAGATTTTGGGCATTCAGCTTTGCCAGGAATTGTGTTTCTAATGCTGCATTTAGTTACAAAAGTGTTAAAAGTTAGAGGAGTAGGCGTTCTATTGGAATATATGAAAATTAACATGAATGTTTTTTTAAGAAAAATAAAACAAACATAATGGGTTGTGAATGTGATTCAGGGCATTGGGTATGGCCATTTTTGTTTT
>VKOC01000005.1:32519382-32533639 GCA_009364415.1 Spea multiplicata
AATATTAATATGCCATACATAGTTTTAGCCTCTAAACCCCAAATTTTGCTTCTGGAATTGAAGCCTCTCTGATAGTAGGAGCATTTATTAAAGAAGAAAATGTTAAAAGTATATATTTAATAAAAATATGATTTATATGATTACCACAAAAAAAAATCCAGATGGATCCGGTCTACTTATGGATCCTTAGAGTCTATAACTTTTTTCTTGATAAGACATATGCATACAATTCACCAGAGCAGACTTAGTAAAATATTTCATAAAACTACAGATGACACAATTATCAAAATGTGTGCATAATACCATTAACACCTTGAAGCAAATACATTTAGATAAACTGAAAAACTACCACTTGAACGACTTCATCTCTGAAACTTTTTTTCTCATGTTATCTTTTGATCAGGAACAAAAAAATGACTCGGAAATCATGTAAGATTTTGAGGTTTGATGTATTTGTGTGTGACATTATCACATTGAAGTAATATTGCTTATGATCTAAGTAGTAGCCTCTTGATGACATTTAGACCCTTCATAATACTCCACCCTACTCTTTTATAGAATTAGCCATGTTTATATACAGAATTCCCCAAATCTAACCTCCGAGGCACATTGTCTCAGAATATAACTTGTGAAACATTATCTGAATAATAATAAGCTGGACATTATGGATTTTGAGCCATCAATACTGAAGCAGAGACACAAACATTATTTTACTATGGATGTAATGTTACTCATTATTTATTAACGACATAAGTTCATGGGCGATCTTATATTTTACACTTTGAAACCGACACGGCTCCTTACATGACTTGTTTATAAATACATATACACTCTCAAGTCTGGAGTAATATAAATGTGAAGCCTAGAAAGCCATGTTTATTGGCTGCAGGGTTTGAGTGGGCTTATATGTGCACTCAAATGGAATCACCCAGGCGAGGGATATGCATTAAAGTAATAAATCATTTCACAATGTTTGGTTGGGGTCTGTCATTTTCTACTGCAGCTTCAAAAACACATTCATTTTGCCAAATAAAAATATGGGATCTGTGTGACTGACCGAGGATTGGGAATATGTAGTAGTAGTAGTAGGTATTCAACCTTATTACTATACTGTGCAAGGCTATAATGACTTAACTCAACAGAAGGTTGAGACATCAGTGGAGTTAAAAGTTAACTAAAATCACAAGCACTAACAGGCTATGATTCAAAATCTGGCTCTATTCAACATTGCACTGCTTTCAAATTGGTAACGAGTCTAGAAATTGTAATATTTCCGCCCATGCAACTTGTAAATAATTCTCCCACCTGTATAATAAAAAAGGATGAATTATGAAGTAAATTAAAGAGGATCTTTACCTTTTTTATTATTACTACCAACACAAAAATGAGTTTAAGAAAAGTGTTCATTGTATTAATACAAATTACATTTCTACATAAGAATGCATGTTAGTCATGCATATGTGTAGCTCTTGGCCCAATCTACTAGACAAAGACCCTGATTCCTTGTCATACTTAATGGTAAATAATAGAATTGCCCTTAATCAGCCAGAATAATGAAAATCTATGGAGGAATGGATTTCATTGGATAAACACAAATTATTGGCGTTGTTATGAACAGTCTGCCTGCTATCTCCTATTTTGAAATGCAGTTATGGATTGCACACCAAGCCTATCTTTCCCCACATAGACCATTTTTAATTGAAATAATCCCTAGAATAATGTAAATTTGTGGGTGTGGATTTGTTCCATAATTTTTGGACCTGCCCTGCAATACAACTGTTCTGGGCATCGCTTTAGTCTTTCCTGAGACAGTTACACATTTGGCTTCATGCTCACTTAGGGAATACGTTATGTGGCCATAATACACATAACCCTGGAAGTAGCTAGGAAATCTATCCTAGATGTGAATGATGATGAGCTACAGAACGACACAATATGCTCCAGTTGGACTGCCATGAGTTTCCTTGGGGGAGAGGGAGTGAGTTGAGGGGTGTCAGGGATTAGGATTGATTTCACACTATAGCTGTAACTGGAATGTTTCTCTTCTCTTGTATAGTTTTATTGTAGGGGAAAACAATGGAGTGGATCAATACAGTATGGAGTATGTTGTAAGTGGTTTAACGGCAGCCTCCAGGTCCGCAGATAAAGTTTACTGGAACAAAATGAAATAAAACCACATAAAAATAATATGTACACATATTAGTTCTTTCAATTATATAATATGCCTTATAAGGGATAACAATAATCACTGAACAAGGGCATATTAACAATGGGGCAAAAGGGGCATTTCCAGTTCCAGTTGTTGTTGTGTCATTTATATATGACTTCCAGTTGTTGTTGTGTCATTTATATATGACTTCCAGTTGTTGTTGTGTCATTTATATATGTGCTTGCAAAGAACAGTGCTTGTTGGCAATATGAATTCCCTTCCCTGTAGCAAGGGAGGCATTACACTTCCTGTCATACTTCCCCAACGCTTCAGGTGTCTTAATCAGGACACGTGTTGGCGTATGTGACAGGCGAGGAGAGGCTGGCACCATAAATTGACAGAATTGGCCCAGGAAGTGGGCTTTACAAGAATAGCCACCTCGTGACACCAGCACCGCAAGCAGGCAAAGTAGAAGCTGCAGTGGAGGTTTGTAGTACTGCAGCGCCTTCATTAATTTTTGCCTCTCTGGCACAGGCAAAGGAGATAAGAGGATCTCCCTTGAATTGGCCCATGCTCCACACTGCAGCTACCTGGGACATTTGACAGAAACGAAGACTGTTGCGAGGTATGTATTATTTATCGTTTTATATAGCACCGTCATATTCTGCAGCGCTGTGCAAAGCGTATATGGGATTATTGTATTTTGTTTATAGAGCACCTGTAGATTCCATAGTGCTGATTACTTTTCCCAGAAACAAACTTTGAAACGTACGCCGCATACAAACAATTCAATTTATTGAACAGGACATGGAACAACAGAGAACATTCAATTAACATTCATGAGCTCAAGATAAATAAGTGGATACATTCAAACCATGATGCTTTGGTTAAAAAATATTTTGACACATTAAATCTGTGACACATGGCATGATCAGTAATGAAAGGAAAAAAAAGTAATTGCATAGATGAATTACAAAAGTGTGCAATTCATATTTAAAAAGGAACTTTTCTTAGCTACCTGAATTTAGCAACAGTGCAATTTATCACAAAATTCTGTTCATAATTAGGGCAAATAGCTTTTTTCACTTCATCCATTTCAAATGCCTGTTTCATCTGCAAGGTGAATTCCAGGCAGATTCACAAAAACCATACTTGTGTTAATGGTTAAAAAATCGTTGACATCACAATATTTGCAATAACATCAATGTTCAGTTGCATATAAAATGCTACATTCAAATGCTGAATCCGATATAAAGCAAACATAAAAACATTCCAAAATCCTGAATATTTGTAGTGCTGGAAAGGACATGCCATTTTCTAGTTATTGCTGAAGTGAGCTATTCAAAATATGATATAATTCAATTTAAAAAAGAAAACATATATGGCCTTCTAGGTATATTCAAATTAAATTTAATGTTGTACACTGAGTGATAGGTATATAACAATGTATTATTATATACCAAAAAAAAAAGTGTTTACTTAATAATTCACAGTATTTAAAAGGGGAACTTTCTCCATCAATTTGCTATTTGTAAAGTTTGTAAATATGTAGGTAATATTTATATCAGGTGCAGAAATTGTAACTTTGTTACTAATTTCTAATTATCATGAGATCACTTATGTACCTGTGATCCTTACTAATTGAGAATACATCATAATACGTGGCCAGCATGCTACGTAACAGTGTACCATGCTGATGCACTGGGCTTTTGACACCGAGGTGAGACTACAACTATTCTTTGGTGCCTCAGTTTCCTGCTAGGAAAGGTCCCAGCTGGAAATACTGGATGAACCCTTTGTAAAACCAGAATGTAAAAGGACAAATCCCCAAATCGGAACCTTAAGAAAATGTATTCAGTCCTTTATAGAAGCAAACTTATATCATAAGTTATAAGACGCTGTTTAAGACATTAAACGTTATTGAAGAATTTGATGAGGCTACCAGCAGAATGCAAGCCATCCTAATTCACACCAATAGTTTGTCTGACTTGCACCTGGCAAAAAGGATAAAATATCATACTATTCCGATTCCATTTCCACGCTTCATCCCAAATAATTGTTTAAATACAAGTACGCAGTTATGATATCACACAGAACGTACTTTCAATATGTGGGTTTTTGTAACACATCACATTTGATTTGTGGAAAGTATATACTTGATTGATAAAAATACCGCACGTCAATCAATTCTAATTCTCACTTAGTAGCATATAATTTCATTCCATTTTAAAGCTACTGTAACCATATAGCTTTTAGATACTTTAAGTTGACCTAGAATGAAGATTGTAAACAGGGTGCTAGTGCCTACCTCCTTAAAAAAATTCCCCATCACTAGTTTATATAACCAATAACATTGATATGTTGTAACAAGTTGGGGGGGTCAATGGCTTTTTACAACTCAGTCTTCTTGTATATGGTAATAATCCACGCTTGTCACCAGCAAATGGATAGACTTGGTGTAAAAGAAAAGAAAAAAATCCAATCCAACAACCCTCCCCACTTTTACTATGAACTAATCGGGACTAGCACTCACACCTATAACTATGCACTAAACTCATTAGATCCAGACAGGACCATTTGAGCCTTTTTGGAGGAGAAATATGCCAGTGTTGGCACTCCACAATGAAACTCCCTTGACAACTCTCTCTTCACTGAATTATCCCCTGTGAGCTGAAATATTTCAATTCTCAAGCAAGCTCACAGTCTTAGAAGTTATAGAAAGAAATAAGTTATAGGAAGAAATAAATCCCTGTCGTACTGAGCGCTGCAGTAGATGACAATTACTCTGTGGGGGATTCTAACGTTAATTGCCTTGTTTTTCTGTCTTTTCCTCTAGTGAATAGTTTCACACGTTTTTTTTTTCAATGAGAATACAAAATGTTACATTTATCCTTAAGCATTATATCATGGAAAGCACAATCCACTTTTCTTGTCTATTTAATTGCTTCTTGCTCTAAGTGGCTTGATGGATTTACCCCAAGAACTATTGTTCTGTCATTCATTCAGTCTTTACAAGCAAAGCTTTCTTGTAATAAAAATGATAATCCTTGCAGATCAATGCTTCCATTATTACCTTAAAGAGCCAGTAAAAGTAGATTAGGTAAACCTTAGTTATGTAAAAGCATCTTACACAATGCCGAAAGTGTGAATCCGATGGCACATATGGATTCTTTCTGCACCATCACGGTGAGAGAAACCAAAATGGCCGAAAGTGACTTATTTTGTTTTTGCTTGAAAACTTGATAGCAATTGTACAAACCCTACTTTTCATCATTAAGTATTAAAAACAATGTTTACTGGATTTTTAAATAAATTTCTCATTTACAATATAGATGCTCTTGAATGCTAATGCATAAACCTGAATATTCCATAAAGGAAAAAATAATAAAAATGGCAAAGTATAACTGTTTCTAGGAGTCTGTTTATATGAAGTTTTAAGGTCCTGAAAACAGAGCAAAAAAAAAAAAGTATATTATATATATATATATGTTTTCTGCTTAAAAACTGTAAGCAACCTCACAACTCTAACATCAAATCAGCACAAAGTACAAAATGATTTCTTTCAAAATTATTATTCTTAATGAAAACAAAAATGGCCATACCCAATGCCCTGAATCACATTCACAACCCATTATGTTTGTTTTATTTTTCTTAAAAAAACATTCATGTTAATTTTCATATATTCCAATAGAACGCCTACTCCTCTAACTTTTAACACTTTTGTAACTAAATGCAGCATTAGAAACACAATTCCTGGCAAAGCTGAATGCCCAAAATCTTCTTAGAAATTTTAAACGTCATGTAAAATGTATAACTTTTGGGCAAAAGACTTGTAATGTGACACAAAAGCAGGCACTGATAGGTCATTACAATAAAAACATATAAAAAAGTATTTCTACATATTTATGTGCTGTTTTACGTGAATAAACCGTCACAGGAAACCATTAAATGTTAAATTAATGTAATCTATGCAAAATGGTGCCTTTAAACCCATCTTAAGATGCTGCCAGTGAGGTTGGTAGCTCACACTTAAATTCACCGAATGCACCTAGGGTGTAACATGGGTGAAAATGGGCCAGCAAAACCACTTGAGGCTTGACCTTTTAACAGCAATATACCAGCAATGGGTATAGATGACATTTTACCCCCAGCAAAAGTTGCAACCATAATAAATTTGCCGTCACAAGAAATGCTAGGAATATTTGTGTGCTTTGTAATACAATATACCATTTTATGTAGGGTCTGTGAAAAGGTTTCTGTGAAAACTTTAGCAAATGGATTGCTCCACATATACAACAGTCCCTCAAGAAAACTCCTCATCCAGATTACTACGACTCCCATGTGATTAATATGTGTGAGTAATAGTCTACAGGACGCAAGAGGCAATTTTACTTTGTAGAGGGAAATGTTGCCACATTTACAAAATTAAAAAAAAAGATAAAAAAAAATATTGCTCCCGTTTCGTTTCATGGTCACCAGTCTAACATCCAAAAACAGTAAAATAATTACTCAGAAAGTGAGTTATCTAAAGAGTAGAAATAAACTATGAAGCAAACATATTTAAAAAAATGGTAGCCTGCACCTTTTGCTTATTCAGAGAACAAGTGCATAAAACAAACATTAAAAACAATGGCACTTATTTATCTACCTGTACATACGCTGTGAAGTTTACTGGTAATGTTAGACGTACACATCAAGTGTCAACTGCAATGACAAACACAACACAGCATTGGACATTCTGCTTCCTGAGGAAATGTAAATGGAATATATATATATATATATATATATATATATATCGGATAAAAATAAACCGAGTTAAGCTGAGGCTAGTCCTTTCCAAGCAGGTATCAACTCTCATTGTTTTAGAACTTCACATAAGAAACTCTAGAGTTGGGGTAAAATGACAGTTTGGCACATTTGGTTTCAGTTGACTGATTCCTGTGGTTATTGCAACAAAAGAGTTGCCAATGTTTTGCTCAAAAACAACGGTAGAACGGTGCATCAGCGGTGACCCTAAAGCCTAACACTTCAAACTTTAACTTGCATTATTGTCACAGCTGAGTTTCTATTCTGTTTCTAGGACTTTCTGGTAGTTTTAGGTTTTTAAAGTAGCTCTCAGCATAATTATTCTTGTGCAACATTAACATGGCCAGCTGCACAAAAGCCACAAGATGCTGTGTAGCGTTTGTCATATGTTCAGGATACCTCTGCATACAAGAACCGACAGGACGAGAGTAAAAGGTTAGTCCATGATATCTAAAGCTCAGGACAAATGGAGCACAGAGTATTTTGGGAATTTGCTACAATCTTGCAAGCATCACTGCCAGTGTGGTGCAGAGCTTCATGGTCTGTAATAGGAACCTATAATAAGAAAAGAAAAAAAAAAAAAGCACATAAAATTAGATTTTGTTTTCCTTGCAAAAAAAGAGTGCACAATAAGAACGGAGTATGCTACAGTCTGGGCAACTATGTTGTAACGTAATGAGAGCAGTATAGAGTTATGGGTTTACACAATACAACCGATTGACCACAGGAAGATGATCAAATGCCGTTAGAGCTATTGATGAACTGCCCCTTTAGTTTTAGGGGCATGGGCCACAAGTGTTTTGTATGCCTGTCCTGTTTGTCACACACAAGCCTTAGCTATGCCTCAAAACATTCATGAACTCCCCACTAAGTTGTATACATAGATCAAAATATGGCTTTTGACATAAGGTGTATTGATGGAGGGAGAATAGCAGGATATGGCCAAACTTTGACTTGCTTCGAGGTGCCATTTCTTTAAACATTCTCCAACATCCCACGAGGCCTTCTAAAACCTGAGTATTAAATGTAAGATCGCGTGACCCTGACTGCACATGGACAGACTCCAACACATGATGCGACTTCTACTCTCTCATAAGGCAGTTGCTTGTATCAGAGCTTATTTGGAGGGTGTTCCACCAAAGTGGCTGAATGCAAGACAACAGTGGTTGAATACACTCATGTTCATATAAATATACCTTTGTGGGAAGATTGTGATTTAGAATTGGGTCGAGGGGAGTTGTGTTGGCTTCGGTTTGTATAATCTTCATGATCTTCACCTGGAGCTGGAGGAAGAGGTCTGACAAAACAGGAAAAAAAAGAAAACCCAACAGACAAAAATTTAAGACGGTGAGGACAAGTCACATTGTACTTTTTTCTGCTTCTCGCTCATATTGTGTGTGCACATGGACAGATTATGAATGCCCAGTAGGTTTAACAAGTGGTAGTGCATATCCTGTTCCAGCATCCCTAGAAGGTAGTGCTTTGCACATATCCTGTTCATTTAAGGATTCTGGCATCAGTTAAAAATGTACCTTCCAAAATCTAGATGTGCTGTATATTAATATTTTAATTGTGTATAAATGCCACTTCATAAACACCCATTTATAAAAGAAATATCCATTCTTTACAGATTACTAATTAAGCTGAAATCTTATTTTTACCTGTATGGTTTATCACTTTTAGACCGGTGCTGTTCTTGACCTTCCCTTGACCTTGGACGGACATGCTCATGTGCATGTTGCTAAAAAGAAACAATTTTATTTATGGCATTTTTTTAAAGATAAATCAAGAGATAGCATAATTATGTATACCAACCGCCAAATTTCACCAAAATACCTGAATCCCACCTCCAATGGTTTCACTGCATTGTGGGTCTCCATGCTGTATACCCTGGAGTGTTTTTACTAAACCATGAGATTGCAGGAAAGTTAAACATTTTATACCCTTGACCCACTATACACAACCCTAGTGAGTTTCTCCAGTAAGAGCTAGGTGGTCACTGCATGATGATTTAAAACCCGTGATGTGACTCATATTTACCAACATTAATCATACATTGAGCAGGGCCTACTATCAGAGAGAAAAAGGACTGGGTGTTATGTGAATGATTTCGATTTGAGGAGCTGTCCTATAAGGTGAAAATTTTAACACCTATTTCACACCCACCTCCCATTCTTCTGGCCTCCTTTTGTCCGTCTTTTCTCGTGATTTGGATTTCTTGTAAGCTCTTTCCTCTTTTTCCATTAACCAACGAGCAATTTCCTGAAAAAAGTGTAAAAATAAATACACAGTATTTACACAAGCGCTAATCCCATTCAGAGACAATGTACTGAAAGAATGATAAATTCTCTATGTTCTCAAAAGCAGGATACTTTATGTCACTGAAGGCAATGGATTTTTTTTATTTTGCACCATGCATATAATGCTTACTACACGTATTTTTCTACTTAAACTTTGTTCATTGCAAAGATATTTCACGCTCAAAATTTCAAATCTAGCTCTTAACAACTGACCTCATCCTGAGCCAACTGCGCTGCTCGAACATCCTCCACGTTCACCTAAAAAAAAAATTAAAAAAAATTAAAACACTGCCTTCAATAACTGTCTTCTGGTACTGTGGTAAGTTTGGTTACAGAAGTATATTCAATGAAAATGTTTACATATTAAATACGATTTTAAGTGGAATGTGCTAGTTATATGTATGCATTTATGGAGTATTTTACTCCATACAGCTCAATCATTTACACGTGTATATAGGGAAGACTTGAAGCGCCCTCTATGTCTTTTTTTTTTTTTTTTTTTTTTTTTAGCCTAGTTAATAGGAGAACTGTTACAGAGATACATAATAATAGTAACAAAAGTATTGTACCACTTTCTTTCACTATCACAAGGTATACAGCATACTGAAACTGACCCAGTTCTAACAATTTCACTTTTGCTACCCCGGCAGCAGGAGTTTCATTCTCCTGTTCATATTATATCTTAATCAGTGCTTCCAAGCATACAGGGATTAAACAGAAGTAGGTGTGATTTCTACTGAGCTTAAAGTATGCGTTATGAAGGGTAACACTCAGCAAGAGTCTTCTGAAAGAAGATAAGAGCTGGCCCTGGATAATTTAACTGTGCATTATGCATAGTCAAAACAGCTCTTCCAGCAAAGGACGCTTGACAGGGTTGGCCCTTTAGAACATAAAACAGTTGGGGAGAGGAAATGTTTCATCTTAACAACTCACCATTTTGTGAATAAACCCTATAGCGTAATAATATATAGGCAATATTTCGTAACTTCACCTTAAGTTCCCTTTCTTGGAGTTTCCTGGCGATTTCAGCATCATATTCTTCCCTACTTTTTGTGCGATGCGTGTCACGTGTTCCCTTTGGCCGACAACCTGTGTGTCAAAAAGATACTTTTTTAGTAACATCCTTGGGAGTATAATATTAAAAAAAAAATTAAAAAACAGAATTTCACTCGATACCATATTGTGTCAGAGGCAAAGCCTTAACATTTTTGCTTCAAAGCAGTTTCTTAATATATCCAAATTTTGTAAAAATAACACAAATTAAAAAAAAAAATCACAAATCTGCAGCTAAAGAGCAGTATATTCCACAGTTGGAATGATCTCGGATTGCATTTAAAGGTTACGCAACAGCTAGAAGCCATGTTAGGAAGTCCCTTAAATACCAATAGGACTTTCATATTAAGTCTGGAACTTTTGTGTGATACCAATCACAGCGTAGGTTCTTGGTATTGAAGAAACATACAGGCTAGACATGCCTCTGACACAATAGCAGCATGGGACAAAAGTACATGTTCTGTATATGACACATAAGCAAAAAGCCAACAGACCCATAAACCCGCACACCTACAATTCCGTTTATCAACAAAGATTTCAATGGAAAGTCAGCACAAGCAACAAAAAAAAAAAAAAAAGCATGGCGGAAAAAAAGGAAAAATGATTTGAGGGAGATTTTGATCAGAATCACTTTACAAGAACTACTGCCACCACTATGTGTTACCTGTATCTCTATGTTGTCTCTCACGTCTTGGAGAAGGTGTTCTCCTCCTGTGTCTTTCACTTTCACAGTCACCACATTTGGGGTCGCTGGCATCAAAATGTTCATGATGCCTCCCTTTCCCAGAACTGTGTGTGCCTGGAAACTCATGGCTTTGAGACCTGCCCCTTCTTGATAAGTGCTCATTGAAACGTTCTCCATTTGTCCCGTCATTACCCAGGTCCTCATGCCTATTGGATCTGGGTGGTGGCGGCCTTCCTGGTCTGTCTTTTTTATTAGATGACCTATTTGGATGGTTTTCATGCCTGTGATGGCCAGTGTCATCATCGTATTTGCAAAAAAGCCGCGATTCTGCAGAGTGGCCGCGGATTCCAATATTTGTGTCAGATTCAAAATACTCAGACCTTGGTTCGTTTCTTTCCTTTCTTGGTTTGTCAGGTCTCTCGTGCCTATGGTGTCTATCATATTCAGATTCCTTATGCCTACCCTTACGGTGGCCTGAGTAACAAAGGAACACCACAAACATGGAATTATAAGACTCCGCAGAAAGCATTAGTATGATCTAATCATATTTGCTTATAAAACATCTACTGGGATGGTTGAGGTTTATTGCCTCTTTTAATACATCAGAATGAAGAAGGATTCATTAATTTACTAATACTTTGAATGTCTGCATGTAATAAAAACAATATTTCCATATTAACTCAAGAGAACATTGAATGTTTAGTGAAAGTTGATACAAGTAGATGTTGCATGTGGCAAGGATACCACCCTCAAACAGGATCACTTTTTTCTGTGCAGGTATTTCTCTTTACTGCTTTATACAGCTGACTTATCAAACCTTTCCACAATGTCAGCTTTGAACATTCTTAAGTAGGAGACAACAGTTTAAAGGAAAGGCTAGTCCCCATATACTAGGAGGGAGTGTGCATGGCTATTTCCCAACTAAGGCACACAGAAGCAATCTGCTCTGAATTTTATGGTATTTAATCCAAGGTTTTCATTATCCAGCAATAAAGGCAATCTTGGCTGCATTTCAAACAAGTTAGAAACCAACGCTAGTAGAAGAATAAAAGCATTCCACTCCTTCACATGAACAGAAATCTTAAGCTCAACTTTAGCTAAAAGTGTTTGCGTCATAAAATATTCTTCATGTATTCTGAACCGAGCATCTGATTATATAGAAGCCTGTCACAGTCCTGACTTTTTTTTTTTTTTAAAGCAGCAACATATCACACCTCTAAGGTAATTGTGAATGAGGTTTTTTTGGTTGTGGAAGTGTTAAATCAGAGTAGATCTACTTCACAAGTACCGGTTTTGCAAACCAAAGGCCAATATATATATATATTTTTTTTTACAACTCCATTCGCCACCAGATGTGCAGAATCATTCTAAAGTTTTATACAGTTAAGTACCTGAGTAAGGCTTAAGTAATTGGTTTTAAGCAAGAAACGCACAAACTATAGTATGATACTTTGAAAACGTCATCAGTTTACTATTTAAAGAGCAGCACCTTTCTGGAACAAAATTGAATAGCTTTACATAAAATTATTATAGTACCCATCTACTAAGTATTAAAATTTGAATATGTCAACTTACCTCCGTGGTCTAGATAAGGTTCTTGTTGTGTAGGAGATGATGGGTAATTTTTTCTCCTCTTTTCTTCTTTCTCTTGCAGTAGTCTGGCAATATCCTACAAATAAATAAATAAGTAGAGACACAATCATGACTACTTTGGTTAATGCGCATCCAAGGAAGTTTTGACGAACAACAAGAACTAGAAGGTCAAAAGGTTTTTGAGAAACAAAATATGCCAATTGCTTAATTGCCACCATATTACATAGATTTCACATTTATAAACGCCTATCCATGAAATTTACTGTCAATATTTGTTGACAGAAGACACCTTAACAGTATCACACACACACAATAATTAATGTTACTGCAATACCCATAATCGCACAAAGGGTATTTCCTATTTCTTCTTGGAAATGGATTTTTATTGTAAGCAGCACAAGAGACTGTTGGAACAGCTACTCGGGGAAATGGTGACAACCTATTACTTTATATTGCTGAGTACATAGTTTCAAATTGGGTCAGATAAGAGATTCTCCAGCTCCTGGACAAGCTCAGAGAGAGCAGGGATTTTATCATTGGTCTTATTAGTTCAAAGATGTATTACAGTGAAATATGATCGAGCTGCAATATAACAGGACTGCAGGATGCCAAATAGGGCAATGCTTCAATTTAACGGTCTCCAGTTACAAAAATCGAATTGGGACTTCAAGAATATCCGAGTGTGGCAGCAAGTTTCCACCTGCGCAATTAATTTATCAGGAGAGATTTATGTTTTCAGAGTTTTACTGGCAGTTCTCATCTCCAAGGCTGTCCAAGTACTATGGTGTCCAAAAACACCTTTCCACCAGTAAAAGACTATTACTATTCGTATAAATGAACAAGCAAGGACTTGGCAGAGGTGTTACACGGCGTATAGGATGCCTATGATGGAGTATCTGGAAAAACAAGATGGGCCCATTGTACACCTTATGTTCATGATGTCCATGCACCGCACAGTACAGATGTTCCCGGAGACTAGAGGAGCTTTAGTGTAACTAACCAATAACAAAAAGGGGGCTATGTAAGACAGAAAATGGATGGCACATGGTACTTATTGTCCCATGAGATCCTATGCAAGATATGCTTTGCCACAATCAATAAAAAAGTGGAGCAAGGGTTTGGACATACATTAAAGCAAAACAGATGACATTACCAATTCCGACACCCCTTACCAAACCAAGTCCTCAAGAAAACAAGTATAGAAGCAAATCAAAACCATACAAAATCTGTGCACCTTAAGCCCTGAAAATAGTTTCAATTACATAATGACTTGATATCAAATGATATATATATACACACACAATTTAAACATTTCGATCAATACAAAAAAAGCTTTCATTTTGTTCTGCACTTTTGATTCCTGATTCCACAGATACCCTTGGTGACATACATTAGGAGCATCCACAAGACAGGATCCTTTATGAGGTCCTGTTATGGCTTCTACGTTTACATGGACAATGTACATTAAGTTTACTTTCTGTCTTGTTTTGGCTGCTGTATTATAAAGCCATTTAAATGACCTTGCTTCCCAGCTGGAAGATTGCCAGCCCTTTAACAATTTGTCCCAAGTGAATTCACTCATATTTGCTGAGCAGCTCAGACTTCAGAAGGGAAGCATTTCAAGAGCCGAAAACCAAGTTGAGGATCCGACTCAAGGGAGCTATTTTTTTT
>VKOC01000005.1:32539307-32706220 GCA_009364415.1 Spea multiplicata
GCCTAGGACTAATGATAACTATTGGAGATTCCGTCACATCTTATGGCCATAGTATGCTTAGCCCACCACTACGCCAAAGTACTCCAATGACGGTGGGACCTAACGCTAATCCCTGCTGACAGAGGTACAAAACAAACTAAACATATAGCACTGAGACATACCTTAGACTGCAGGCATAAGGTAGCACCAGAGATAAATATTGCTGTTCTGTGGTACTTCCACAAGCCATTGCAAATCCAAAATTCCAAAATTACGATAAGTGTTTGATTACCCCAGACATTTTGTCTAGCACGTTCTCCCCAATCTCTGTTTAGCATTCCAGCGCTATTAACTTGTCTTTGCGGATGAAACGTTTGTTTAAAATGAATACATAAATGCTCATCTATTTATATCCAAATGTATTACATGCAAAATATATTTCAGACATCCTCAGCTGATAACAAATACAGAACATATTTACTTTTTTCCTTAAAGAACAGAAGGGGATTTTGTGTTGAGTAAGCATACGTCGTGCGTGAAGCAGGAAAGAGCAATGTTTATGTATATTAATTTTGCACAATGAATGTAAGAAAATAAATGGCAGTTCAGTCAAGCAAAGAAAACTATTAAGTGAATTAATTAAAAAGTGATTAAATTGAAGTTGTTCTGTTAAGGACACATGGCCATAGGAAACTTGATTTGAATAAAATATTCTAAATTGGATTTCATATTAATCTGCAGATACTGTACGTTGAGGAACTTTCTTTCTATGGTTATCTAGTTATCTAGTATTTCTAGACAAATAAACTGGCCATATCTAGCTTGTCAGCGTTTCCTTAGGCCCCAGCGATCGAAGCGATCATTTACAGTAGCATGCCAAAAAATGGTTTTGGGTATATGAAAAATTACTATATATCTTTTTCTTTAATTGTTCTTTATTGTTGTTGTTTGTACTTTTATTTAGATTGTAAAGAAAACGTTCAAAACTTTTCTCGGGGTAATCATATGGACTGCAGAACAGTCAATGATATAGTTTTTAATAATACTCATAATTTCTGAAAAAGTATAATGTTAAAATTACACACAAACATGCATTAAAACGATAGTCCCATGGTACGCTAACAAAATAAAGGAAACTTTTCAAAGAGCAATGTTTGATTTATGTTTTATATGTTTGTTTCTAAAATGTCATAATGAAAGCATACATACTGTATAATATAAAAGGCATACAGGTAGTAAACCAATATTGTTAGCTATAGGCAACCTATTTTGGTTTAGGGATAACATCCATGTCCACTGGGTCATCAGAAAAGCAGCATATTATATGAACACGCTCTGCTTGACATAGCATCAGCATAATTGTTCAGCTGATACAGAGGGAAGGAATTACTTCAGACCTTGATGGAATAAGCAAGTATATTGACATTGAGTGTAGAATGCAGGATATTGAAGGTTAAGATGGATAATTGGGGGGGGCTTCAGGTAAGGTAATGATTACATAGAAAATACAATAAATTATTTACCGGATATAGGACAGGAAGCTGTAAAGAGAAGTATAATGCAAAAAAGGGCTCAATTAACATTAATATTAGGCTTTTTTTTATTATAAACTCTTGAAATTTTCTAATACCCGTTACCAAAATTAACCAAACAGCCAAACAGAACTAAAAGTAAAAAAAAAATCTAGATTTAGCATATGATGTTGTTTATAAGCTAAAACATATTCAAGGGTGAGTCTAGCTTCGCTAATGGAGTGTTTTACATGGCATTTTGTGGCTGTAGTTACTGATCTATCTGCACCCCTCTCCTCACGCTTAAAATGAATTGTCATATAGGTTTTTATCCTGTTTCTCCAGCAGTCTGTTTTAGTTGCTATATTTCTGTAATGCCTGCCGTGGACAATTATCTGTTTCTTCTAACATACTTCATTTTTGTCAACAAGCAAACAGCTTTAATCAATGTTAATAAGTGCCATAGTGACAATGCAGAGCAGAAGGTGAGCTGAATATTTTTCAGAAGAATTATAGCACAATAATATCCCTGATGAATTTTTGTTGCAGTAGTCAGTTTGTCCCTGGCTTCCTCTGTCCTTTTGACTAAATCTGCATTAGTCGAAACAATAATGTTGATAAAGTCAAGGATTACATTTTCTAGTTACTTTCTGATGGAGCTTAGGAAATCTGCCATCCAGTGTATATTGTTTTATATGAAGGTAACGTTTTTACGCACTTTGACAATTCATATGAGAACGCTCCTCTAGGTTTTAGAAGAAATAAGGAGTTTGTTTGTTAATTTACATGTTGTTTAGCAGTTGGCAGCGTTATAATGGATTTCTAAATCTGGTATTTTTTTTTTAAACTCCTGAAGAAGTCCTCAAATGTCATACTTTAATCTTCTGTTGCCTAGTTAGGCTTTAGCGGCAACTTAGGGGAACATAACTAATTAAGGTCTTAGAAATAGCCTATACTGTTTACTTATCTTCTTACAAAAACTCTCTCTGTCTGTGGTACGGAGACAATGTCTACTTTCATTTCCCGGGAACTTAACATTTTGATTGGTTTCCAACCAAAAGTCAATGGACTGAGACTTTTAAATATGTCTTTCTTTTTTTGGCACTCGGTTCTGTAAGTTTGTAGCTTATAACAATAGTAGTGAATCAAAAGGTGTCCAGATTCTGCAGGCCGTTAATTGGACGGGGTAGTGGCCGGGGTAGTGGACGCATTTGTTGGCCCAGATCGAGGTAAGTCACCAAGCAGTGGTACCCCTCCTTAAGGCCGTTGCGGTTCATAATCAGACAAGCAGTGCATCTAACTTAGCTTATGATTGCCATTGAGGATGGGAAGCATTGTGATTATTATAGCATTATGTGCCTTTGTGCTTCAGAGATGGAAATCTGGCCTTTCTAATGATATGCCTAGCTCTGCACATTAAAGAAAATAATACAAACCAGTCTTCTTCGAGCATTTGAAGAATAGAGTTGAAAACCCATGAGACGGGATATCATTTATAAGTAGTTGCAATAAATGAAGCTATATGACATGATCTTTTCTTGAGAGAGATCATTCAGCCACTATCCGAACTTTTCTGTTTATTAACAATAGGTTGGAAGATCTGGTATTATTAAGCATTGATGCAATTCAATTATCGAGTGGAAACCACTCAATGCACTGCAGAACCATATTTCATGGTCGTTTTTCTGTACTTCAACAAAAAAAATTGATGGTTTAAAATGCATTAGTTGATTTTGAAGTTGATGCAGAAACTTTGCCAAAGCTTCTTTAAAATATAAACTTTCCTCCACCATATTGTAACAAAAACAAGTTTTATATGAAAAAAAATAATCTCATTCTAAAAGATTTTAAAGAAAATTTTCATTTAAATCTACCAGGGGGAGATACAATGTTTATTATTAGTTGGTTGGGGATATTACATCACATTTTATTAAGAGTGCCAGCAGATACCGTGGCGCTGTCACTGTATGGGAGACTGAAAACAATAAAACTGCAGTCACCTGCTGCAAAACCGGGAGCAGATCACCTCTTGGGCGATCAAGCCCCCTCTGTGTTCTCCTGATCAATGGGCATTTTACAGGGGCAAATTTGCAGGGTCCCATTTATACTACGGAGGCTGGGCTAGCTCAGCACAGCCTCCATAGACTGCAGTAGAAGGTGCTACGTGCCTAAAGACACATAGCGCCAGGACATGATGGCATATCCCGTCACTCCACGTAATGTCATGTCTTTTAGTGCAGGGACGATTCCGATCGTGGAGGGGGGTTACTGGGGGCACTGGTCTAGGTCAGGCCTAGGGGAGTGCAGAAGGTAAATATACCTTTGTAACATCTGAGGTTAAGCAACCAGTGTGATAACCCCACGAGTGAGAACAGCTCAGAAATGCTTAAAAGTGGGGGTTTGCCCTTCTCATAATTGTTCCCCAAATCCAACCAAAAATATGGGCCCAAGAGGGTTTATGGCCCCAGTGTATCCACAGTGTTTAGATGTGTATGAAACTAAATTATATACATTGTGCATCAGCTCCGTGTTATATAGCATCCTAATTCTCGAAAAATCTTATTATGACCCTTGAGGACTGGAGTTGAACAACCCTGCCAGTGTGAATTATATTGACAAGATATAAACGGCAACTTTAACACAAAGAGAGACATTTTACTGACCTTTTCAAGATTCTCTCTTAATGGTGCAGGCAGAAATTTCTTGGTATGTAGCATTTTCCAAAACAATATATTTAAAACTCAGATGGGGCCAAAGTAAAACCATCGTGTAGGCTTTCTTTATTGCTGTAAAAGGTAGAAAGCATTTAGGCTTTTCTTTCTGCAGTCAGAAAACTATGGCTGTCTGAAATCTCAAACACAATGTTTGGATAAATGCACTTTTTGAAAGCAAGTTGCTATTGTCACTTAGCAAGCTTTCTACAAACAGAATAGAAAATATTTATTTTTCTACTTTGATGCCATTACTTCAATTGCTTGAAATCATTACGGACATCTTTCCTGTACCGTCACTACAGCCAACAATTCATGCAGTCGTGTTCTCAATATGTGTCTTTGATCTTTTAGAGAAAACATAAATAAAAAAAGTGTTGTTTTTTTTATCTCAAATAAAAATATCTCATAAAACCTTAAATCTTTCTCGGGGAAGTATGTCCAGGTAAGAGCTAGAACCGTTCAGCAAAAGGCCCAAACCAGAGCCCCAACAGTATAGCGTGCTAAAGTCTTTGCCAAAGCGGCAGCGGCAACAGCAAAGCGGATATGACATCAGTACGTCTCATAACCCAGCTTGTGGTGGAAAATAAGGTTGTATGTAACAATAACATAATTAATTCCCAGGTCCCTAGGGCAGCTCCTTCTGCATTTGCTCAGTGGGCTATTTAATCTGGTCTCCCCAACCGGTCAATTTAAAATATGGAGGACTATGCTGCATACTACAACCTCCATGGTGTTCACTTGACCCAGCACATCAGGGATATAATGTCAACAGTGAGGATGGTGGCTGGGGGTTCTGCCCCAAATAGGAATCTATAATTAGCTCAACTTGTCCTAAAAAAGCTTGCGAGCAGGGCTCTCTCCACTTAATGTATCGGTTTGTCTCGTCTTCTAGTCTTGTCATACCCGGTAAATTGTTGGAGCTATATAAATAAAAGCTAATCATAATAATAAACATAATCCCCCTCATTAAAATGTAAGCTGTTTCTTAGGTAACCTCACCTAAATATAACTATAGCAATACAATGACAATTGCCTGGACTCCCACAGGGTTAAATCTCCTCAAAGTGTTAAAAATGTGTAAGACAATAATCACCAAATCTAGAATTAAAAGTCGCAGATTTTATATATCACACATATATCCTACATGTGACTTCGGTCTTTGAAGATTTGATATTATCTAAATAGGATATCTCAACAATCTCCATAAAGGAAATCTAATATTTGAGCTGCAAGATAAGACCAAGGTTTGCCTTTTCCAGTGTCAAAGTACAATAATAAATCTATAATTTTTTTTCCAGCTGCAGAGAAAAGATCCCTTATAGGCAGCAGAGATGACCACGTAAAATCAATCACGGGATTCTGTTTCCGTGGCTGATTTCAAGTGTTTTCACATCTACATTACAAAAGAAGATATATGACATTCATTTCCTTTATGGTGTATCATTTTATATCAGAGCAGAGGAAGAAGAAATAAATTAGATATTTTGGGAAAGACTAGCATAATACCCAAAAAAAAAATCTCATTCATTAATTCGCTCCATTCAAAGTTGCCAAACAGAAAATGCATTGAGCTTTAGTCCCGTTGGGTCCCAACAAAGCACGGGAGTCCAGATATTTAAGGCAAATGACATATTTACATTGTAGTTAAATGTTACTTTATTTACAGGTATATCATCTACTATGTAATGCCTAACTTGAATAAAAAACAAATACAATTCATTTATTGAGCCTTCAGGGTTCTCAAGTAAATGCTTGAAATTTAAAAAAATTTAATTAATCTATTGACTTTTATCTAAGAAATACAAAAATATTTGAGATGCATTGCGTTTTTCTTGCACTTTTAAACCCATATCTTTACTAATGTTACAGGGTTATACGATTCATTTACCATTTTTTTTGTATGTTTGTGTATACATTTAATTCTGTTTTTACCAGAATTTTGCAGTACACATTTACGTTAGGACAATGCAAAGAGAATATCTATACTTGTTTATATCTTCAGCTCATCTTAGGTGTGTCTCCTCAACATTGCACATACATTTTGAGAGGTATGGTGTTTTTTTTTTGGTTTATGAACATTTTATTAGTGTTAAACTCATCTTGTTTCTTATACTTCAGGAAAGATAACACAAATTAATACATAGACGGCATATTAGCCTATAAACCAATTGCTTTAAGAAACAATGAGCTTTGCATTTCAATCCATGATTGATCTGCTCTGTAATTGTATTTCGGTAAAGGCCATATAAATCTAAAATGTATAAAAAAATGTAATCTTCTTTAAAAAAAAATATAGCCACTCCAAATAAAGCAGCATGATAGACGACGATATATATATATATATATATATATATATATATTCGATTGCTTATGGGTATCCTGTTGTAATTCCTATATTCAGTTACTATTGCTTCATCTTCCACCCACAGAGACTACAGATATTTTGATTGACAATGATGTCCTATAGATGTGCGAGGGTTTGTTATGATTTAGCTCTGTGATCTCCTACTACATCTATTTCAGGGCAAATAGTGTTTTTGACAGTCTGTTTTAAGTATGTGGAATTGATACCAGATGGCACAAGTTGAAGGATGCGCAATGTCCGTCTCTGTGCTTCATAATATATGGCACCCAGCATCTTTATACAGAAACATGTCTTGAATCTTGTTTGGCGGGGATGATAAAACTGTTTCATAGCCATCTCCTTGCCGCAGGCCTTTTATTATATGGTTGCTGGGAAAACAGGAGTGCATGCAGACACAGCCTTGATGAATATCCTGTGGCTTCCATCCATACTAATGAAAGACATCCAGGTGGCCAAATTGCTTTAATAAATAAAGTATAGAGACTTGGTGTATATAGACTTGGCAACCTCTGAGTTGGATAAACCAGTATAAAAAAAATTAAATCATAATTGGTATTGGCTGCAGCGTTTGACAAGTTACCATCATGTCTATAGCACTAAACATAATAGAACCGGTATTACAAAATTATGACAATATAAGTATGGGTTTTACGCACATTATGGAAGTTTGAAGCATTTCCGTTATATAATATACGTACATTAAGTATTTTTCATGTTAGCTGTCAAAGGCAATAGCCTTTTCTGAATATTACTTAAGTTGTTTATATTGATACAAACCAAAGGTTGCCGGTTTGATGTGCTTTCTTTGCCTTTGGCATCAGAGACAAAATGTTCCTTTTAGTCCAACTACAAGCTCATGCGAGGAATTAGTTATGCAGAGGTGCATGAGAAAAAGTTTTAATATTTAATAAAGTTTTTTTTTTTAATATGAAACACAAATATTATTGCGAAAGTAAAAAATTGCTGAGAAACTGTAAACAAGAAAGTCGTCAGCGCTGGGTGGGGATAGGAACTTTTAACAAAAGCTAAAATATTAAAGAATTTACAAGATTGAAAATAATATACGCATTCCATTGATCCATTTTTCTTATCAGAGATATTTAAAAGCTTTTATTCACTATCAATATTTTTTGACTGGGGTCTGTGTTGGCCCCCACCAATTCGGTGCTGCAGCAATTGCATTATATTGACCATAACACTTTTATATTTGATGGACTATGCAATAGAGCATTATATAATCTACTTCTATACATTCTGTAACATTTTATATGTAGCTGACGCGTTCAGTATACATTCCCTTTTGTTTGCACTAATCAAAGATCTGTTGAAGGTGTTGTTCATTTCTCTTTTTTGGCTTTTGTAGGTTTGTATTTTCTTACATACAGCATATACTTTTGCATAATATAACATCTTGTTATTACAAGGTACAGCTCGGCTGCGCTAGATAATCTTTGACCTGCCGTCTGTGTTTAGCAGATGTAACTGTCAAGTGATAACACATAAAAATATATTAAAAGAACTTCTTTTTTTTGTCAAGGCATGGATGCCAAATTAATAAAAGATAAAACACATATCTTGGCTGTACAAAGTTGTTGCCATTTTATTTGTACTTTAAAAAATATATACATGTAACTACATATAAAAAAGCTAAACATTTTTTATGTAATTATTTTTCTCTCTCTCTCTCTCTCTCTCTCTCTATATATATATATATATATATATATACAATGTATATTCCCTTAGTTATTCCCTTTGCAGCCAATAATGTGCCTCTGTGATCATGGGGGCACCGATGTTGCTGACCACTCAGCAACAATAACACATAAAGAGGGAATATATTAATATATTGTGACGTGTATGCAAAATTAAAGCATTATTGTTATTTTAATGAGTGGTGTTGTTTTAACCGGTTTTTACTAGATACAGTTTTCATTGTGAATGATATTAAATTCGCTTTAAAGGATTCTGATCCTCGAGGTTTACATTCTCTCGAACCTCTTCACATGGGCCCAGAATACAAATAAGGAAAATTGTTTCACCGTCTCTGTGAAAAGAGTTATTTTGCAAGCCGGCAAGTTATGAAGGGTAATTGTTAAGGATGCAAGTGTCTCATTTGACTTCACTAGAATCCATAAAAACTTGGACCCAAGTTATGAAATCAAGTCCATGACTATTCTACGCTTTCACTCCGAATACTTTTATGCAGTGTACCACTAAAGTGGTTCACCATCTACTTCATAGAGGAAAGGGATCAAGTAAATTCTTTTTGAAGAACTGGAAGTTCTGAACCTTCTTGATGTTCATACGAAACTAATTCCAAATTCAGGCTTTTCTTTTAAGTGGCCTTTATACATTTTGAAATGGCTTTTAAGTTTCATACAGTCTATGTGAATGAGTGGTAAGCGCTAACTTATTCTCAAGGATCAATTGAAATGGTAATACTTTCTGAAAATATAAAAATATATAGTTAGTTACTTTGAATTCAAACCACAAATTAAAGAGATGAATTTATCATTAATTATTTGCAGCGCTGCAAGAGTCGTTTTGTAGTTTTCCCACTTAGCGGTTCTGGACTGCCCTTGTGGGCTGGATTAGACTGATATACTGATGGAGATTTTTCCTCTGCAATGGCATAAATTAGCCAAAAATGAAGACTTTCCCAAATAAGGTCTCACTGTAGGACAAGCTATTTTGTCAATTCTCAGCTAAGTTTGGACACCGTATGCACTGTATTTTCCATGTAGCTGCAATCTACTAGGGGTTTATTCACTAAACCTCAAATTTGTTGGGAGAATTTCATTAATACGAAACATTGAAAACTCCCAATCTTCATTGGACATTTTGATAATCAACCATAGCACGCTTCTCCCTCAACTAAAATCCCTGTGTACAAAGTTAAATCGTACTCCGTTAAATAAGTCAGATGACACTCAAGGAATTCTTCTAAATATAAATATGTATTGTAAAGAACTAATTCTAGGATATACCTAGTTAGCTCTTCTAGATTTAATGTTTTTCTAGCTAAACAATTCAGCCTTTGATTTCTTAACTAGCCATTCAACCACTGTAGGAAGGCCATTATAAAAAGCCTCTATTATAAAATGTACTCTGCCATATACATTTAACATCTCAACCTCTATATAAGCAGTCACAAGATATAGGTGAAGTTATTATTCCTTGCTATTTCATTATTCACTGAGCTCGGTTCATAATGAATAACTCCTGTACATTATACCATGTTAAGATGACATTGTTAATGACAGAACCAATTTGCATTAGACAGTACATCTGATGCATGTCAGAGATCTCTAAGAGGTGAGCATTGTTGAGGCATTCAATCAGTTAACCTTTAAGAAGTGTATCTTTTATGTGTGGTAGTGGTACAACAATAGCTACTTGTAGGATAGATGAAATTATTTGAGATGCTTCTTAACAGCAAGTTGGGAGCTGTTGGACAACTATTACACAGATATTCAACAGCAATGAGTGAATACCTCGGTAATAGTCACTAACCCCTGTCACATCAATAAGTTGTAAGTATCATCACTGTGTAAGAGGACTTCTCTGTTAATAGAGGGTTGTGTTTAAGGGTGGGCTGGCTCAGGAGGTAAGGGGCTATTGCTGCAGGTGAGGTGAGGGAGTGAATGATGAGCGAGAGGCTAAGGAAGAATAGTTTAAAAAATAATTTATGTAATTATCTATGTATGTTAGACTGAGAGTGTAGATGTATGTGTAAGTATGTGTGAGCATGAATGTTTAAGTGTTAAGTATACTTGTGTATGTGTAAATGTGTGTGAGCACAAAAAAAATGAGCCATAGATCCATGGCAATAATTGTCTCTTTCATATTATATGGACATGACCTCTGTATCAAAAACAATGCATATTGTAACTTTTACAAATCTTCTATCATTACTATAACTAAAAAGAATATAAAATATGTTTGTGATGTTTAAACGGATTGAAAAAAGACTAAAATGCAGGAAAAATCATTGTTTTTAGGACATTTAACAACCCAAAAGATTAATGTATCTTCACATGACAACAAGAAAAATAAGGGAGAATATTTTTAGAAAATGAAAGGGATATGTTAAATTGATATCTGCTTAGTGTGACATGGCAGGTATACTGCAAAATCAACCATACTCTGGTGATTACTATCCACTCCAAACTCAAGATACATTGGGGTTTTAAACTACCGTACGAATTAATGTAATCTTTTTAAAGGGCTTAAAATATGGTAATAAACATACAACGTGTTAGCACCTGCAGCTCAAGGTACCAAACTTATTAGAGATGGGTATAATTATATTTTTTTTTTACAGCAGGGATCTAGAAAACAAATTGTCATGAATATGGATGAGATCATTTCTCATTTACGAGCCTATTAACTAAAGAAACTTTTGCCTAATGTTTCAGTAAAATTCAAGTTGTTTCTATCTATTTTTAATTCCCTTTCGATATGCATTGCATCAACATGAAACACTGACGTTTTGGGGAAAAAAAAGAAATGTGATATCTATAAAGCATTTTTATTTCTTGTGGCTTACTCTGTCTTGAAGAATTAAATGTACGTATTTGTCAAGTCACCCAACAACTTATTAATATTTGATCACTGTAAAATCCATCAAAGGTGTATCTTACGTGATTTACTTTAGAATCCAACCAAATAAACAAAAGATTATGCCACAAAAAGCTTGTTGTTTTAAATATAAATGGATTTCATACACAATTAATGCAAGAGTGTGTAAGATTTTTTGTAGTGGGGGAAAAAAGCATGCAGGTAAAGAAGAACTGAAACACACCTAAGAAAAATCATAACTGATTATAGCACTGAAACCTGTGTTTTAATTGGATGAGAATCGTGTTTTTCCAGCAGATACTTTCACCGAATGCAAAATTTCCATTCAAATTTCCCCTTCAGTTTCTATTATCTATCTATCTATTATTCGAAAGGCTGGATTCGAAAGACTATTGTAGGATGGATGTAACATTGTATTATTTTAGCATGGCGCATATCAATATGTAAGGCTACAGATTCCTCTGTTAAAGGGACAGTGTAATGTCCTTCACACCCTCTACTATAGAAAAATACATATTAAACTGTTCTGTGAGTGAGACAGCCTCTCCCCCATTCTGCCCCTTTTGTGGAAGTTCACTGGGACACTTTGAAGCAGCGGACAAAGAAAAACGGAAGAAGGCAGAAGAAAGAAGACATACGAACAAGATGCAAGAGAAAAAACAAAGCTGTGCGATATGGAGACAGGGACACAGAAGTGATCAGCGGACGAGGGAGACATACAAAGAGAGTGTGAATAAGAACCATAAATAAGAGTGTGAGAGAATGTGAATGAGACTGTGAGAGAATGTGAAAGAGCACGAGAGAGTAAGTCCCAACCGAAAGGGCAGGAAGTTAAATCTGTTGTTAAATTAATGGACCAAAACCAAAACAAAAACATGGTCGGAATAGATTTGGGTACATTTGCATTACTCTAGTATTGAGCAGCTTTTATAGAATAAATGTGACTTTTTTAACTAAAAGGTCAGCAATATATACAGAATACACACACACACATATATATATATATATATACCGTACTTACCGGCGTATTACACGCTCCGGCGTATAACACGCACCCTCGCCGGAACCGGAAGTGCGGGAGACGCAGCTACAGAAAGTTATCGGCGTATAACACGCAGGTAGGGTTTAAACTTATTTTTTTAGAAATAAAAGTGCGTGTTATACGCCGATAAATACGGTATATATATATATATATATATGCATGTGCGTGTGCGTGTATAATTTTACTGGCTCTCTGGGTATGATTGTCTTTTACCTAAAAGAATTGTCAAAAGCTGGTATATTGAGCCAGTAAATTCCTTTTCCAAACAAAATCATTAGAAGGCATCTTCCTCAGTGTTTGTATTCTTTGTCAGCATGTTAGAGCCATATTCATCTGTTTGTAGATGACATTTTAGTTGTGGGAAAAAAGCCATGTTTGCAAACTAGGCAAAAATCTATCCTTTGCAATATTATCGTTAAAAAGAAATACAATTCTTTGCCTTTTTATAGTATTTACTTATTTATTCCAGTAGTAAGATAAGAAATTATTGTGATTTTTATTTTCTAATGCTAGTGCTAGTGCTATTGGCCTGTTGCTTTCGTTAACACACAGTGAAATGTATACTTCATAACTTTGGAATTAGTTATACCTAAAAATGACATCCGTTAATAAAGAAAATCACTGCCTATATGATGCAGTAGTATTTGCAACTCTATTTGCAATGAAATCATTATATATATATATATATATATATATATATATACTATACATATGTATTTCCTATTGTTTCTACTGAGAAGATGTTGTGTCCCGGAATGCAAGTGTCTCCTTGTTACTGAGAGGCTGATCTTTAAGCAGCTTTTCATGTTTTCTTGTGCATAACAGATGTCCGTCCTGGCAGTATTAACCCTGGGAACCGAACTCACATACATGGCTTCTCCGGTTCTCCAGGTCACAGCGCTCAGTCTCTTGGTTGCGGGAGGGCTCGTTCCTCACCCTATTTCCCTCACACACCCATACAAATTTAAAGTGTTTGGAGCTAGCCGTGCCCATGTACGTCGCTATCCCCACCCATGTATGAAGCTAGGCCTTCTTGTCTCTAACTCGTCCCTCACAAAGCCACTCGAGGGAGGGCTGTGAGTAGCTGGAGCCTGGAATTTCTGAGGTATACATATCCAGCCTCTCAATGCGCCCTATACAGGCCTGTCTAAAATACTCTTACAGAAAAGAGGATGCATACAATCAGGTAGAAGATCAACTTAGAATGAGTAGGTTCTGCTTTAAGTGCTTGTTACACCTGTATGTATACATGTGGAACTGAAGGTAGTACACAAAACACTTGAGGAGGTGGCCCAAAATGTTTAAATCAGAGCATGCCAGTGGACCATGGTGTTCTTGCCCCCTTGTCAGCCCTACACTGAAGCTGTGCCATCACGCTTAGCCAGTGACATAACAAAAAATGGCCTACAAACTCCTCCAAAACACACTAATTAACACATGTTAGAATGCAACAGACTTTACTTACAAACTATGAGCATGTCCTATGGTAAACATTTGCTTACCCCTAAGTAACTTATATTATCACAATAAATAAGTGTATAAATCAGATTCCAATTGCTTTACAAAACATTTACACATGGATACCATAACTTTTTTGCAGATCAAAACAGGTTAGTATAAAGAAAAGATGGCTCACAACTTCTGGAGGAGAATATAAGGTTATTTCAGTAAATGTATTTTATGTTATCTTTTATGTACGTCTAGTATCCCGGGAGAATTTATTACATATTCAAAGGCTATTTCTTTAGGAGAGATTTAACCTAGTTCAATACATAGCAGCTTTATCCGGTGAGTAAAGACAGTTTCCTGCCCTTTCTGTCCCTAATTATGAAAAAAAGACATTTTGATAACTTTGATTGACAGAAAGGACAGTTTTTATGTTCAAACTTTAATCTGCACGGTTTGTTCATTTTCATATTTATGCTTTCTCTACTTAATACCCGAGATGTGCAGTGGAGCAAGACAGAACGTGCAAACATGAATGATAATCACGCTCAGTTTATCTGCATACGGTGAAGATTTCCTAAAAAAAAAATCAGTTACGGGAAGACTATCCTGCTTAGCTCTCGTTTATAGAACTTGTCACTTAAGGAGCATTTAGATGGCCTGAAAACTGTTAGTGTGGAATTAATCCCCAAAGCTCTATTAGAACATCTGGTTAAATAAATGTGGGGATGTGAAAAATCCACTACTTAGCTTTTCTGAACAATGAACAAAATAAAACAAAAAACAGGATTAAAATAACACCGATCTAAACAGCATTCAGTGGGGGAAAGAAACACAAATGAATACAGATGTTTTGATATACCAAGCTTCCTTGTGCTAAGCTTTTAATAAAAGTAGACACTAAATAGCTGCCTATTTGAGAATCTAAACTTCAAGGGATATCTGATATAAGGTACAAATATTTTCCAAATGTTTGAAATAGTTTCCTATATGAAATAAAATGTAGATACTAAAAACAGTCACATAGTGAATTGATTGGGAAGTGGATTAATGTTCCACCACAAAACATTTACTGGGGTCTATTGTGGACAATTTAGTGATGTTCTATGGACCTTCACAAACATGGTGTCCTTGTGTCCTTGTACAGACAGTTTGCCCATCCTTGGGTTGGGATTGATAGGGGCCAATTGTCCAATGAGTGGGTGCAGCAAAACATTGCTCTCCTGCCCCTGACGAAGAGGAAGGTGACCTGGGGAAGCAGCACTACCTCCAAACCTTCTGGGATCTGCCTTATGAGTTCTCATGTATGCTTATAATAACTTATTATCAGCAGTAACCTTTGCAATCACATCTTTATTTTGAGTGTATATTGCACATGCACGCCATTTTACTGATGGCTACTAGTTATTTTCTAACTCGTCTTTAAATATTTGCAGTTGTATGGTATTAGGCTGATACCAGCATGACTCCCAGGGAGCAGAATAATAAACCAAGTCAAACAATCAAGCAGGCTTTAGACAGTGCCTGCCATGGAGACTTGCAGATGTCTTCACTGATTGCATTGACTTCTGGCTAGAAATGGTATGCTACACATGTTCCTTAGATGCTACAGTAATCACAGAGAAATTGCTTTGGACGCCCGGAACTCGGAATGTAAACATACACAAAGTGTAATAAGGATATTTAAGCCGTCAAATCGCCCAGGGAGGTGTCAGTCATCTTTACACGAGTATACAAGAAATGTGTCCTTGGGTTATATTTGAACAATTTCCATTACATTTCACCCTTAGTCAGTATTTTATCACGTATCTATCTCGTGTCATAGTTTAAGTAACGTGCAAATTTCCAGCATTTGTCTTTCTATTCTAAATCTTTTCAGATTTATCTAGACGTATGTATTTTTAAAACTTAGAAGGTTTGGTTGTTAATGAATTTTAAAAATAATTTCAGTTAGGTACTGGAAAAAATGAAGAACCAAGAAATAAAGGCCTTTTGCAAAATGCTTTCAAGATGTTACACAGTTTTATTTATTTTTTTACTTGAAACAGCGTATCGTTTAGCAAGCAGTTTAAATAAATATGAAATGATTTTAATAAAGACATTTGTCATCCAAAACAAAAATGTCTTCTTCTGCTATGTTACGACACTAACAAAACCTTGTTATTTTTGTAATAAAAAAATCTTGCTTGTATTTTATTAGGTATTATTTTTCCTGAAATATACAAAGATACGATTTCCAAAAGACATACAGGTATAAAATAAACTATACGTACATTTTTAAAAGATTAAATGGCAATGGTAAGAGTTAACTGTGCAACTGTCAGGAAGCACTAAAAGGCTTTTGGAGGCATTAAACTTGTAGATTTAAGGTCGTTTCAGCAGGGCGCTCATTTCCTTTTGTTTTTGTACTTCCAAATTGTTATGTTATGCACTACTTGTTATGCCCTGTTTGCCCATTGTACAGCGCTGCGGAATATAATGGTGCTGCATAAATCAATAAATAATAATAATGAAATATTTGTAGCACAATTGCCGTCTACCAGAACTAATCTAAATCAACATAGTTGAAAAAAGTTCAAAGTTAGCTGATTCAAGCATGATTATTAACACTTCAAATGGATGCTTTTAGAAGTAGTAGATAGATGCAGAACTCTACCAGGGTATACACTCTATAGTTATAAATATCTTTAGATACTGATAGCAATGGTGTTTCTGAAAAATTGATGTCCTGCTCAGTGGCGTACCTCGAGTATTTGGCACCTGGGGCGGATTCTGTATGTGGCACCCCCCCCACACACACACACACACACACTTTAAAACTGCATAGCTTCTATCTCTAGGCAAACATTGACAGGGGTACAGCATAACTGTTATAATTATATACTGAGGCATACATTGACAGTGGTACAGAATAACACCTATCACTATACATTGAGCCAGACATTTACTATAATGCAGAATAACCACTATCGCTATATACCGTATTTGCTCGATTATAAGACGAGGTTTTTATCAGAGCAAATGCTCTGAAAAATACCCCTCGTCTTGTAATCGGGGTCGTCTTCTAATCAGACCTCAAATAGAGGTCTGATTAGGAGACTAAGATCCAGATCCCCCGCACCGCTGCAGGGGACCTGGATCCTCCTGTCTCCCCCCCATTTAAACCCCCCCGCCACACACACTTACCGGTGCTTCCTGCCGGGGCAGTGGGTTGACGTCTACGCGATGCGCGTAGACAACGTCCGCTGCAGCCGGAAGGAGGTGTGGCTAGCAGCGGGGGTTGTCTGCGTCCGTCGCGTAGACATTCCCCGACTGATCTCTGACAGCCGGGGAATGTATGCGGGACGAACCCATACAAACCCCTGCTGCCAACTCCACCTCCTTCCGGCTGCAGGGGAAGGAGACGGCAACCCGCTGCCCCGGCTGGAAGCACCGGTAAGAGAGGGGGGTGAGAGGAGTGATAGGGGAGAGTGGGGAGGGGAGAGAGTGTGTGTGTGTGTTGTGTGTGTGTATGGGGGCATAGGGCATTTCTGGAATGCCTTATACCCCTATATGCCACTCTGGCATTTAGGGGGTTAAAGGCATATTATGGGGCAGAGTGGCATATAGGGAGGTATAAGGCATTTCAGGAGGCAGAGTGGCGTTAAAGGGGCATTTAATAGAGCCCTCTGCCTCCTATATATCTCCCTATATGCCACTCTGCCCCATAATATGCCTTTTAACCCCCTAAATGCCAGAGTGGCATATAGGGGTATAAGGCATTTCTGGAGGCAGAGTGCTCTATACAATGCCTTTTAACTCCCTTAATGCCACTCTGCCTCCTGAATGCCTTATACCTCCCTATATGCCACTCTGCTCCATAATATGCCTTTTAACCCCCTAAATGCCAGAATGGGATATAGGGGTATAAGGCATTTCTGGAGGCAGAGTGGCACATAGGGGGTCAAAAGGCATACCATGGGGCACAGTGGCATATAGAGGGTTAAAAGGCATATCATGGGCCACAGTGCCATATTGGAGTGGCAAGCCTGGGGGCAGATGTGCGTAACTGGGGACAGGTTGGAAAATACAAGGAAATAAAAACAAAAAAAATATTTTTCTCAATCATAGCTTTTATTAAAAAAAATAGTTTACATGAATTAACATTTACTGGTAAAACTTTTTTCCTTTGGGTCGTCTTATATTCAGGCTTTTTCTTTTTTTTCCTAAGTTAATATTCAGATTTTGGGGGATCGTCTTATAATCAGGGTCGTCTTATATTCGAGCAAATACGGTGTAGCAAAGTTTAGCGACCCAAGCAACAACTGGAATCTATTTACTGTCACTTTTTTAGCTTTTAAAACCACCCCAATCATAAACCGTAGCTTCACAATTTTATCTTTAGGCAGTCTAAATAACATGTTAACCGTATCTATCTCAATACCAAGAAACTGTAAAGATATAGTAGGAAAAACTGTTTTCTCATGCGCCAACGGAATACCAAAATCAGATAAAACAAAAAATGAATTCAGCTAAACATCCCTTACTCTCAGCCCTACCAATAAAGAAGAAATTGTCTATATAATGTATTACAGAATCCAAGCCTGATACTTTTTTGACCGTTCTATGAATAATGCAAGTGCTTAAAAACACCAAACATGAATTAGAACAACTCATAGGTAAATACTAAAATTCACCATTGAACTGGAAACCTAACGAAGGCAAGAAGACTGGGTTCATTGGCAAAAGCCGAAATGCTGCCTCAATGTCCACCTAAAATGCTAACAATGCATTTTAACCAAACAACCTAACCCATTTTAAAGCATCTTCAAAACTTGCATAATGGACCGGAAAATCAAACTCATTAAGAGAATTACCTCCAGGAAAAGATAAATGATGAATTAATCTATATGAACCTTTATCCTTCTTTTGCACTAAGCCCAAAGGTGACAATCTAAAATTAGGAAAATTCTCAGTTGAGAATGAACCCCTTTAGCTCTGAAACTTGAAGCACCTTTCTGCGGAAGCATTATGCTAACCCAAGTGCCAACATCCTTTATACCCCACTGCAAATGTGTATGCACAGGTAATTTCTGCCTGAAAATGTCATCATTTCTGTATGCTTCTAAAACTGCTTCTAAATGCTGAAAAAGACCCCTCTCTCCTCCCACACACCCTAAAGGCAAGCCTGTCAGTCGGCAACCTGGCCACTTGCCACAACTGAAGTGCCAAAGGTTCGCCATTGCAGCTCTAAAGCAACATCCAAGCATTAAACTAAACCCTAACTCTTCTCGGAATTTTGTTTTTCACAGTAAATACAAGAAAAATGAACGCTTACAGCCACTTACCAATCACATTTATTTCCTTATCCTTATCCAGTTTAATCAGAAAATGTCTACATATTTTTCAATCCATATATTCTTTGTTCTTTAAATATAAAATAGCCAATAAGACATTTCGCAAAACAAAGCTTCCTAGTATAGGCTTCATTAATACCTTCCTGACTACTGCTAGACAACATTGTGAGATCATTTTAGCCTTATCTATTAAAATATCCTTTCCTTTACACTAAGCGGACTAGGAGCCTGTAACACTTTTAGTACCTTTACTAAAGAACAAGCCTATACCTTATCAAAAGTGGAAAAACTAAAGGAACACTGTTCCTTCCAGCTCTGCCATGTACTGAAGAGTCTTCTGCTTTGTATTAAAGGTCCAGCTCCAACTCAGTTTAGGGAACAGCCGATGACTGGCACCCATTGGACATGGAGGTGACTACATTTCTGGGTTTTTTTAGTTTTTTTTTTTTTTTTTTACATTTTCTCTCTGTAGAGGGAGAAAATGCCATCCTTTTGCATCTCGACACACTGCTGACCTCTTGCAAATCTTCATTCCATGCAGGGTGATCTTTCTGTGTGCAATTGTGGGTTTTGATTCTTCTAGTTTGACCTTTACTAGTCCTATTGACTTTGATCATTCTCAGCCTGCCTTGGCCCTTTGCACTTCAATATAGCATTGCCCTTAGGTCTTGTTCACCAAGGTAAGCATTTCTTGCTGTCATAGTACCTTGAGGCTCAACCAAAAGGGGACATGGCAGTTATATGCAGAGATATTTTGTAATCACCTCTAACTTTGGATATCATCCTTGATGTGGTACATTACAGCCGCCACTTACATTCTGGCCAGTCAGATTAGATGCTGATTAAGGGGATTTGAGACACCTTCTCAACCGCCTTCATAGCTTGAATGCTCACTAGACTGAAAGATTAGTGCAGTCAGCTTTTACCTTTGGCAAATACCTAATGCAGCACAGCCTTTTCTATAGTCCCTATTTAAGCAAAACTCGAGATGAAATGTCTCCTGCCTTCTGTGGCACAATCACCACTAAACTATCATCATGCACCCTACACATTAACCCATAATTCCCTCAATAACCACATGAGGACTTGGTCACAAGTACAAATGTACCAGTATAGTGTCTATTCACATTCCCAGACGTATTAATATTTCATTTAATATGAAACACAACGCAGGTTCGTGTGCAGACATTTGGTTTCAGTTTTAGCATTTAACTGCAGACAATGACGCTTAAGTGTTCCTAATTGAGTGAGCGCATTGCATTCTAAGTGTTCCTAATGGAGTCAGCGCATTGCATTCTGTGGCTCTGCGTACACTTGTGATGTTCCCTTTAATGTCACCTGTGGCTATGAAAAAATATACAGCTTCCAATAAGATCAAAATCATGTATTGGTTTAATTAACAGTTCAGCCGGCGTGCGTCAGTTATGAGCAGGATGTAACATGGTGTTGCTGCAAATACCTGTATGAAACATTTATTATGTTCTATTTAAGCACCAGAGTACAAAATGCTAAATAATCGTCAGACAGCATGGTGCTACTGCACTTTCCAAACAATCAGATTGATGCATGGTCCTATGACTCCATATATTATGCTCCTTCATCTCTTGCTCACTGCTGTATATTGTGTGTCTGAAAATCTGTAAAATATAATAACGATTCGAGAACATTGACAGCAGCCTGGGACGCTCCTTATATCTTCAGTGGAGGTGCAGAGACAGTCAGAAGGCTGACGTCTCATAAATCAGGCCTGCCGCAAACTGGGGCAGACAACATTCAATAAGGTCAGTAGACTGGGTAATTGTTTTGCTGGAATCTTTTTTCCATTTACAGTGTGTTTGAAATATAGACACGCTGAGCTGCAAATCTCAGTTGAGGGGACCCCGCAGTGATGACAGACAAGTATGTTTGTGATATGGAACTTTAGCGTCAATAGGCCAATTTACATTCATACTCTAAGGCACAGCATAGTTTGTCACAAAAACCCGTGACCGGTATCATCCAAGCATCTTAAGAGGCACAGCACCTCCAAGAGCGTAACTATATTGCATTTTGACGGTTGGATATATGCATTCCCCTCTAAAATATTTTTATTTGGGTTCTCCTTGCAGTTAAATTTGTGTAATTAAAAGACCCGAAGAAAATAAAAACTGTTGTCAATTGTGTAGAGGTAATTCCTCTCTTACTTTGTTAGGGCTTGGTTTTTAGAGTTCAAGGGTTTCAAAAAGGATCAGAGTTGAATGCATGGGGCTGTGTGGATGTATGAAAAACAGTCTGGGTAAAAAGGAGCAACATCTATAAATATAGACTTACACAAAAATTAAGCAATATATGGCTAAGAGTTTTTCTTGGGGGCTGTTCTCTGCTTTATGAAAACAGCCATTTTGTTGAAAAAGTTCTTTCAGAGACCTAGCACTGGTGGGTCTGCAACTAATCTAATAATCACAATATCCAAGGTCATCAACGTTTCTTAATGAAGAACTCTTTTTTCGACATTTTTTTCTGTCCGTGTTACAAATCAATGGTGTGAGTATACTGTGCAATACTAATATGTTTATGAGATATTACATTAAACATTCAACCTCTAAATGTACAAAAGACATTGATCTAGAACTCTGCTCAACAAATGCTAATAATAATTAACCACTAGACAATTTGTTCACGTCAAGGATCTGCAAATTCTGCTCATCATGGTTAGTCCTAAAACAGTATCATCAGACTTACACGTTATCTAAACACTGATATTTCACTCGCTTGGAAATCAATTATCCACCCAAGATGTCTCTTTTTTCCCCCCTACATTGTAATCAATCAAGGTATTGATTGTGGCAGAAATAAGCTGTTTTATTGATAATTTTGCCCATCTCTTGGGCTGTACTGGGATTTACATTAGACTAGCAAAATTGAAGCTAGAATCCATTTGTAAACAAAAAAATGTAATTAAACACAAATGACAGATGACACAGATTAATATATTATCCAAATTCCAGATATATTCAAACAACAAGGCACAGAATCTGTGCACATCCAGCAAATACTATTTAAGAGCACCTAGCTTGAGACATAAATATTAGGAATTTCATCAAACCATATAGCCATATATTGCTTACCCTGCCATTATTTTGGTGAGTCCTATCTAAGCCTAGGATTGTTGTATTACTTACAATGTGGATGTTTGAGGCATTCAAACACAAAAAATAGATTGTTCACTAAAGTTTACAATCTAGAGAGAATGTGATTAATTTTTAAAGGGTTCCTAGTGGAACAATTTTAGATAACATGATAACAGGGTCTCCCCGCTGAAGTCAGAATACCTGCACTAATGTATTTGTGTCAGAGTGAAGGGTAAAAGGTCACAGTTTCACCTGATTTGGAGCAGTTGCGATTGTGTGCTGGGAATTTCCAAATGTATGGTATGCCATCCTTTGGTTAGAATGAAAACAGGGGTGAGGCTTTCAATTGACATCCATCTATCCTGCTGCAGTTTGGGGCAGTAAGGGCATACCCATGGTATAGACAGAGAAGCTTCCAGGTTATTCACATTTGAGAAAAGGTGAGATGGAGATATGAAAAGATGGGCTAGATCTGAATCCTGAAAGAGGAATATCTCTAGATAAAGACAGACTTGGGTAACTGAGTAGTGCAGCGTGTCATCATATAACAGAAGAGCTCAGTAACGACTTTAACATCTTTTTAAAGCTAAATTAATGGCAAAACAACCATTTACCCTTAAAGTTAAATAAACTGTTGGATATAATTGATAATATTGATAAATTCGTCCCAACCCCTCCAATGTGTCTGTGTTAACAGGGCCTTTGTTATCTAGTATAGTATATGAAAGAAAAGCACACCCTAGCAAGCAAGCAAGATTTTTTAGTGTTGTTGGAATGGCCAATATGTACATACAACAAAGCAAGGAATTAGCGCACACCCAGCAAATACTACTTAAAAAGCAAGAAGTATAAATATTGGGGATTTCATCACACTATGTGGCCATATATTATTTACACAGCCACTCTAAACAATACATGGCCCTGATGAAATCCCCAAAATTTTTGCTTCATGAAGGTGCCAGTAAATAGTAGTTGCTGGGTGTGCGCCAATTCCTTCCTTTAGCAAAAGTATTATTAGACAAACTTGACAGACTGGATGAAAAACACAAGAGATTTGTGCCAAATGAGCAGAGAGTTTGAGCTTTCTCAAATGCAGCAGATGGGTCTAAGAGAATTAACATAGAATAACGACCCTTACATATTGCTGTAAGCAGATTATCCAAGTAAAAATGCAGGGGTGGGAACAACTTGGGAAGAAATGGGGCCATTTGCTGACACCTGATTGCACGGGTAATGGAGTGCATTACATCACTTAAGAATGCAAAGGTAAACACAAAAAGCATACAAAGCATAAGGAAAGAAAGTTAGGTTTACAGCTACTGATTTTAAACACAGCAAAACATTGCTACCAAATTCAAGTAAGGTATGTGCTATGATCTTGATGGATTTATTATTATTACGTTATCACAAATAACAATAAAAAGATGGGCCCTCAACACAGCTCACATGGGGGCCACGGCATTACAAGTTATGTTACCATACTGAAAATGTTAAAAAAAATCAGCTTAGATCCATAACTATTCTACATTTTAGTAGCAGACCCCTTCCCCAGAACATGGATCTCCAACCTTTCCCTTAATGAGAGATACCTAGAACTGAAGTGAAACAGCATTTTGAGAATGAAAGACACAATTTATTTTTATGCTGTTCCCTGCTAATAGTGATTTTGGGCTTGATAATTTTATCGATATGTCCTCTACAGATATGGATTGTGTCGGTTTCACTGGTGGGAATGGCAATACCTAGAAAAGATCGTTGTATTTAGTTATTTCGATTTTACAATTTATTTGATTGTTCCAGTTGTACCATGGCAGATGAGTATGGTATGAGCTATCTACCATACAATCTAATGGAATTAGATGTAAGGGGCTGGTCTTCAAACTAGATGTCCTACCTGGGGTGCCAAATTTAAGGGGCACCAGGCAGTGGTGTAAATTTTCTACACCAGTGAAGTGGTGGCAGCCCCGGTCACACTTTATTAGGGCAGATCTCCCTATTGGGACCCAAATTCTTGTGCCCAGCTTTCGTCCCTGGAGACCCCCTTTCCCTGGAGCCCAGACTGTTTGTAGTATGAGTGTATCACAGTGCTCTACAGCCCTTAAGTCACATTAAGTGTGACAATTTTGGTTTTAGAAATAATGTAAGAGCTTAATGATGTAATAATCTAAAGTAAGTAATCTAGAACCAGCCATGTACATGTATTTAAGGCTCTCTTGGTTGCACTTTGAATACAATCTTTCAAGAAATCCACTAATGCCAGGCAGTTTAGTTATTTACAGAATTCTCGGCATGGTAGCATTATATGGTTGGACAAAAAAACAAAATATGTCTTAAAGTCCTTTCAGACTTGGGGGCACAAGTGCAAAAAAAATACTATAAACTGCGATTACATTTCTGCATATAGTATAAGGGAATCTCTTCATCCGTCCGTTGAGCACATTTTATGTTTTGGATGTGTGGTCACTATTCTTGCTCGAAAGTTCCTTACCCTGATTCCTTGCTAATTTGGAAAAAATGAGTTTGTATACTACAATATGGAATGGCTAAAGCTAATACTGAGAGACAGTAAAGTCTACCAGCACGCCACACATTCTGATATTCACTCAGTTGCCTCTCAGGGATTTGTAACTCATTTTTTTTTATCTAGCCATTTTGGAAGCAAATGAATTGTACTCCAATGGGCTCTAATTTACATAAGATGAGTTAAATGAAGTTGTTTTAGCGAACACTTGAGTGGCACCTTGACTTGATGAGATTTCATTCTATAGCCAATTACATTAGAAAGTAGAGCGTTGTAGAGCTCTGTCTCCACCTACTGGTTACTTAGGTTTTGGCCAAATCTAGGGATCAATAGAGCTCCAATACGGTTCGAAGACTTGATTCCTTCAACAATCCATCAGATTACCTCTTAATTGGTCTAAAGCAGAGAGGAAAGGGTTTTTTTTACAGTAAGGACAATAAGGATGTGGAATTCTCTGCCTGCAGAGGTAGTTTTATCGGACTCTGTACAGACATTTAAACAACAATTGGATGAATACTTGCAAAAACATAATATTCAGGGATATAATTTTTTAATTATGGAGAAACAGCTTCTTGATCCAAGGAGAGATCTGTCTGCCATTCTGGGGTCAAGAAGGATTTTTTCCCTAGTTTGTGCAAAATTGTAAAGAGCCACAACTGGGTTTTTTGCCTCCTTTTGGATCAACAGCAAGAAATAAACAGATATGGGAAAGGCTGAACTTGATGGACGCACGTCTTTTTTTCATCTAACTATGTAACTACGTAACTATGAGATCTGTACAAACCCCTGCAGGCAGGAGTAAGTACATTGTGTGCAGGAAGATGTGTTCGTCCAAACAAATCTCCAGCACGGCATTCAGCTGGGGGATGTGGAAAGGGCAAATGCATATGGGGGGGAATTCTGCAGAATCCCCCCATGTATTTGCAAAATGGACAACAGGAAAATTTAAAGTGACCACTCAGCTTGCATGAGCATTAAAGTACATATGATGGCTAGAGTATCTCTCTGTGTAAAAATCCAATCCTTCCCAGCAGTATTGTCATTGTGGTTGCTGTAATTCGAATCCTTCGAATGTGTTAATTTGCTAACAATGTCTCGTCTTGCTAAGCGAGTTCAAACCTACAAAGCTCCTTGAAAGAAATGAAATAGGGATTTCATCCACCTGCACAAATTTATTCCTCTGGATATTGATCCAGGAATCATTAGGTAATATAAAGCTTTACAGTTTCTTGCTCCCATTACTAGCACGGGGCTGGCAGATTCCCAACAACCATAAGAAAGATCTGTTCTATTATGTCTTACTCTGCACCAAAACCAGTGTATATGCTTCAGCGGCTAGCCGTCTCCCTAGTATAAAGTGGATATATAATTGTCAGTCAGATGTAAATCCCCCGCCTCCCTCCTTTTTCTAAGCAGAGGAGATTGTTATGCCCAGAATTTTCATTAACTGCAAATACACAAAACAAGATGAAAAGTGACACATGGAAAGTCAAACAGCAACAGTTTACCAATAGAGATATAAAATGAAAGGGTGGTTACTGCCACAATGTAACACGAAAAACTGTAAGGTACTGGAGACCCCCATCTAAAGAATCTTATATTGGTACTGTGGGGAGTAACGCAAAAGGCCGCGTGGACTTAACTCTACATCCGAGTAATACATCCGATTTAAGCTTTATATTTGTAGTGTACATTTAACATAAATTTTCCTTCTCAAGTTCCTTTTCCTCTACTGCATAAGTGGCACTCGTGGCTTGAGCAATACACTTATGCTCATATCCAGGTGTTTGTATGACATTTGTGATTAGTTAAGTCATTGTATCTCTGCTTTGTTGTAATTTTGTCTTGGTAACCAGAACCCCAGCAAATCTTTTAGGAATAAACTTACTGACAACCACAATCTGTCAAGTACTTACTTATGGCGTGAGATTTTGTAAACCACAGCCGTGCTGTTCCTCTTATTAAAAAAAAAAAAAAAAAAAAAAAACTTAAAAAAATCACTGTTTAAATAGTAGAATGTAGTTGGAAGTAAAAAAAAGTACAATAATTTGATCAACTTTTGTCCGTTTAGTAAAATGTTTACTTTGTGGATGTTGCACAAATGCAAAGTATTTTCTGAAATGCAGCAGCCATCAGCACACTACATGATGGGGCATTAGCTCAAACTGTACAATGCTCAGTTAGCATGTTTTTCTTCTTGGCTCTTCTTATTAAGTCTTCTTCCGGTGCGGTGGGCGCGGATTCAGTGTTGTGCACCGGGATATGACATCAAATCCTGACGAACAGCATCAGTTGACTGATTTTAATCCGGTTAGAAGGCGATCTGAGCCTGCTCCTCTAGAAGCAGACATTATAGTCCATCTCTGGAGGAGTGCACAACCAATGTCGGACTGGTGGCACCCCCTGATGAGTAAACTTGAAAAGGGTAGGATAAAAGCGCTAAAAGCTAATTTTTTTTTAAAATAACATACACTCTGAGGAAGCCTGTGCTAGGCGAAACGCGTTTGTGTATTATTTTATATTAACCTTGTGTTGGTTTAAAATAAATAAGTTTTTTTTAAAAAAAAACTATTTTATCTTGCTCCTGGACCTTTTTTAATTTATAAGACAGAATATCTTGTCAGCCACCACTATATCCTTGGTGGGGATTTTACCACCTATGCGCTGAGGAGCAGTTCTCACCAAAAAGGAACTATGGACACTCCAGACTGCTCCAAAGGCTGAGGCTAAAGAAATTTCAAGGCAAGGATTATACCACCTAAATGCACATTTTGGGGCTAACTGAAGAAACCCATATTACATAGTGCTGCCAAAGAAATCTTTAAGGCGAGGATTATGTCGCCCGAGCGCATACTTTGGGGCTAACTGAAGAAGCCCCCACCAAATGTGAGTAGCCCCTTGCGGCCTTCATTTTATAAAAAAGAATCTTTGAGACATATTGCACTATGGTGTTTCTCTTTCTTTCATATATTCACATCCGTGAGAGCGCAGCCACTAACCCCCTTGTGAACCCCCTGATGAGTGGCACCCAAGGCAGACCGACCCCCATGCCCCCCTCCCAGGTATGACTAGCATTGATACCTGCATTATTTAATCCTCGTTTGGGTGGTTTTAAAGGGTGATAATTGGAATAGCCTAACAGCAGAAGGGGAAGAGGTTAATACACTAAGACAATTTAAAAATGCATTAGATAGATCTATCCTGGGTCTGACAAATCCATGGGCTGATAAAGGTTTGAATTTTTACAGCAGGAAAAACAGAAAGACTAGACAGGCCAAATGGTTCTTAGGTGCCATCAAATTCCATATTTCTATCATAATTGGTGGTAGTGCGTCAGCAATAAAGGTATGTATGTAAATTGGTAATTGCATCTATAAATATCAAAATCATTGTTGCAACATTTACCATTGTGTCTATCAATTGCTTGCAATATCTTTACAAATAACCTTTTTTTGAGTCAGTTTAGTCATTCTATACAATACCTCAACACAATTTATTGAAAGATATGCAGATAATACTTCTCCTGTAGAGACAGGTAAAGAATAGCTGTAGAAAGGGAGATGGTAAGGGAGAGCGAAAAGGAGAAGGCTTTCTCGTCAGTATGGAGTAATGTGCTCTAACCATTAATCACTGGATGATAATCTTGCCAAATTCAATAAACCAAGAGCATTGGTGGCTGCTGTGCACAACTAAACTCAGACGAACTCTTTTTGGCATTGCCTGTTTACAAATCTCTGCAAAAGTCAATGCACTCAGCAGACCTGTGAGCAAATTCGCAAATGCTCATAATCAGTGAAAACACCCAGCGGACTTTAGTGATGCACCAATGCTTCCTTTGGGGAATCACTTAACATCATTGGCTGTGCATTTGTGTATATTAGCTACCTGAGTCACAGACAGCTTCACCTTCCAGTAGAACAAAGAGGTAGTGTTAGGGGTTAGGGTCAGAAAGCAGAAGGGACTCTTCCGACCAATAGTGCTACCAAAAATAAACATCCACCAAATTGTCAGATGGCACTCCAAAGATAATGAAAAGTATACATGAAATAAAATTATAAACTCACTTTTATTAAGGTCATTAGTCTTGCATAGTAAAAAAAAAACATGGCAGTACTAATTAATAACTAGTACTAATCCATAAAGTGCATGAACGAAAGAAGGGGACACTTAATGTGATTTGTCAAAGGCAGCCTCAATATGAATGCTGTAAAAGCCTACTATATATATACATACTATAGACAAAAGTATTGGGACACCTGACCATTACATTCACAGGGATTTTTATGACATTGCATTGTAAGCAGTCAGTTGGGGGGGGGTGCGGTGAACTCTCCTCTCTGACAGCTGGGGAAGGTCTGACATCCTAGACATCAAGCACAGACAACACCCACTGCTAACCGCACCTCCTTCCGGCTGCTGCGGAAGTTGTCTACGTGAATCTCGTAGACGTCTACCTGCTGCCCCGACTACACACCAGGGAGTTAGAAGCACCAGCAGCGGAGGTTACCAAACAGGAGGATCCAGGTCCCCTGCAGCGCTGCGAGGGATCTGGATCTTAGTCCTATAATCAGACATTTGAGGTCTGATTATAAGACGAGGGGTAATATGTAATGCGAGCAAATACGGTATGTAGTAGGTCCCCCCATTGCAGCTGTAACACCTTCCACTCTTCTGGGAAGGCTTTCCAAATATTTTGTAATGTTTCTATGGGAATTAATGCTCATTCAACCAGTAGCGCATTTGTGAGGTCAGGCACTGATGTTGGACAAGAAGGCCTGGCTCGCAATCTATGTTCATCCCAAAGGTGTTCAATGGGGTTTAGGCCAGGGACATTCAAGTATATATATATATATATATCAAATTCAATATATATAAAAAACAAATTCTTGATTGTATCAGTTTTACAGCTACTTGTGAAAAGCACAAAGCAAACTTGGTTATTTTCCATATACTTTTATTGACATACTATGTCTTTAATTTAAACATTGTCACCTTTTCAATACTTATTTACATTGTGCACATTGAGATTAATTGCTGCTGCAGTTCATCTTTTTTTCTTGTTTCTTGCCATTGGTGGGTGTTGGAAGCTGAATAAACTATTACTTATTATAGCAATGCTCTAATCATTTCATCTCTGCTTACAAACCTGTTAAAAGGTAGAGTTTTGCGACATCGATTGGGTAGATCAAAGGTAGATCATTTTTTATTGGTACTACTTATATATATATATATATACTTTTGGTAAAAGCACATTATAAGTGTGAACGCATTAATCTTTTGCCTTCTTTCACTCATTCTCCGAGTACTGTCATGTTTTTTTACTATGTCAGACAATTTGTTGGATGAATGTGTTGGGAGTTGAGATCCTACCCTTGAACACACATTGAGAAGCTTTTGCATTTTAAACGAGGACTGGGCTGGCAAGTATCTGATACTTTTCTCCCAAAGATAAGCCTCCTTATTCATTGCACGTAGGTAGCATAGAACATGATGACACATTTGAGACTCAGTTTATTTAATAAAAGTGTCAGCATACTGAACGTATTTAAACCCATAACTTTTTTGTTATTTGAGGCAATCTAACCTTTTAGGGTAACTTAGTGACTTTCTCAACTTCATCAAAAAAATTGAATAGTGACACTTGTTTCTTGTACAAAACATTTCTAGAGCACACAAAAGGGGGGGTACTGTTTGAAATTAACCACTAGGGGGAGGTCACAAGCTTCTGTACAAATGTATGGTTGACTACTTCTTGTGCAAAAATTGTTTGCATTGTTTTAAAATTAGTAGTGTGACACGTTCTGTACACTTCCTATTTTGTACATATGTTTATTTGCCTATTTATGGCCCCAAAGAATAAAGAATAAGCTTTGCCAGATAAGTGATAAACGTGGTTTACAGTGCGTGTGTAGAGGGGATTAATAGGGAAACAAACATTTGTTGTGTAAACAAGTAAGAAAACATGATGTGATGGAATTCCAATTGCATAGGGTGCATCAGACTTGCTTCTGGAGGGGAATAGTACATAAGTTAAGAAAAGACATTATAAGTCTTTCACCCGTTTGCTTTGTGGGCAGAATTCAGTTAAAGTAAAAAGTAGAGGGTTATCACAAGTTGAAAGTATCCTATTTACATTTTAAGGTTACAATGTATGGCAAGTTGCGCTCATATCATCTAACACACACTCCATCTCACCCCACACATGTTTGCTCACACAAAAACACCTACACAATTACACATCCATGCTCACACACACAATTACACATCCATGCTCACACACACACATCACAATTTACACACTCCATGCCTCAGCACACACAATTTACCATCATCCATGCTCACACAGCCACACCAATGTACACATCCTATTGCTCACACACCACAATATACACTATCCATGCTCACACACACACACAATTACACATCCATGCTCACACAACACACAGCACACAGCACTTCAGCACATCCATGCTCCACACACACACAATTACACATCCATGCTCACCCAGAATTATACCTCAATGCTCACACACATACTTATATACAAACACATATACGTTCATCCCACCTCTGCCCGTCCCGGCTCACTGCTCCAGCAGCTTTCTGTCCGACTGCTGGCACACGGTGCGGGCAGCCTCTGTTTCACAGCTGGATCACATGATGTAAAGTGACCGATACGTTCCTGTCTCCCTGTGCTGGTTAACAATAGTTTGCAAAGGGCCCTTCTAAACAATTTTGAACCGGTACAAGTAGACAGGAACAAGGGGTTGGACTGGGCCCCCTAGAGGCACGGGCCCCGTCGCAGATACTGCTGCGACCCCTGTAGTTATGCCACTGTGAACAGCTTAAACATGAGAACTGCTATTGCTAACTGATGTACTTCTATAATTAATCCTGTCAATTGCATTACAAGATATTTAATTAGGCGGTAAGCAAAATCGATTCAGCCGCAATTTTTCAGTTTTCGACTCGGAATGATATTCGGGGGGGTATTTTTTGATTCCGAAACAATATCCAGCTCCAGTACGAAACACACTAAAAACATGCATGTTACCGGTACACTGCCACTTTAACGATAAACGCAATAGTTTCGCCATCTTTAGTGTATCCTCTCAGTTTGTAGTGGGGGCAGGGAACACCACAAACAATAGTTAAGGCGCATGAAGGCATATTGTCATTGAAGTTAGCCCTTAAGGAAGCTGGTTCATCCTAGGTAACACTATCCTTGTCATATTTTTTTTTTTATTATTTATTGAATAGATCCTTGACTCCTTGACAATTATTTGCAGCGCCTCCTGCCACCATTTACCAACTGAGAGGATAGACCAAAGACAGTGAAATGACTGAGTTTATCGTTAAAGTGTCAACGTATCTGTAACCTGCATGTTTTAGTCGATTTTCCATAAGCTGGATCTCAGTGCAAGCTTTATTTGTGTTTTTGAAAAAAATAAAATTATCCCTATTTTTACATTACACAGTGTTGTGCTATGTCCCTTTTCCTGTTTCCTCTATATGTACATCCTAGACATCAAGTCTTGTCATGAATTAGATGTTGATATTCTCGGTGTTATTATATACATTGGTATTTTGGTTTGCACTTTCCACAACTGGAGTTACACAGCAATCCCTTCCAGTTTGGCTCTGCGTGACATACCAAAATCAATGGGTTTTTTTTATGATTATTAGTAAGTGGTGTTAAATCGAAACATTACTCTATGCAAACAATGAACGCAGCAACAAAAGTGCAGCTTACAATTGTATCCCTGGAAATTAAGCTCAATTTATTTGAAGACACGCGGAGCAGGAGGAAAGCAGGTTTTTTAATGTTCCACAAACAAGACCTTGCAAAAAAACAATTAGGAAGCTTATGGTCTGGGCACAGGGACATTCAATATGATTAAATCCTTTCATGTTTCAGGAATGTGCTTATGTCACGTTACCAAAACATACAATTATCTTAATCCCTCTTTTTTAACTCATTCAGCGCTCGACTGGTTATTGGTAAAATTTGACCATGTAGTTCTTGGGTGCTCTTCTATATTACAATTCTGTGAAACATTTCAATGCTTCCACAAGAAATAAAGATTTTCAAAATCAATATTTGTTCTATCTAGTCTGCATGTTCTCCTAACCAGAAAGCCCAGCTCACATTTTTATTTTAGTTCATGCACAGAAAAATGATCTTCCACATTGCAGGTTAATCTAACTTAGAGGGACCCAACAGGTGGATCCCTAGCTCTCGTGGTCCATAGACAGCCTGTGTCCTGTGAAGTGCTCTCTAGAGCTGCTAGAAGTTACAGGTCACCAGCACAAAGTTTCTACAATAGTACTGCCTATGTTACTGCTGTAATAAATTCTTAATGTACCACCCAATTTCTCCACACATTACATGGAGGTGCCATAAGTGTGCTTAACTCCTACCCCGTTTCCAATGTTTATCTCCCCATACCAATGCACATAATGAGGAGATGAAGCGACATGAGCTTGGGTGGCCCAGGCCATGTAACGGTATTTTAAGCCCTTCATGTAGGTTGAAGAAAAAGGAAGGAGCCTGTACCATTTTAACCTTGGTTAATAAGGACAAGCCCAGATGTTTTATTTTTTTATATAATATATTATTATATTATACAACAATGTACAGTGGGTAAATACATTACTACATATTACATATTACATGTTACATCCGTAACAACACAATAGGTGGAGGCCACTGCTCAAATGAGTTTACATATGTTTTTACCAAAAAGAGGATTACATTCATCATCCCTCATTGAGTAGGTAAGTTAATGAATACCTGAATTACCTTTGCTCTTTGACTTAGTGCAACTCAACTTTAAAGCAGCCGAGTTGAGATGGTTGGTGTCGGGTTGGCATCTGCAAACTAGTGATCATAATTCCTACCTTCTACTAACACGTGCATGCAACAGAACTCAAGAAACGGCATAAGTGAAAGAGCCAAACCACACAAAATAAAATTGATTTTAATAAAAGGAAAAAGGCCAGTCCTGGCTGAGGATAGTCAGTGCCAGAAGTAGGAAAAAACTCCTGCTGGTGCCTCGTGTCAATTAGTTCTAACCACGCTTAGTACATACGTGTAGCATTGTTTTTTTGAGACCTTCATTCAAGTTTGGAATGCTTAGTTTACTCTCTATCATACAGGTTATCCACAATCTTTTCCTTCAAAAAGCCTGCATAACAAACAGTGTAGAAGACTGTGTATTTGACTTCCTCTTGTCTCTTATCAGCACAGACTGTTCTTTAGTATGATTTATATGATTAATGGACACTTTATTGATAGATGAAGTACAATTGCTAGTCTTTAAATACCAAGTAACTTTGTAAATTCCTTTGTCTTAACACCCTGTGGGTTAAACTAAATATTTGCTGTCAGTTAGCACTTGACACTGTTCTAAGTCTGTGCGCCCTCTGATAGCAGAGGCGTGCAGGTCGCCTGTCCTGTCATAAAATAAGCGAAACCAAAATGTTTAGCTCTGGCCTTGGAGCCTGTATATGGACCCCGTTAAACCAGGATCAAGACAAACTTCAAATTATGACATTTTCGCCTTTTCCTTTAAAATAGATTCATGGTCTTTGGAAAATCCCTCGTTTGAGATGGATTTTTTGTGTCGTCTTTTAAAGTGGCAGACCATTGGAATCAGTGTAATGCGGTGGTTGTGTACAATAAATTGCTGGTGCCCAAGAATGGCAGCATTATACAGAAATTGCCACTGCCATAAAATCAATAAAATAGTGTTGCAGTATAACACTAATATGTCATGGTACTAATTTCAGACTGATGGATGAGGAGGTTTGGATTTATAAATATGGGCAGTACTTAGGACCAAGGACATTTTGAAATGTTAACGTGTCATTTTATTAGTGGATCAACATAAGAAAAGTTTGCTGTCTTGATCACTTCTGGTATTATCCCATAGATGCCCATTCCATGCCTTAATGTTTTTTTTTTTAATATTCATTTTTCTGTTCTGAGCTGTCGAAGCATTTCTAAAATATGTTTGTGGCTGTGCTTAGAAGTGAGTCTAATGTAAATTACGCCTTGAGGAAGCAGAAAGTGGTCTAGCTCTTTCGCATTTTGTATTATTGGTGCCTCTTCTTGTTTATATGTGTTTTTTCTGTTTAACTTGCAATTGAAACATTGGGTATCTCCCTGCAACACAATGCACAAGTCATACAATTGAATGAAAAATATTGAATTATATATGTACAGGAAACAATATTTTAAGTGTAAACACACAAAATGCTTAACTTTTTCATTCTGTGCACTTGACCTGCTCCTCTGTTCAGGTAGAATTTATGTATTTGTAAAGGACTACATTTGCAATATTAGGAAACTCTTTTCTAAGTAGCTCAAACCTTTACTCTGGAAGCCTGCCACCCTGGTTCAAGATGACAGAAAGGCAACAGTAACTTAAATAACCACTCGTTTCAACCAAGGTATGTAGAATATCATCTCTGAACGCACAACACGTCAAACCTTGAAGCAGATGGGCTACAGCACACCGGGTACCACTCAAGTCAGCTAAGAACAGAAAACTGAGGCTACAGTTTCTACAGGCTCACCAAAATTGGACAATGGAAGACTGGAAGAATGTTACCTGGTCTGATGAGTCTTGATTCCAGTTGTGACTCAGGTGGCAGGGTCAGACTTTGGCATAAACAACATGAAAACATAGATCCATTCTTCCTTGTATCAACGGTTCAGGCTGGTGGTGGTGGTGTAATGGCGTGGGGGGCCCCTTAGTACCAATTGAGCATTGTTTAAATGTGACAACCTACCTGAGTATTGTTGCTTACCATGTCCATCTTGTGATGGCTACTTCCAGCAGGATAATGCACCATGTCACAAAGCTCACATCATCTCAAACTGGTTTCTTGAACATGACAATGAGTTCACTGTACTCCAATGGCCTCCACAGTCACCAGATCTCAATGCAATGGAGCACCTTTGGGATGTGGTCAAATCTGCAGGAACTGCATGATGCCATGGTCCATGTGGACCAAAATCTCTGAGGATTTTTTCCAGCACCTTGTAGAAAGTATGCCACAAAGAACAAAGGCAGTTCTGAAGGCAAAATGGGGTCCAACCCGATACTAGCAAGGTATACCTAATAAAGTGGCCAGTGAGTGTATACACACACACACCAATCAGTTACAACCAACACAAGAGTTTTAGTGAATTTTGAATATTGGTCCTTGCACAAAACAAGAAACTAATTTTCTTTTTGCAAAAAAAAAGTACAGCAATTCTTCAAAGTAACATTTCCAAAAACAAATGTGTATTGAATACCCTGCTGTGTAAATGTAAACTCCAACATCTGTTGAGAAGGGCATTTAAGAATTCACTTGCTTTAACAGGAAAATTAGGCTCATTTTTCCTGTCAGTGTTTTAAAGAATTGTTGGGATACATAATATTCGCCACATGAATGAATGCCGAGCTCCAGAATCCAGTAATTGATTCAGTTTTCATAAGTAAAAAAAACTACCCAATCACCCTCCACAGCCCCATTTGTAGTCTTAACAGTGTCAAGGGAAGAGAGGTAGAATGCTTTTGTATTCTTCTCACCATCATCCTAGCCATAGGATATTTTAAATTACATTTGCGCATTGCGTAGATGTTACTGATTCCTTATACTAAGAATGGAAAATTATTTTCATGCTTGGAGCAAGTGAATTGTGGGTCCAATTTCTTGTTGTGCATGGATCCAAAGAGGAAAGAAAACATGTTGATTTAGCAATGAGGAAAAAGAAAATTGGGGTTATATATAAAAACAGTGCAATGTTTGGAAAGTGAAACTGCTGGCAGGGGCCAACGCACAGGGACATCCCCATCAGTTGCTGTGGCTATAAGACCACCCTTAAAAAAGTTCACACAATTGCTCTTTATAAATAACTACTTATATGTCTTGGGACTCAACAGGGCCTCTTGCTACCTAAACTACTCTGATAAGTAAGGATTCATGCCCTAAGATATAACTGTTTACTAAGTTAAATATTTCAGATGAAATATTTCATGTCACTTACTACACTTGAATGCTTGTTGAATAAACTCTACCAGAATATAGCCCAATAGCATTTTTTTCATTTTAACATAATATACTTGTTGGCCTTTTAAGTGAGTACCTGTGAGAGAAGGAAAACTTGATCCTCTGGTCTTCCATGCACTATGGTTGAGCGATAAGGACACCAGAAGCGGTAAGAGAGATGGGTTGCTCTCTTAGCTCCAACCTCCTCTTGAAGGGGAGATACAACATCTAGCCCTCCTGCTAGTCTTTGGCCAAGCAGGCACTGTAGGGGCCACTTATTCCCTTGGTGCATTAGGCCCCAGAAGATGAAGACGATCCACTGTGGGCTTGCGACAGAACAGAATCGCCCTTGTGTGTCCAATGTTTGGACAGTGAAGCGTGCCTTTTTCAGTTCTAAAATCTGAAAGAAATGGGTGTATATAACTTTAAGCCAATTTCTGTTGTGCTATCCTGCATGATTTTTCTTAATTTCAGGTAAACTTTATGTTTTTAGTTTTTTTTTTGCTTTTAATAAAAGCTGCAAGCACAAGATGTACACTGCAAGCACAGGATGTAAAATTTAAATACTTATTCTTGCTTTAGTTGCTATTATCTCCAAACTATCAAACTAATTGCTTACATGAAATATCAAATAAAATCAAATTACTGCCCCTTTAATCAAGATGCACTTGTCAATGGGTTTATCTTGGTAAAATATTCAGTAGATAAGGAGAACAAACAACGTTTTCATTAGTGACTGACTTGGTCTCAATATACTGGCTGCAGGTCTTGGAAGAAAGGCAGCAGGTTAGGCCAGTCGTGCTGTAGCTGGGACGTGGTATAAGCTTAATAACTCACCTCACCTTAGTTTGCATAGGATTAAACACGATGTGGGCAGAGATAATGCTTTAGCCAGATGAGACTGTGTACTTTTGGGTTTTGGGACACAAATAGTTTCTGGATTTTTTTTTTAAGGACTCCAGCTTTGAAGAGGCCCTATTAAATAGCTTTATGCAGCTTATGTTTCCATACCTTGGCTTCTTCACTTTTAATAAAGTACCCTTTAATGAACCAGGGTGGGGGTGTAGGGATGTAAGGATACAGGTTAAAGAGTCACTGCAACCATCATATGCACTTTATTAATATGAGTGTTCCCTTTACAATATTGCTTTGTTTTCTCCCTGTCTCTTGGTTCATAGGTGTCCAGGAGATAAATTCAACTTAACACATCTAGTTCTTGCCAAAGTGCATGCCCAGGAACTCTTGTGGCTCGCACAAGAGTTCCAATGAGTCTACTAAGACCTTCACACACATGCTGTCCTGCCACTGATTGGTTACTTTAAGCAGAATTGGTGGGGAAATAGGAACACAAAGGGGTGGTATGCTCTGGAGCTACAGCTTTTCCTAAAGGAAATTACTTTATTTTCCCCTCCAGGTAAATAATGTTTATTTAAAGCATCTACAAAATGTTTTAATATGAATTATTTATACCCTTTCGTATTACCTGCTTTTCTGCAAATGTAATCTGATCTACAGAAGTGTAGACAAACACAATGTGCTCAGGCTAATAATGCACAGACACTGATAATCTTTCATCTCTTTATTGAATACATTTATTAAACAATCATATTCTGGTGAAAAAAGTAAGCAAACCCTTGTATTTAATAACTGACCGAACCTCTTTTGGCAGCAATGACCTCAAACAATCACTTCCAGTAACTGCAGATCAGACCTGCACAATGTTCAGAGGGAATTTAAGCTCAGCCATATTATTAGGTCTGGGCTCTGATGAAAACTATTCTGTAGTAGATTTACTTTGATGTTTAGGGCATTGCCCTGCTGCATTACACAACTTCTACTGAGCTTTAGCTGGCAGACATTATATTGTATGATACCTTGATAAATGTTCCCCTCGATGATGGTAAGCCGTCCTGGCCCTGAGACAAAGAAGCAGCCCTAAATCATGATGCTTCACCATTGGGATAGTGTTTTTATGTTGGTATGCTTTTCCCTTTTTACTCCAGATGTAGTTCTTCCTGAAAAATTTGATCTTAGTTTCACCAGTCACGCAGCAATGATTTTTTTTGGAGAAGCAGCAGATTTCTCCATGGTGTCCTGCCATGGACACCATGTCTGTTCAATGTTTTGTATATGATTTTACTCATGAACAGAGATGTTAACCTTTTATCTCGTTGTTGTGCCTTTGGCGTCATCTTGGCTCAGCACCCATCTAAGGAGAGTAGCAACAGTACTAAATCATTGCCATTTTTAAACAATGTATCCAACTGTGGACTGAATATGTGAACTCTTTGAGATTACTTTGTAACCCTTTGCAGCTTTATGCAAATCAATTTTTGATTGTAGGTCTTCTGAAGTCGATTTTTGTGAGGCATAGTTCACATCAGCAGATGTTTCTTGAGAATAACAAGTTCAAAAAGTGTGAGTTTTTCATGTCAAAATAGTCACATTGACTAGTTACTCTAGGGTTCTTTTTTACCTCATTGAGCGTTCTTCATTGTGCCCTTGGAGTCATTTTGCTGGGCGCCCACTTCTAGGGAGCGTAGCCACAGTACTAAATTGTCTCCATTGATAAACAATTTGTCTAACTGTGGACTGACGAATATGTAAACTCTATGTATAACCATTTCTAGCTGTATGCAAATCAACAAATCTTGATTGTATTTCCAAAACGTACCTTTTGGTAGGCATAGTTCACATCAGCAGATACTTCTTGGCAATAGGAAATTCAAAATGTTGGGTTTTTATGTCAAAGTAGCTCTAAAACACACCACTAATCCTGTTTCATTGATTGAACTCCAGGTTTGCTTACTCTTGACTCCAATTAATTTTTGTTGAAGTGATTAGCATAGGGATTTGCATATTTTTTTCCAACCCACACTGTGAATGTTTAAATGATATATTCAATATATACAAGAACAATACAATAATGTGTGTGCTATTGGTTAAAACAGATTGTGCTTGTTCATTATTTGAAGATCATATCATATTTTAAGACAAATTTATACATATATTATGGTAATTCTAAAGGGTTTACTTACTTTTTTCTCACCACTGTGTATGCTGTGACAACACGATGTGATATGACACCCACAAACCCTACCTAGTAGATGTACAAATTGGGCCAAAAATGATTTGGACACATTTTTTTAGTTTTTGGCTCATTTGTCTTCATGCAACGATTTTCATTCCCTGCCCATTCGGTTTGGCCGAAAATTCGGAGGCATTTTTAATTTGGGAACAAAATTTGTTGCCCAGTGGCCACATTTATTCTCACTCACACTCTCATTCTCATTCACGCTCTCTAATTGTTTCGCTACCTTCTCTGCTAACCACTTCTGCATCTTCTCTCTTCTATCTTCACTCTTCAATCTTTCAAAATGGCGCCGCTGCGGTCACGTCCTCTCCAATCTCCTATACCCGAATGTGTAGAAGCCAGTCTGGGGTGCAACAGAATTCTTGACATTTGAGATGTATGCCTACATTGGCATTCTAAAAGATACATGGAGTTTTCTGGTTTGGGACAACAAAGGGGCTCATTGAGTAAGGTGCTCTTTGGTCTAGGACTCACCATAGGTTTGTCAACAGAAGTAATGGGAGGTTAAAAAGGGGAGAGCTTCATTGACTTCAAACCACTTTGGACCAATCTGCCACAAGGATTTATTTATCTCCCTCTTTTTTTCTTTGTTTCAGGTCAAGAGTATCAGCGCTGGCAGAGGTCCCTAATTGTGGACATCACTGTAGAATTAGGCTGTTTTGGGCATGATAGATTTTTGTGGCACTAGCTAAAGTTGCTAACTGCAGGACTGTACTAGATACCTGTTGAGCAACAAGCAGCGTGTCGACCATGGGGATGTTAAAACAGTGCTACACCTGTGTCAGTATGCCTCTGTGTGTGGGACTGGTAGTCTATGACACCTCAAGTGCCAGAGGTAGCCTATTACTATTCAGTGGCGACTATGTGTAATAATAAGTCACCAGAATGAGGAATCTGCACACACACCACAGGAACTCAGGTGCTGAGCTGTGCCAGGAAGGGCCAGCTCCACAGTAAATCAAAATAGAAAAAAGGCTCCAGGCACTCAAGGGTTCCAGCTTAGGCAGGCTTATTGAAGGACAAACACCAACAATGTTTCGACCTCACAATTACTTGATAAAGACCTCATTGTGAGGTCGAAACGTTGTTGGTGTTTGTCCTGGAGCCTTTTTTCTATGTGTAATAATAAGCAGTCCGTAGCTTTATTCTGTATACACTGGATTCAAATATTGCTCTTATATGTGTGTAATAATAAGCAGTCCGTAGCTTTATTCTGTATACACTGGATTCAAATATTGCTCTTATATGTGAAGTTTTGTGTACTGCATGCCTTGGGGATTAATACAGCTGCCATCACTGATGGGGAAACTAATGTATTCAAGCTGATGGGACTCGTGTTCCTACACAGTGTTCTCCTTTTTTGTTTGCTCATTTGGCTGTAATGACTACTATTATATTTTATTTTAATCTGCTTTCCTGGCCAGTGCTCAACGATACATTTGCTTTGTGCTTTAATTTTTTAATGGCCCCCATTTAAAGCTGCCATTGTCCAAACATCACCAAGGATGACAGTATATATATATATGAGCTGCTTTCACCCACATGCAGGCACCCAAAATATTAATAAGATATCACTACACATTTAGTGTCAGCGCAAGCTGTTTGCTAGAGAGAAACATGCGACCAGTCCTGCAACTAATGGCTTTAGTATTTAGCAGATAATATTCCACTAAACATCATTCACTGAACTCTGACAGCCGGGGAAGGTCTGCGCGATGGACGCAGACAACCCCCGCTGCTAAACACACCTCTACACGCTGCCCGGACTAAGCACCGGGGACTCAGAAGTACCGGTAAGTGTGGGGGGAGATAAGAGGATCCAGGTTCCCTGCATCGCTGCCTAGTTGAGGCCTGATTATAAGATGACCCCGATTATAAGATGAGGGTTTTTTTTATTTATTACAAACATATACACGATCAGCCAAAACATTATAACCACTGACAAGTGAATAACACTGATAATCTTGTTATAATGGCACTTGTCAGTGGGTGGGATATATTAGGCAACAAGGAAAAATTGCAACTTCAAAGTTGATGTGTTAGATCCAGGAAAAATGGGCGAGCGTAAGGATCTGACAAGGGCCAACTTCTGATGGCTAGACAACTGGGTCAGAGCATCTGTAAAACTGCAGCTTTTGTGGGGTATTCCTGATCTGCAGTGGTCAGAAAGGAAAAGCAATGAACCAGCAACAGGGTCATGGGCGGCCAAGGCTCATTGATCCAGATGGGGGATGAAGGCTGGTCTGTGTGGTCAAATCCAACAGATAAGCTACTGTAGCTCAAATTGCTGAAAAAGTTAATGCTGGTTCTAATTGAAAGGTGTCAGAACACACAGTGCATCACAGTTTGTTTTGTATGGGGCTGCATAGCTGCAGAAGAACCAGGGTGCCCATGCTGACCCTTGTCCACTTTTGAAAGCCCCCAAAATAGGCATAGAACTGGACCACGAAGTAATGGAACAAGGCGACCGGGTCTGGTGAATCTATTTACTTTTAAATCACGTTGATGTCTGGGTGTGTGTGCGTCGATTACCGGGAGGACACATGGCATCAGGATGCATCTGTGGAGGCTCCACCTCACAACTTACAGGACTTAAAGGATATGCAGCTAACATCTTGGCGCCAGATACCACAGCACACCTTCAGAGGTCTGGTGGAGTCCATGCCTATACGGGTCAGGGTTGTTTTGGCAGCAAAAGGGGGACCAACACAACCTGCCAAGTAGGCAGGTGGTCATAATGTTATGCCTGATCAGTGTATACACACTCCCATCCCCCCATAAAACTAAATGTATTTTAATACTTCACCGGATTAACTTATTTACACAAGATATGCACTCCATCACAAGGCCCAAACTGGTTATATGTATTTTGAAACAATTCCCAGCTGTTGTAGTAATTGAAAATTTAATAAGGTAGTGTTTCTATTCTGTAAGGTTTCTATTCTTTATCTTGGGAACAAGTGAATTAAGTGAATTTGGCAATTAACATATGTAATAAGTACACTTTTATTAGACTCAGGACTACATTTCTGCCCCACGCAGGCATGCCATAAATGCTACAGCAAACTTAGCTTACAAAAAAGTATATACTGTGGGAGCGCAAGCGTGTCATGCGCAGAACTAGAGTAATATTTAGTCACTCCAACATGCCTTTTGAGACACTTCAAACAACTGGAGCTGCTTTCTATATTAAATTTAGACATGATCATAACTATGCCCTACCTAATCTTAGCAAACCCAAACTCGTTTCCTGTACATCCCCTGCCGTCCGTTTTCTGAACTTTGGGAGCAGACTTGCTGTGAGTTTACTTTATAACTTGAGATGCTAGGACATTGAGCCATAAGTGTTAATTCTTTAGAAAACAATACAGAACACTCCTAAGGAGGTGTGCTTATGTGGATAAATTCTTTATCTCCATCACAGCTTGAGGTCTTCTGCACCTTTTAAAGCAATTACAGATCTTGTCTGACAAGGACTGAACAATGTCAAGAAAAGGATTAGCTGTTCTTTAGATTACACCTGCAGTGTAGCAAGCCAAATCATGATGCCCTGACCCAAAACACTATCCCAATAAATACATACCACATCCCTTGGACTCACCAGCTTACAAATCATGACATATTTTAAATGGCTCAGAGCATGAGGGGAAAGGAACAAGACTGAACTTGTAGGTTTCAGATCTCCAGCGCACTATGTGTGCACAAGGATGAGAGTAACACCTCTTGAAAAGGAGTGTGCAGGTGTGCTGGGATTACCTTTGTTAGCCAAGTTCCTTTTAAAGTTTAAGCAGGTTTCTTCTTGGGAAGTGAGATGGGAACCCCGGCATGAAAGGCTCAGTGATCGCAGATGTACCTGCTGTGGTTTTTACTTTTATTCTACCTTGCATTGTGCTATTGATACACTTTCCCATTTTACCGTACTGTAGCTATAGCAGGGCTTTTTACTTTGAAGCAACCGGTTATTACCTCTCCATGTAACGCAAACCATGCCATCCATCTGGCAGCAACCTACCAGCAATGGCTTAACACAGTATGTATATGTATAGTATTTTTGCTACATATGAAATACACGTATAAGAAATGAGGAAACCATATGGCTGTATGTAGAAAGCTATTTTAGGGCCCATTGACTTTACAAACATAAACCATTAAGTAGCCTAATAGATATTCTACCATTATGCAGATTCACTTGTGAGTAACCAAGATAGGAGGCAGTAAATGCTGTTATGCTACCAGAGGAAGCTTTTTTTCAACACATACATGTATTAAGTATCTGAATGCATTTATAAAATGCGTGCAGCCGTGTAACAGCAGGGTTACGGGATCCAGATACAACTGGACCCCATATGACACAGCAGCTAAATAATCTTACATTGCCTAGCGGTACAAACAGGGATCTATAATTGTATTAAAATTTGTAACTGGTGAGAGAGAAAGGTTGGGTAATGAGACAGTAAGTAAGGTTGTGAAAGGGTATTTCCGGAGGTAACTGGATTCATTTGAAACTTTAAAAAAAAAATACAAAAAAATTAAAAGGAAAAAGGAAGCCTAACGGTATAACTGACTACACTTTGTATGTTCTATGTTTGTAAGCTACATATATCTGCATCAGTAGCGCAAATGAGACTAGCTCTACATTTCTATTTTCCAGCACTGAAGTAAAGTGCATCAGTTTTAAAAACAACAATTAACAAAAATATATGTTTAAAAGTGAAGCTGTTCCTTAGAATACCTTAGAACAGCCCATGTTCATTTCTACCAGAGAGTTTAATAACCCAAGCAAACGGAATGGCTGCTTCCTGAAAGTCTGAGTTGTGATGCCATGAGCAGCGATACAAAGATCTTATTGTGCTAGGTGTCAGTGATGTGTTGCTCTTATTTGCAGAGTGAATGTACCTTCACCTCTGTCTTTCTGTGACATCATTTGCAAAGAGTATTACTTTGTAAAGTGGACCAACACAGGGGCAGATCATTGCGCTTTTCAATACCGGGGTCAAAGCATGTGAAATGAAGCCATCAAAGTTCAATTGGTTTCTTGCTTGGTATTTCAAACATCTCCTTGTAGCAGCCAGTAACGGAATAAGCCAGGGGGGCACAATTCCTTCTCCAGCTGCAAAACAATTTGCATGCAGAGATCCTGAATCATTTAGGTTCAGCTTTTACAAGATGGTGAGAATTATGTCTCAATCCGCGGCTGTTTAAATTGGTGGTTAAGAAATGAAGTGTATCCAGTAAACCAAAACCTATTCACGTTATTTTTTTATGCAAAACATACTCTATATTTAATTATTAAATTCTTCTTCTTCTAATACCAAATAATTCATAATACAAGTGTAGTGGCATACATCATAGTGGTGACACAGAGGAGAGATCTTAAAATAAATATAAATGTATTTATGTCTTTTGTAATTGGTTGAATGCTTTATTGGCAAATCATACTAAACAGGGTTAAAAATGTTAATGGACATTATTAATTATAACTTGTTAGTCCAATGAGATATCCGATTTTGAAGTCACAAAGGAATTTTTGCCTCTTTTATTGTATATCTGGAAATCATTTCAATGTGTGTTTTTCTGGTCTTTTTTTCAACCTAAATCCCAATGTTACTATTTTTAAATGCAGAGCATCATAATGTATAAAGGTATCTTAATATTGCTCCCTGTAAGCATTTATAATAATGAATAATAAGGTACAGACTTCAAAAGTTGTAGACGGAGACTGTCCCTGTTACTAATTTACCCATTAGTTCTATAAAAATGCTATCTCCAATAAAATATACAGCCTCTGCTGTTTTCCTGATGCTGGATCTTCTGAACGTCTAGTTTCTCATTTATTGCAGAACAGTGCGCAATATTTGTAGAACTAAAGCTTTCGACATGGTAAGAAAATGTACAAAATTTCTATTGTAATAAACCAGTGCTACAGACAAAACCTGATTAAGGGACACTTGCAGTGGCTAGAAAAAGTTAGTGAACAGTGAAAGTAAAATATCATAATAATTAATAAACACTGCCTGTTTTAACTAATAACACACAAATTATTGTATTGTTCTTGTACACATTGAATGCATTATTCAAACATTCACAATGTGGGTTGGAAAAAAGTATATGAACCACCTGATGTGTGTTAGCGTCAGTGACTGGGTGTATATGTGTGTCAATGTCTGACTGTGTGTGTGTGTATGTCTGTGAGTGTTAGTGTTATTGTGAGTATATGGGTGTGTGTGTTAGTGTCTGTGTATCATTGTCTGTGTGAGTGCCTCTTTGTGAGTGTGTGTTAATGTCAGGGAACCCTTGTGTGTTGCTGTGAGTGTTAGTTTGGATGTTGGTGTGTGTGTTAGTGTCAGGGTGTGTTAGTGTATGTGCTAATTTGGGTTTCTGGGTGTGTGTTAGCATGAGTGCCTGGGTGTGTGTGTTATTGTCAGTGTCTGTGTTAGTATGAGTGTCTGTGTGTTAGAGTGAGTGTGCATTACCTGTCTCTCCTCCTAATTTTCTTTTTTGCTTTCTCTTTATTCTTTTCTTCTTTTCACTCACCCTATCTCTCTCTCTCATTTTTTTACTTCTTTTTCTTTCTCTCCTTTCATCTTTTCTTTCTTGTCTATCTTCCATCTGCTCTCATTCCCCCATTCACCTATGTTCCTCTTTTCTCTTGCTCCTATAACGTTCTTTCTCTCTTATCTCTTTTCTGTTTAATCTCCATTATTTTTTACTCTCCTTTTCTATTGACTCCCACTTTCCTCTCACACATCTTTAATTTGTTTTTCTGCATCCTTTCTCTCTGATGGCACATAAGCAGCAGCACAAGTTATGGCAACGGTGGAGCAACTATAGCTTCTACAAAATAATTAGATCTGACATACTAGTAACTAAAGGCACCAGAATGTACTTTAATTGCTAAGATGTCTTAAAAACAGAAAAAAACGTGAGAAAGTGTTCAAGGTAAGATTTTACACATCCATTTCCTAGCTGGCTGGCTACAGCGTGTGCAGCTTATGGTTAGGTGTCTCTTGTGGAACTATAAAAAGGAGTGAGGAGTCACAGTTTTGGTTATTCCTGTCAAAGGTGTTATGCAATTTACTGTGCTTGAATTCTTCTGTTAACCATATGATGCGTTGCTATTGTTTGCTTGATACACCTCTTAGCAGGAGGTAGTGTTCTCGGTAACTGCACTCTCGTTTCAGTCAACTTTCTGCATTTCAAGCCAAAGCAGGTGCAAAAGGATTAGCGAACACACAGGAATGTATAAAGCCAGCTCTCTGTTACGTGGGGCTGAGACATATCTTAGAATCATCTATTTAAATGACTCACATCATGACTTTACATCACAACCTTGCTTAGAGGGGGATGCAATTTCTATTCAAATCCATGACATTACAAATATTATTACATAAAAAAGAAATAATTATGTTTGTAATGTGTCACACCCTGATTATGATAGTCAGGAGCGTATGGCTCGCACTCAGCCCTATCTTTGCCAGAGTGGTTTGCAAGCAACATTGTGTTTCATACATGGATGGAACACTATTAGCATTCAATGGTAAATTCATAAAGGTAAATTCTGAAACTAGGCTTCAAAGAATGAAGGCAGTGTCTGGTTACACTGTTGTAGAATATGGCTTTGAAAAACCATAATCTCTGTTTTAAAGTTGGGATTTTACAATAGCAGAGAGCTCCAAGGCTGCTACATTAAAGATACCAAATAGTATTATTAACATTTAATGTGCTAACCTTCAGAACACTCCAAATTACGGGGCAAAATGGGAGAGGGCTTAGGACCAGGTTAATTTGTCTCTCAGTTGGTATTTTACTCCTGCCTTTACGGTGTGCATTAATCAGTTGTTTCTCTCTTCTCTTATATTTTTCATTTAAAAGGCATAAGCGATAGAAATAAGTCCACATAATGATATAACAAGTCATATTCGGTTTATGGGCATGTTGAGAGAAGCAGCAATACAATAAGCGGGTCGGATCGTAACAAAGATGGAGTGAAAAGATGCAACTACACATAGTATGTACCATCACTAAACATGTGGGGAAAAAAGATAATGTATCCTATGAATCCTAGTCTGAAACCTGATGAGCCCTGTGTGGACTTTACATTTAGTTTTAGCTTGAAATCCTCTCCCTTCCTTTTCCATTAGTTGTTTAAAAGGGTCTGAACCCAAGAATTGAGTCCAGCTAAGCCACTTTAAGCTGCTCTGATTGGCCCATAACTGTCTAAACCAAGTACTTCATAACACAAATAAACTCTGTTTGACCCATTCCTGGAGAGTCGGAGAATCCAGTGATCTCTGGTGTAAGTTAATTGTATTGCCCATGCCCTCCCAATACCATGTGGTACCGTAGTAAGATTGTGCATATTTTCACACAATGCACAATGGTTGTTATTAACATCAATAATAAAAAGTATAATATATATATATATATATATATATATATATATATATATATATATAATACAATAAATCAACTATGGCTATATTATATTATATATTATTTATATGGCTACCTTTTCCATAGGACAAAAAAGGTTTAGCTGTCCCACGCCAAAGTAACCTCAGACCCATTTATAAACATGATAAACCTAAATCGTTAGGGGAGTATACCAGTGGCAATAATGTCTATGAAAGAAATATCTGCAAGCTCTTCATTGAAAACGAATACAACTAAAGTAAGTTTTGGAGTTTGTCCTTTTAAATCTCCCATTACAATTAGGACCTATTAACAATCTTGGAATCTGAGAGATATGTTGAATGGCAGAACTGTGCCCGGGCTTCCACATTCTATAGCTAGACTAGCCGAGGTTGATAACATGTCGCCCTTTGCGTTGGAATCCTATTAATCCACTTATCTGCTATGAAATAAAGAACCAACCAAGCCCCAAAAAGTCATACATTGGGTAAATACCTCTTACCTCTTAAACTGGCAGATGCCCTGTTACAATATAGGCGCAAAAGTGTTACAGGTTATACTGCAAATGTATACACTACGTAGAGGATGTACATAGGGCTCATCTGAAAGGTACACATAAGATTTTAGCTAAATACCCCCAAGGGCTAATACTTTTCTTTGTTGCAGTGTCCATGATTCAATCAAGATAGAGAAGTATTTTTCAAGACACATAATGTGAGTTATTGTAACCCACTGCTTGATATATGATTACTCTTCTTCTGTATGATCTTAGCTTTGTAAATACTATGTAAACGTTGGTAATTGTCTTCTGTTTTGGGGATTGGCTCATTGCACCATGCTATGCAAGCACCTTATCAAAAAGTGCATAAATCATTCAAACAATCACATCGAAACACAAACAGCCAAAGTAGGCTGAAAACTGTTTGCTTTAGACTTAAAGCAGGCAAATCCCTGTTAGCTTCCAAATACAGTAAATGCTGGTTTATTAATAATCCTATACTTTTCTCGCCAAGAGAACTCAGAGTGTGCAAAACGTTTGCTTATATAATTAAAAAAATAAATAAATATACCGAGATTGGTTACTTTACTATGTACTATAAAAATAGAAAATGTTCCATATTGATCCAGCAGGAAAATTAGATATTCATTTTTATTGTAAGAATGAAAATTCATACATACCTAATGGTGGTCACAAATCCTCCTGCCCTATCCTCCCCTGACATCCATCTTTTCTATGGACTAACAATGTTTGCTGAATATGAGTGAAATTATGAGCATGAGTGTTCTACAGCCCTATAGGTCGAAGGGAAATGTGTTTATGTATTGTTGACATAAAATAGATTATTCTAAATGTCTATTACATAAATAGCTCAGTAGGGCCCAGGCTCACATAAAAATTGTTGTTCAAGCTCTATCATGTCATGCCTATAACAAGGGAGAACTGGTAACATTAAAAGCAGGTCCAGTAATAAATCAACCCCAAATCAATCTGGCAAAGATTCATGCTAAATGTCTACTTTCCAGTTCAGAAAACATTTGCAAGAAAAATAATTTATAGGAAGATCATGGAGATTATGTGTTGAATTTCTATAAAAATACTTGGAAAGGCTTCAAGTAGTGTTCCAAAATCTTTAAATCAGACCAGCCCAGAAGGCAATTGCTCCCCTTGCCAGCCCTCCCCTGGCCTCTAACCACAAGCCCCATTACCAAAGTGTTTCTTTTTGGCCATTTCAGATTTTGGTATCTGGAAAAACTCCATGCGTTCTGTATGGCTGTTGACCATCAAACATCGAAGCATATCCAGATCAGTCAGGATAACCAGAACTAGACACAATGTGCAGTCACTAAATCACATTCTATAGTTTTGTATAGTTTGGTATATTTTTCTTCTGCCTCCGTGTAATGATGATGTCAGTCTCGTACACCTTCACATTGGGGTTTAAAGTCTTTTCCAAAAAATAATTGTACATTTATCACCCTGTCATATCCTTTTATGGCTTCCCTGCATAGATCAAAGCCATCAAGCATGATCAAAGAATAATTTAAAAAGATCCACATATGATATTCATCAGTGATGTTTTAAATAAAGTAATGTAGGTCAAAAACAAAGGAGACGGGTTATAGGTCCTAAACCTAGGTTCATAAAATGATTCTGCATTCTAACATATTTAATATATTTTTCATTTTTTATTTTGTTTAAAGGGCATCGGTTTGTTTTAATGCTACACTAATTAAATAATTTATAAGGCTCATTTATAAAGCTTAAAAAGATCAACTCTTTTCAGATCATTAGCGCTACCGTTTTACATCGTACTAATACTTATTTTGGGCTGGCCAATTCCCCTGTCTTTGCTACAGCCGCATATATCTCTCATTCACGTTCAGATACTAAATCATTGAAAGGCTGGAAAGACTAATTTCAAATGACAAATATGTGAGAAAGTATCTCTATTCTAACAGGGCTCTGACATCCTAACAGTCCCGCTGAGAATTTGTTGGCTGCAGTTTAATGTGAATCTGAATGTTATGACTTCTGCTACGTTATGGGATTGAAAAGCACTTTGAAAAGGTTTGCCCTTGGAAAAATGTCAACACAGAAAATAAATAAAATGAAAGTTAACTTACATGACAATGTTTTGTAATGTTTTGTAGCATCTTGATCCAAAAGTGGACTTTTAATAAAGGATATTTTAAAAGAATTCCTTTGTTTCACGTGTATTTTTTGGGGACAGGGAGGGCGCCAGCCAACATTGACAGTACCTCAGTCAAGATTAGCAATAAACGCTTTAATTAAAAGAATGTAATAACGTTAAATTATTTATATATATGATTGCTGTTATGTCCTGTGTACCCTTTGTACAGCATTGCAGAATCTGATAGCGCTATATAAAGCAATAGATAATAATAATAATAATAATAGTTAATGCTCATTGGACTCCAATGGGAAAAAACAAAAAGGCTATGGCAAATGAAAACAAAGGTGTTTTTCCAATATCTAGTAGTCTATGGGAGTATTGGGTATTGACTTTTGTACAAAATGACTATGCCTGAATATATTGTGTGTAATTGAAGTGAGAATGGAAGGGACTGCAATTAAGCGACTTCCCATTTTGGCTTCTGCAGCATCTTTTAAAAAGTGACGTTCAGTACAAAGAAGCTCTTATGGGAAATGATCTCCTGGTAATGTTGTGTGGTGCAAACTAAGTTAATAAATACATATACACCTTGTATCATTAAAACAAGGAGCCTCATTAAATGGGAATTTCTTGTTAATCCTGTTGATTTTTATGAAAAGTTTTTTGCTTCTGCACCTGAAAAGTCCTGTTACTTTTCTGCATTTTGCTGAAATCAGTTTGGGCACTTATAGACATATTTCTCAGAACAATACCTTTAAATCACTGTGTACATGTTTTAATATTTGTAGTTTATCTAACTCTCAATTACAGTACAATGGGGAGTTCCGCATTCTGTTCCAAACTTGGAACTTCAGCAGGGGCAGCTGTTTCAATATTCCTTAATGGGGAACCTGCCCTTAATCAACACACTTCATGCGCATACATTGATTTCAGCCTATAAATATCCAGAACTCTTTTGGTAAGATGGCAACCTTCCCAGTTTATTGAGAAATACGCAATAACTAAATAAAACTCTACAAGTTCTTCATCCTAAGCAAAACTTACAATAAAAGTCTTATAATGTGCAGAGATCTTTGTGTTCCGGTAATCTCTGGATAAATACAAATGTTTTCAACTGCTAAAAACTATTAACCCATTGCAGAAAAAGATGTACCGTATTTCCTTTTCCAGAAACTATGTAAATGTAAGGTGTTCAGACAATTTTCAGAATTTTGACCCTGTTCACCACCATAATGGACTTGAAATGAATCATTCTAGCTTTAATTAACGTAACAGTCTGTTTCATGGCTGGTTGTGTGCTGTTTCCTAATTTTTCCTCTAACAATTAGGCAGTTGAAGGATTTATTTCAAAACTGGTACCTAACTGTACCCATTGTAAAAGGGTACACACAGAAAGAAAACTGTGAGTGAAGTGAGGGGGTAAGTGAGAGGTTAAGGGTGGGATTATGTGTATATGAATGTTAGAGTAGGAGTGTATGCACAGGTGTGTGTTAGCATGAATGTGTATGTGTAAGTATGTGTTTACATGCATGTGTATGTGTAAGTGTGCATAAATGTGTATATATATGTGTGGTTGAGTATGAATGTTTATGTGTGTGTGTTACAATGAATTTGTATGTGTGTGTTACCGTGTATGTGTATGTTGACATGAATGTGCATGTGGAAGTGTGTAAATGTGAGTGTATATGTAAATATGTGTGCCAGCATGCATGTGAGATGCCAGGAAGGGCAAGGGGCTCATAGGGCCACTTGGCTTTACCTGACTCCCTGGGCTAGAATGTGCCAGCCTTTCCGTGTTCTGTAATAAGATTGCTTGTATAACGATGCAGATCATTATTGTAAAGCTGCATATAATATTTGCCCTTTCCCTTACTTTAGGGCACTTAGGTGGGAGATGCAATTGCACCAAGAGGCAGTGCAAAAGTCTTAACAAAAACGCTGATCTGACTTGGCAGGAATGTGGCGGGGTCACATAATGTGTGCCCCCCATGATAATTCAAGGCTGTTTTCTCAATGTGTACAAGCAGCTACAAAGAAATCTCCAGACAAGGTATGCACAGCAGGGCAGTTGCGGGGAGTTGTCTGGCCTACTGATGCTCAGGTCACAGACTAGGCATTGACAGGTCTGCTGCAGGGTGTGTCCCATCAGTTTAGATACCCAGCTAGGTTACCCAGACTAAAGATGATATGAGGGGTTGATGGGCAGATGTGGTGGGCTCTGCTCTGGTAGGGGTGTCCACGGGGGACACAGTAGTGGGCGCTGATGCAATGGGTTTGGTGCAGGCAGTGTCTGTTGAAGCCCCGGCGGTTCTGCAGTATCCAACATGGATTGTCACAGAGGTGGAGCACAATGGTGCACTGTGTGCATGTGCTAGTCATGTCCCTTAAACAAGAGGTTAAGGAGAAGATATTGAAGAGAGATTATTTGGAGATATTCTCTCTTCTTCCCTTGGAGGTTGTACCGCAGTGCTTGGGGCCTTTCTACTAAAGGACTTTATATGGAACACATGTTTATGGGGGACTACGTTGGTGGAGATGTGACAAGCAGTTCCGCCAGTGCTTGGCGGTTCACCCATCATTGGGGTGGACACATAAATGACATAGGGCTGTCATGACGCATCTGTTGTCCTTTCTCTGTGCCATCTTTGTCCCAAAACAGTTGATTTTTGGGCATCTTTTGTCCTAAACAGCTCATCTGTGCCATATTTTGCCCCAAACAGTCTGCCTGTACCCTCTCCTGACCTCTAACTAGTAACTGACTATATATATTGAATGATTCTACGAATTCATGCAGCCCTTACATTAAATCCTAAATTCAGGTCTGTTTTGGAGAATTGCAAGTTCCAGTCAGTCATAACACTATTACGAAGGACCTACCCAATCAGCTGAATTGACCATACAGCAGATCTAATACCTGTAGAAAGTCATCTCACTCGCGGACCTGAACATCAACCAGGGCTCATTCAACACTTTTTACATTAGAAACTTGCCAAGGTTGGTCCTTCATATTGCACAGTGAAGTCATTAAGATGAAAATGTAACTTTGCTGTAAATAAAACTATAAACATCAACTTTAAGGAATGGACCACAAAAAAGAAAAGTGAAAAAATTTAACCTGTGAAAAATATTAATCAAGTTTCTGCAATGGACTGTAAAAACACATGCAAATAGAAATGATATCTTCTATGCGGGTAATTCTACTGTGAAGTATAATAATTTTTGGGCTACATAAGGGCTCCTCTGTCATTTGGTTAATAGGGAATACATTTGGAAACACATTTAGGATTCTCTAGGGCATACGTGAAAATGATAGATAATACAGTATGTATGCAATTGCTTTTTCAGATTAATTCCCCTGAGGGGGTTAAATGAGCAGTTCAATTTTATAACAAGAACAGTCATCATATAAAAGTCATTCTCACCACCCACATGGATAGCTATTGGAAGTGCCAATGGAGGATCATTGAAGTTGTGGTCCAAAAACCAGAGAGCTGCCATTTTTACAAACCCAATAAATAATCTTATTGGCTAAAATGTAAGACTCCTGTGCTATCAGATTTATCAGTTATAAGATTTAAAGACAGTCTATAATCTTTACTAATCTTGCGGTAAATATGACATTTTATATATACAGGCATCCATACTGCATCATGCGCATCCTATATTTGGAAAAATACAGTATTTTAAAGTTGTGAAACACTTGATCACTGAACATCACAATATCCCTGCAAAAAAGCACAAACAAAACCAAAAAAAAATGAGCAGTAACTAGGCTTTGCTTTGGTTAAAAATGAAGGGCACCTTTATGCAATAGCAAGTAATTCACTGTAAAAGATATATTTTATCATTGTGCATACAATGTGTTAATTCCAGATAAGACTAATTGTGTTTTGTAATTCACCTCTGAGATGAAGAAACAAAATGAAGTTATTAATTGTAAGCTATTTTTGCATTTCCAGTCAGAGCTGTGTTCCAACCGCAGAGTGATTTTACAATAGGTGCTCTCGGGAAATTACATTGTGATCATCTATCATTTGCTGCCCGTTTTCAGGAATTCAGCCTGTCCATTCTGCACTTTCCAAATCCTACAGAAGAAGAAGAATAGCACAAATGACCTAACTGAGGCAAATAACAAGTTTGTCCAAACTTAGAGAGACTGATATAAACTAACCATGACAGCATTAACTCATACTCCCCTGGCTTCCAGAGAGACAAGAAGCGAATTACTTTTTCTATTCGTTGTTGTTTTATCTAACAGCGTAAGGAGTTAAAATATGAGATCAATTAGGTGACCTCAACTGGCAAGAGTGGAGCGTGCCTGACATTGTTCTACAAGAACGTTCTGTGCTGCCTCAGACACACTCCTTTCCTCTGCCTGGAGTATGGAAAGCAAGCTCCCCACCTTTCAGTGCTCAGTTTGCTTTGTCTTTTTTTTGCGAGGAACACATCCTTCAGCATCTTGGGAGTGTTGCGACCCTGTTAACAGTCCATTTATCCTGTCAATCTCTTGTTTTGACTGCTCCTTGTAAAATTTATACGCGGTTACATAGAACACACCCAACAATTCTGAAGTGGAACACACAATATAAACCAAAAAGGCAAGGGATGCCATCCCTTGAAGAATAACCTGCTAGATCCATGCCAATAAAGGCAGGGTGTAGACAGGCCTCTCATACTATGCTGTCTCTGGACCCACCACACAACCTCCTTAAGGAGGAGTCTAAACCAAGGCAGCACCCCAGCCCGTGAAAGTGAGACACATTCCTAACAAGATGTCATTTTTTTCTACTGAAGAGTCTGATTAGATACATAAAATAAGATTTAACATAGTAGAAATCAGGCTAATCTTGAAAGTAGCCAAGTGTTTCCTATGTAACATTCCACCTGCACGTGGGGGCGCGTGGGAGACACTGTTGATTGAGCAGCAAAGAACGTCGCTTCACATGTTAACTTTATTATTTTCCTACATTGTGTTTTGAAACTGTGTCATTTAACTATGTATGTTGTTTCATTTTCATTGATACAATTATTAAATATCCAATGAAGACCTGGCTGCAGCTCATGTTCAGGGGCAAAGTTTTATTCCCTGAAATGTTTAGACTTTTGTAGGACTTACTTTTTTAACCTATGTTTTAGGGACCCTTTAGAGCAGGTATTTCACTTCTGAAGCTGCAGCTTCCTAAAGATAATATTTTTTAGCTTAAATAACAAAACATTAACATACATTGTTTGTTCAGTTACCTACCAGTGGTACTGGAGCGCGCCTTTAAAAACTTTTTCAATGAAGAAGAATCCAAATAGTGCAGGTGTTGTTTAATTGTGACAGTACAGCGATCCCAGATTAACATGAAAACCATTGGCATCAGAGGGGGATTTTTTCTTGCTTCTGTAATGTGTAGAGTTGTAAATGAGGGTAATGAGAAGATGGCAGATTGTAAACTGTGTAATTACAGTGACAGGTGGAAAGGTGGAAAGGATGAGGTAGGCAGAGAGTAGCACCAGTAGTAGAAGGACACATGTATTACAATTCCAAACCCATGGGCCTTGAAAGTCACACATAGTTTTTATTATCTATTCAATAGTTTAGTTTTATAACAAAGCCAATATCTTTATGGTTTTAGTCAAATAAGCATGCAAGAGTTTGATTGAGAGGGTTGCAGGACAGGAAAAAAGTGCTAACCAGAAACTGGAAATATGTCATGTAATTGATCTAAGTCCTTTACACTCAGTGTATTGATCCAAAGCCAACAGCCCACCTGCACCATTCCAATGAAAACTTACCTATAGAGAACATACACATTAATGATATATTTGGACTTATGCAAAGAAATGTTGTTACGTGAAAATAGGTTTATTCACTAAACGGTAAATCTGCAGCTGTAGTTGAGGTGAAATATTCCAACTTCCTGATTTCGTCATGTTGTATGAGTACCTAGCTGTGTGAGTTATTTCTGCAAGCACCTTGGGTGAGCAATCTTAGCAATGTGGCCCAGTAATAAAGCAGCCTTTCAAAGTACATTTGGAAACAACAAGCTCAATGTATTCTAACATGTTCTATCCATAAGAGTTTAGCAAATAGGCAATATATACAAATAAAAAATGTAACATCTTAATAGGAAGTATCACGCCATTCAATGCTGGGATGCGAAGCAACCCCCAGCATCCCAGCCGAGCATCAACATACAAAACAAACAAAACAGGTAGGTTGATCATCTTACAGAAGGAAACACGCAGAGAAAATTATTTTCTACAGAAATAGGTTGTTTATTGATCTGTCCCTTGGTCGGTGCAAAGCAGATATCCACTAGAATAAAGGAAAGACCCCAAAATGTTGCCAAAATTGGAATAGTTAATCAGTTAATGTCAACAACCAAACTATACAAATTCGAAGGCAATTTGACCTTGGCTTCTTTCAGGGGAAATTATCTGCGGTTAGCTCCTCAAACCTTTTATTTCTGTTGTATTTCCCTTTGATAAATGTACACTAGGTTGCATCAATACCAAGAACAGAATTGCCAAAAAAGTGACCTCATCGTTGGCCGGAATTAAGCAGAAACAGTACTTAGCATAGATAGTAATAATTTTGTGAGATAAAGTTCTGCCATTTTCTATGTGTTTAGACAAATTTACATAGTCAAATGTATCAAAGAAGGTCAACACATCAAATTCTTATATAGTATTATCTTGTAAATGTCATTGAGTGTTCTATGCCAGCTTCATATAAAACAGAAGACAAGTATGGAAAAGATCTCACGAGTACTTACCTTCTTTACCGAGAGGTCTAGGCACCCGCTATATTTATTGTTTCTTTGTGTTTATGTCATAAGAGACAAATCCTTATGTCATTACTGTTTAGTAAAAGTAAAAGAGTTTAGTAAATTCAAAAATAAAGTGATGTAGTGGACACTCTGGATGTTTCCAATGTTGTTTTGTTGTATAATTATAACGAGTTATATTTTAGGATTTCAGGATACTTTGATTATGTGTGCAAGAGGGTTTACACAGAAATCACTATTGTATGAATCATTACTATGATGGTAAAATATTGTTCTTTTTTGTTATCACTAGTGAATGGCTGTTTTATTTGCAATTGCTTTCTGAATTGCTTCCAGTAGGTGGCACTGTGAATCAGTTCAATCACTATATTAACAAAGCCCACTGCTGAAATGCTCACCACTCCAGCACAAACCTAAATCATTATCATAACATAAAAAAATGCCAAGACCAAAACGAATTAACTTGTTCATAATTTCTTTGTGAAAAAGCTATTGTAGTAATGTGCTATTAACTGCTACGGTCTGTTTTATTTATTATGGGCTGCCATGTATGCATCTTTAATTATTTAAATAATTAGTGTCCTTTTGCTGCAAGCATTCATGCTTTATAGCCCTGAGTACACTCATTAATAGAAATGACCAATTAAAACTATAGATGGTTCATTATTTCTAGCACAAAATGTTAGTAGAGGTTAAATAGTTGCCACATTGTTTCTATGTGTTCCTAATTACCATTTTGGCGATCCTGGCATAAATAGACCGGTACGTATATATATATATATATATATATACGTTATATTTGTAATACAACATATTTCAGTTATCTTTTTCTTGTAAATGAAAATGTAATGAAAATAATATGATAAATATATGAACATTGTACATTGCACTTACTACTACTTAGACTGTAAGTTCTACAGGAGAGGGCCCTCCTTTTCTAACGTTTGTACACTGATGTATCTAAGGAAATCGCCTTTTATTATACCGTAAACTGTAAAGTACTTCTGTTAGTGGTTAATAAATAAAAATATACATACATACATAATTGTAGTGTGTAGCACATATATCATATATTTCTGTGAGCTTTAGTGCTGACTTAAGAGACCAGTACTAACGCACATATCAATATATGATATATTCAGCTTTCTGGCTGTCCAGCCTCTGATTACCAAGTGTAATTTAAAACCCTTATGATGACTCTAGCAGGGCTCTGTACCAGTATATGCCTGTTATTTGATGCAACTTGATGCTAGCTGCACACAAGAGCCTGAACTTGTTGGTTCCTTTCTCCAGTGATGTTTTATAACTGAGATAATTTTCTCTTATTCCTTCCACCCCATCCCTTTGCCTTATTGCACCTCGCCATTCACAAAAGCAGATGTATCTTGTTCTGTTCTCTTGCCTTCCACCAGTTACACCGACCAGTGAAGGTCAACAGAGTAGTCCAGTGGTGGTCTGTTATCTGCCCTTGTCTGTACAGCGCCCTCTAGTGGATAAAAACTGGGGATGAGGGTCCGGTAAATAAAATTAGAAAACAGCACAGTGGGCATACATTCTAAGACTTCCAGTATAGGTTATTAAATATAGAAGAGCCTTTCAAACAAAAAAAAAACGGTTCAACTTATCATTGGGCACTAACCATTTAAAGTTTAGTTGAATATGATGGGAGTTGGTATCTACATCATCTGAGATACCAAGGGGTTGCCTATCCATAGTAAGCAGTACTTTGACTTGCAATACTTTGCGCATCCTTTAAATAGTTAAAGTAGGAGAGCTCCCTGTTTGTACAATGTGGCCTACATAGTGACTTCCAGGCATGCCCTTCTAAGAATAGGCGTAGTCACAATCCAGATATTTCGTTGGGCACTACGAGTACATAAAGTTGGTATCACTGATTGAATACTAATGCATCAGTACCTTGTTGTAGCTGTCTGTTTTGTAGAGAAGAGCTGCAGTTTGTGTAATAAATCTTCTTGTGTTTTACAGTTCTATCCAATAAATTATATTCCTATTACAGTTACTGCATCTTTTTCACAGTGATGCATTTTATTGCAAGATCTAGAGAGATTGCGATTTACATGACGACAGAGAATTATTGCTTCCATAATTCTTTTACCGTTTGTATATAAAAATGCCATCAATTAAAAAAAAAAAAAAATCATACATGGGCTTTGCAGTTCTGTGGGCAGATTTAAGGATACAAAAATATATACTAAGACATGCTTTGTAATCTATGAAACAAAATTGGATTTCACTAAACAGTTTAAGCTGTGTTAGAATGAAAATCAAATTCTTTATTGGCCTCTATGGTGGTGGAAAATGAATTGTTTGTGACAGGACTTGCTAAACTCAAAATATGATGTCACAGACTATGAATGCAAGAAGATGACACTAAGGGTTTTGACAGCTATAGAAAAATGCTCCAGTAAAATCAACAGAAAACAACATTTCCTGAGGTAGTCAATGAGGGGCACAAAGTATTACCATAATGTTAAAGGATATATCTTTACATGTGTATTCTTGGCCATAAAAAAACACAAAGCTGGAGTAAATGCCAAACAAATGTATTTTCAGGTATAGATTAAATAAATAACACATGGTAACATAGCATTGCAGGTGTAGAGCAACTGAATACACACAAAGCCAGCCTGACAGGTATAGATCAACTGGAAAAGCCCATGCAAACTGAGCATTGAATGTATAGATCTAATAAATGGAAACCATAAATTACAGGCATAGGTTACAGCTCACACACACCCTACAGGCCAATCCTAGAACAAAGATTGCACACATAGGACGTGCCCCAGCATGCAACTAAATCATGGAGCTAAAAACCTTAAGCCAACCATTGAGTAGGAACTCAAATTTCACAGAATTGCGCACATCTCTGCTGAGTTCAGACAAATGGATCCCTACTTCTATTTTAACATAACCTTTATGATTATGTTGCAGTAAAGTTGGTTCTTGATGGGTTCAGACACTTGCACCAGCTTAGTAGCCAACATACCCCTAAATATAGCAGGATTGCTGCTGGCAACTAAACCACAGGGTCCAGTTAGCAATGTTTCTAAAATGACATCTAGCGCTGTCTTTGTGAATACCCAGGATTTTAATAAATGCAATCATAACAAACTAATCATGTGGGATTGTCACATACATAAGTTTTTTTATGTGTTGAATGCTGCATTCCAAGAAAGCACTCTTTTTATATACATTCACATTTATCTTACAGACAGTTGCTACGTTCACCCTGCACTTTATTTATTTGTTTTGCTTTATTCTGTTAAACTGCAAAATACTGTTGAAGTGGCAAGAGACCTGTTTGTGTTAAAAAAGATAATGAACTACAATGGGAAGGAATAGCGTCTGTAATGAGCTGCTAAGGAATTAGGTTCCTTTTGAATGTGAATGTGTAGGCAGGTGTCTAAATCCTCCAGTAAGTTCTGAAGTGTGCATGATAATGAATAGAGATAACTACACATAGCTCGTAGGTTAGTCGACTCTTTCAATGCCACAGGCTATATTATTTCTTGACATATAACCGTAAGCCCATGCCATTTCGCTTTTCTACTTGGCTACTTAAATCTGATATGGGTTAATATGCCTTAAGTATCACAGGATCTTATTAAACATCTGGATTTGGAGCTGGTATAGGTAAAACATGGGCACTTGACTATAAACATTTCTGTGCAGTCCAGACAGTGCTTTTTTACTTTATGAAAATATACAGGCAGGTAACTTACATGATATTATTCATCACATAGTTCAGCAGGAATAAGTAAATGCCTAATTGTAAAAGAAACAAGCCCAAACAAGTTGGAATTAGCTTGTGGTCCCTACTTGACTTTGTAGCTGAATATTGATAATAAACTGTGTATATACTGGATGATCCTATGCACTGTGAAAAGAGATGACTAGGTTCTTCGTGTATTACAAATTTAATATGGTACGAAATACAATATTTATGGTATTTTAAGAGGCAGCATGTATGGGAGTAATATTATTTGTAAAAAAAAAACCAAACGTAACCACAATTTCTAAATCAGGCTGATTCGGAAGTACTAGTAGAATGATAATTCTACTCGGGATTTCTCAGTTCATGGTGAATGATACTCGAAAGTATTCCAATCCTTCCCTGAGTACTCTATATAATATCTCTATATAGTAGGGATAGAAATTGGCAAGTTTTGTTTGCAGTCCTGCACTTGGGACAGCTGCCCATAGTTAACACTAGGCTCAAATTTTGTAAGGCTGATGTTTTTGTTACCACAAATCTAAATTGATAAATGTTGTATTTCACTCAAGACATATTGTTTACCTGTGGGGTTTAATAACGCCATCATTATTTTATCAAAAATAATAATTAGCTATCTGTAAGCCACCCATGACTCTCTACATCGGTCTGTGAGTACACGGGAAAACATCTTTCACGTATGCGAGTGCTTTAAAACTTCATTTCAAATGTAGCTATGGTAACTTTTCCATGTATTAATGTTTTCTGTTGTTTTTCCCCAAAAACTCATTTGTTCAAACTTAAAGCATAACATATGCACTTTTCTAGATGAGTTCTAGGAGAATGTCAATTTAGAACTGTCCAGAAAAATACAGGATAAATCCTACAAAACAGCCCTCAGCCCACATGCCTTTGATGAAAGAGAGGTAGACAATAAGGGCGGTGCAGCAGGATGACACAGGACCCTCCCACGCCTTCTCCTACAGTCACTGTCTGACAGGCTCCTTGGCCAATGTGTGCTGCTGACTGGAGCCATTTTGCAATATCCATTATAAAACTATTATAATTCTGAAGGGATTTTGGAATGTGTGGCTATAGGCTGTAGCTGGGGGGGTCAACATTTTAGTCTAATTAACCATGTTGTCTCCGCCGTAGCCTCCATTTAAGGCCTAAGAGGGCTCGTCTAGACTGTTCTTATGCATGGTTTTGGATTTGGGGTTGTCTCGTGTTTATCTTCATTTAAAAAACTTAGGGAGTTTTTGTTCCTTTTGGTGGCCTTAGGCAGGTGTAAACAGCTAGATTGTTTTAAAACAATGATTTTTAGACGTGGGGGGTAGCAGAGGCCCTAGACTTGCACATTAAAGCTAGACGCGGAACCGTGTTGCAGCAGTGGTGTTTATGTGTCTGCGGTGGAAGAAGACAGTAAAGAAAAACAACAGTGGACTTCAAAAGGTGTCTACAGTCTCAAAATAAACCATACTTTTGTTTACTAGATCAATTTACATGGAATTATGCTACCCACCCTGGTTTATACATTATGTCTTGGACAACCCCACAATGTCTAGCCTACTGGCCATTTCATTAGGCATGTTGTTTAGCCTCATTAGGTTAATGTATGGTTTTCTTTATTGTAAATGATGTTTATTTAAGCAGTGGAATAACAACTAGGATTCCTCAAACAAGACCAAACCTGGTATATGTCTCATTCCTCTAAGTTCTTACACAAATTTTCAACTTTAGGCTCTGTGCTTCATTAGACATGCTCTTGGTTTAGCTTATTGTTATAGTCCTTTTAAAAATGACTATATGCTGAACCTATTAAAAAACTTATGCTGAACCTAATAAAGAATAAATGTGTTATCTAAATATTTTTTTCTTGTAAGCAGTACAGCTTTCTGATCTCACCCCAGAAAGAACACCTGCCCTTTAGAAGGCCTTCTTGTTTCAGCACCTTGGCCAGAGCACAATAGCTGACAGTGACAGCTCGAGCATCCCTTATCTATTGTTCTTTAACACAATAGAAGTGGTTTTGAAGCACACAGCACTTCGAGTACCACTAAGAGCTTGAATTCTCTATGTAACTTGCGTAAAGCAAGTCTTATATTTCTTAAGTAAAGGAACATAACTGAAGAATGCATGTAACATATATATTGAGGCACCATGCAATGAGTGTGTATCTCATTTAATTTAAAGATTTTATAATTGATGGGGTGGAGAATATGAAATGCATTGATGATTCTTAACACAATACTACATACATGCATGCATACATACATACATACACACATATATATACATACATAATACATTCTATGTCATTTATGATAGAAGCTGAATTCTCACAATTAATTCATTCACATTTATTATTAATACAATTTAAGAATAACATTAATATTAAAAACATACTATTGAATACATTATTAAGAATGCTTGCATGATATGTGGTGTAGTTATGCAATTCACTGGATGATCAACAGCTTTTTTTCACCAATTATTTAAAATTGCTCAAAAGAATTATGTATATTTAATGCTTTATACATTGGATTAAATGAAATAGATGCATGTACAAGTATGATTGAAATCTAAAAATATGTATTTTGTACATATACATATGATTGTAATTACTTTTACCTGAGTGTTCCTAGATCAAGATCATGTGTACTGTATTTATATGCTTACATACCCAATAAATATTGCTGACTGTTTTATTTAATATTATTTAACAACAATACACTGAGATATCTTATTTGTATTTAATACATTGTTTTTTAGTATAAAATTATACATTCAAGCTTAAGTGACATTTGGTCAAACATTGCTTGAGTCTCTTGCTTTAAATGTATCTGGAAAATATTAATGAGAGCTAATATCTGAAACAAACTATCCAGGATATATATATATTATATATATATATATATTATATATATATATACCTATATATAATTATATATTATATCTTAATATATATCTATATCTATATATATCAATATATCTATATAGATAGATATATAGATATATAGATAGATATATAGATATAGATATATTGATAAATATAAACTTGTTTCTTACTCATTAATTTAACATTCATTTTGCAATGTGAGTAGACAGACCCACTGGCACCAATATGTTGCTAACTTATCAATTCAAATTCTTTTCCTTATCACTATCCAGGCTTTTTTTAAAAAAAGATCCAGCCCCCTGCTAGCTTTAACTATTCACAATCACATTAATTAGCCTGGTCTAATGCTCAGAAGCATTGCTAATTAGTCTTATAGTATAAGCAGTAGAACCTGGGCTAATCACCAAGGATTTTTATGAGAGCATGTTTAGGGATTTAACAAATGTAATTTGACAGAAGTCATATTTATTGTGAATGATCATTAAACAATCATTACTTAGTTGAATCATCAAATGTCTAATGGGAGTCAGGATTATTCTGATAATCTTAAATAATGGACACTAATTTTGTTATTCACTCCCACTTTTCTCCTCACCCACCCAATACCTGGCTCCATCTATACAAGGGTCTTTTTTCCCCAGAAAGAACTCCCTTGTGCCAGCAGGGATTAAAGCAACTAAACTGAAAGGCGGCTGAGCTTCCGGGAGCCAAAGCCCCTGTGGTGCTATATTCTATTACCGGCACACCCTCTCCAATGCTGGGCTGGAAACGCTTAAAAATATATCCTCAAGGGCTGAATTTATTTTAACACCGTTTATATTTTATTGAAAGGGCAAACTTTTCCACCCTAAGCTACTATTAAAGGTTTTTTCAAATTACTTTCCTGTAGCTATGACATTGTTCTGATTTTAGAAACTTTCTCAACATCCAATGTTGAGTTTTAGATATAGTTTTTTTTTACATATAGACATACAGCAGCATAGAAAAAACACATGGCCCACCTACGGACTCAGAACAGAAAAAACACCTTACTGTCACAGAGAAGGAAGCAGCATTTTATTAGACTACGAAAGTACCAATTATTCAGAGGATTTTTCATGTTACCCAGATGTCTCAGTTCATATGTCTCTGGGTGCAGTAGATCTCATTGAAAACAATATCTAACATGATTTATTGTATAGCTTGGATCAGAGGCCACAGGAATGATATGGCAGAGAACATATGTATATTATATGTATATTGTATCATATGGATATTTTACTCATTAGACAGAGAATAGCACAGGATATTATATTTTAGCAGAGGCAAGCTTTAGGCTTTTAGTAGACAAGACAGTGGCAATATTATTGAAGTATTACGTAGTTTGAGCTGTTTAGATGGATGGTGTACAACACTTGGCTTAAATCTACATTTTAGCAAATTTTCTGTCATTACCATAAAAGGATATACTTTATAGCTCCTAATCTAATATTGATACACTTTCTAAAAAATATGTTACGCACTTACAAATATGCCCATATATACACTTCAATTTAAAGTCTGGGACTCAACATAGTCATGGATAATACATTTTTTATTAACCTTAAATAACTGAGAAAAACTAACTACACCAAAATACACTAACATTGCTGGAAACACCATTCCATGTACTATACACAAAGTCAAAATGAAAATTTAAAATGCTATTGTGAGTATTTATTTTGACTATTTCACACATATATGCTTATCATTAGTATCAGCGATGTCATGGTCTTATCAACCACCCCACATTTAGCATTGGAGTTAGACACAAACAATGCATGTTTTTTTCCAGTTATAAAAACGTAGGCACACTTTCTGTGTTTACAAAGGCCCACCTCATTTAAATGGCTTGGTCGGTTGGACAAGTTTTGGTGACCTGGAGCAAGAAAATGACCTTTCTGCTTTTCAGTGTGTATTGTACAGGATACAATGAAAGAATAGAAGGTACAGGTGATGCTGGGACAACATAAATCACCCTTTGATTATAGCTCTGTCATATCTTGTTGGGATGTGGGTGTTAGATAGGATAGACAGTTAGGCTGAAAAGCACAATTGGAAATGGTGCAAAAGTTGCTGGAATTTTAAGGCACGTGCCATCTGAAGAAACTAGAAACTTCTTAAACTAATTGTGATCTCAAAAGTATGTATGGTGAATGATAACTGAAGAAACCGCCACATGAAAATGACCTAAAAAGTCAACTATGACAAGCATTCATTTTAGATGTAATGACCTTATGGCTATGCTAATTGAGCAATTATGGCACCTGAAGGGATTTCTTCTAAGACAGTTATACTCATTTTGCAGGGCAATGGGTCATTGTAAAGACTATATTTTGGAGAAAAAAAATTACAGTGATTAGTTAGTATGCAATAAAAAGTGTTTTGGAACTATAATAATACACCCCTAAAGGGCTTCCCTGGACCATTTAGTAAAAAAAAAAAAGAAAAGAAGCAACCATGACCTTACAGAGAGGCATCATCCTATCATGTATTTAGTATAATTGCAGCTATTGACAGTCATTTGAACTGGACATATTATGATGTCCCCTATTTATCTCACTTAAGCAAACATAAATCTGTGTGGTGTGAAAAAATGTTAGGAATATTCTTAACGAAAGTCCGCCTAAAAATATTTTGGAAAACCTTGCTCCAGGAATTGATGTCGGCCTCTTCACTGAATATTCTCGATTACCTATAAATAAACTGAACCATCTCATATGAAATAGCTGATGTAGTTTGTGCCCAGGAAAATTAGCAAACTGGGAGTATAGGAATAATTGCTTGGGTAATGCTAACTGGACTTGAACCCTAGTGATCAAAATAAGAGCAAACATTCATGGCTGGAGCAGCCTAAACCTGTCACACGTGTCGGTGGTGCTGAGGCTTCAGGTGTGACTGATTGGGAGGAAGTCCTGTTATCTATAAGTTTGCTTTGTGCCCTCTAGGGCAAAGCCTATCATCAGACATGAGGGATGTTTTCCAAAATACCCTATACGTTATCTACCTATTATTAATATAATATAAAAATATATTATGGTTTGTATTCTATTTTATCACCAAAAAGGGAAGTCCTAGAGGTTCTAGCCCCATAAGGGACTCGTTTATACTAATTTTAATTAGTGTTAAGTAGTTTGTTGCTAATATATCAGTGATTTATGGGGTATATATGGAGGAGTTGTTAAAGCTCGTGGAAACTGAAATAAAAAGGAATTTTTGAATTATACAGTTGTACAACATAGTTTTCACTGAATTATTTTATAGAATTATTGTATTTAGGAATTTAATATATGGCAAAAAGCCTATGTATTTATTCTGGTTAAGGTGATTTATAAGGGATGTTTAATAGATATTGAAATACTGAGAGTGATAAACTTTCTTTTTCAGCAAGTTTATTTTAGCAGAAGACCATTGCCTCTATTAAGGAAGCATCACTTTGAAAAAAAATGTCTTTTGTTGCTAAGTCCTCTGTGTAAGATGATAGAGATGTTATGGCTGGTAGCACAGCATTCTTTGCTTACCCTGCTGTCTGACCTGAGTGATTCATTCCAAATTGCCTCCATAATCTCAAGTGGCCAGTTCTAGCAAAACTGGACAGTCAAACCGGCACTACAGCCAGCAGTCCCTGAGGGGTAAACACTAGCTTCTTCTGAGCCAGGGGTCAACAGGATACTTGCAACACAAAACGTCTTCAAATTAAAGTTAAAAGAGGGGCGATGGAAAATCCGTTCAAAGAATAATCCAATAATCAATACATGTCCAATAATCAGTATGCCATTCATTGATAGCAGTGATGAACAATATAGATATTTTTGTTCAGACTCTGAAGTCGTCTTGTTAATATGATGGTCTAACTATGCTCCATTTGTCACCTATCATGTATTGTATTACAAATTAAAACCATAGCCATACAGCATGTTAAAATAGACAAGTTAGATACCTCCATTAAAATCTTACATCATTTTATTTGTTTATTATCTTGTTCTTCTAAGTTATATAAATAATATCTGAATTCAGTAACTATCTATGAAGTATGGCCTAACTACTACACCCATTATGGTTCTTCTTCCACTTAGTTACTTTGCGCACAGGCCAGATATTTTGGAAATATCAGATGTATATACACTATTGCTTATATAGAAGTGTTAATGTTTTGGAGATATTTGATTAAAAACTTTGAAAATATCCATTCCTATATTTGAAATATGTAAAGTCCCCTGTACTGGTCCTTAGCTTCACCCTTTTTTAGGTTGATGGCTTTGACACAGACTGGTTGACATTGAACCTTGCTGGCATTTGGAGTGTTAAGATATCTGGGAAATTTGCTAATAATCCCACTGCACCAACCAAGAAATCAAAACATTTCCCTAAGCACCTACCATAAGGTTCTCTTGTATTTGTGAGATTAATAAAGCCCAGACAACATTGTACACACCTGCGGTTTTGCATCTTTATCCTTACATGGCTCTTTCCTGGCTGCTAAAGAAAAGATGGAAAATAGATTTCTTTTTACCAGAAGTAATCACTCTGCACTATTTATTGCTGTTAACCAGGAATGATGGAGCGCATATACATAGGGGAAGAAAGCAAAAACAGATACAATAGTGTGATATTGTAAAAAATGTATATATTTATAAAGTGTAAGTTCCACTCACAAAAGGACTGGATAAAGCAGGCTCATCAATTGTCACGCTTCTAAAACTGTATTTTGCATTCTGTAAAAACAAGCATAAACCAGGATGGTGCAGTATCTTCAATACAGTTGTAGAAGCTTGACAATTGATGAGCCTGCTTTCAAGTATTTCAAGATAACGTTAATTAAATAATTATGTTAGATAATTTACATGCTTCTGAGCCTGAAGTGGAGCTACCGTTTGTCCAGCAGGTTTAAAGCACTTTAAATTTAGAAGCTTTTACTAGCCCCATTCTCAACATATAGCTTTTAAATACATTTCAGGGTGTCGTTGGTAGACTTTCTGCTCCCTTCTTTTTTATTAGGTACTGCTGTGGATGTAATGTATGTTAATTTTTCATGCTGGTTTTGTGGTCCTAGAAGCAGAGGCATAATATAATCATGCGTTAACAAGGTACAACTAGGCAAAAGGTGCCAGTGGCTTCTACTCGTCTTACTATTAACCGTACCACATCTTCTCATGAGGAAACTAGCTGTTACATAGGAAGGCCCAGGTGATGTTTCCACCGGGCAACTTAATCAGACTAATCTGAACATTAATCTAAACCTTAACCTTTCACTAACGATCCACATAAGCAAACTAACTTGTATGAATTCCTAAATAGATGTAAATCAATCAAACGTTGTTGGGTGATTGGTGCCTTGGGGAAAATTTCTTAAAAAAACAAAACTAAAACCAACGGTTAAAACCTGCGTTAAAAAGTTAGTAATCAATCATAATAATAATTCAAACATTTTATGTTACTTATAACTATTATGTAGCATTTGGCTTTATTTGATTTACACTTTTCGTATTATATTAATAACAGCTATTATGTAACATTTGGGATTATTTACTGAACAATAAGTGAATTTAGATTTCAGCGTAGCAATGCATGAAGCAGGGCCAAGTTGACCACAGGGGAAACTCATCAGGGTTAGAACTTTATCATCTACGGCTAAATAGCTCACCTTAGCTGACCTGCAAGTCATAATTTAGTGAATAAACCAATCTGTTATTACATCTGTTCTATGGCCTTGGCATCCACTTCAGAGGGACTACATATCCAGCTGGTATAGGGATGGCTCAATAGCTGGGCCCTGAGGGAGAGCAAACATACAGTAAAGAAAAACAACGAACTCTATGAGAAGCATCAGCACAGGAGGACTTCATCCAAACAAATCATCATCAGTCATGCTCTGAGTATAGGGTGACATAGCTGGCACAGACGTGAAGGATAACATTGAGCAAGGACATAATAACATCAGTGCTGTATTATATACTTTCCTAGTGATAACTTATTATAGAATGCCTTATATGAGGATGGTAGTATATAATTTGCCCTCTGAGATTACAAATGTATCTATATTATGTACAGATATGTTATAACTGTAGTGTAACTGGAAACAGTTACAGAGAGACTTCAGGACAATACTATGCCTTTGGCAGATGTGTTTCTTGGTTCTAAATGTTCTTGGAAATTGAAGCAATGTGCTGTGTGGGTTTAAAACACTAACCCGCTGAAATGTTTGCCTCTAGGATTACCTTTTCCTATAATATAATTCAACATAATTTTTAGACACGAACCATGAGCTTGCTTCCTTACCACGGAAGTAAAGAAATGGACAATTCAGCCTTATCTAATATCTAAGTCTCATCCTGGACTGCTTTCTTTGAGGGCTACAAATCCCTACGTGCTAAAGCATTGCCCGGAACTGTATTACACTATCCAAAAATACTAACTCTTTAATGTCGCACATTGAGTTTAGCAAATCAACAAGTCTAGATTGTAAGCTTGTTTGAGCAGGGCCCTCCTCACCTGTTGTCAATTTGTTATGTTACATACTACTTGATATGTCCTGTATACCCATTGTACAGCGCTACAGAATTTGATGGCGCTATATAAAACAATAAATAATAATTATTATTATTATCTGAATCCCCTTTATTCATTCAGGTTTTTCAGTTATACCATTCTAATAAAAAAGAATACTGATAAAGATGTTGCCATCAAATTAGTCAAGAATATTAAGACACATGACCCTGGGAAATCACATGCAAGTTGGTAGTTATAGCTCACTGTAGCTTGAGTATTAGAGTTGCTAGTATTGATTAAACCAGGGGTAGCTAATATGAAGATATACAACTGGTTTAAACTCCTACTTCCATGGAAAAGTTAATAATAACAGATAATGCTATGATGTCTACCGTGATAACAGTTAAATATTGTCACTGACATAGTTTTTTTTATGTTAAAGATGCTGTTGCACAATCATTGCACTCTGTGTTAAGCAGACTATCCTTAGTTGGTCTGTCATTTTACTTTTTTAACACAAAGATTATTCACATATACACCAGTATTCAAGTATTTTTGACAACCTATCAGTGCATTTATTGTGTGACATTAAATGGAAAAAGTTTGGCCATTTAACTGTATTAGGAATAATGTTTCTAAAAGTGTTAAATTTACATGATTCCCCACTTCAAGAATTTTGTACAGAGTTCTATTGATGACAAGGCAAATACTTTCTGTAGTGAAGCAACCCAAGTATCCATTAATGAAAGGGTTGGTATAGCAAGCATTTGCATTTAGGGCATCTTAGCACTAGTAATACAGGAATATATGTCCTCCCTTGATTTTTAAGCCCATGAACATTATATGAGGTTTTATTATTTTGGTTGGGGATTGGTGTAGTGTGAGAAATACAAAATGCATCTATCAGGGCTGCTGCAGCTACCTGAACCATACCGGTATAATTACAGGGCTGCAGCAGGAGGTACAGTGACTGGAGAGATTAGCATTAAATTTCAATTCACCTCTGTGTGGCTTATGTTGTCACGTTCATAAATGACATCACAGGTTTAATAGGATTTTCAGGGTGAAAATATAGAGTATTTTAGGGGATATACCATTCATTGTTGAAAATGCAGCCGTTCCTCATTAAGGCTGCTTAAAAATATGCTACATATTCAGAACATGCATTCACCCATTAAAAATGAAAATATAAAAGATCATTTGCAACAAATCATATTTAATTTTCTTTTATTTACATTTTAGTGAACAAGGTAGACATAACACCACAAAACATATGTGATTGTCCATGTTTATCTGTAAAAAAAACAGTAAATAAATAGTTACCAACACAAATATCCTAACAAATAAAAAAAAAGGATTTGTCAATATCCCTGACTTGGGACATCACATTCTATTCTGAGAACCGTGTAGCAGCCTTATCTGGCAGTGAATAAAACCATTATATCCAATATAGAGAGATACATCTGATTTAGATTAATCCAGGCAGTGTAACCTCCTATCATTAAAAAAATATTAATACCATAGGGAAAATTAGGCAGTGATAAATTGTTATTGATTTCAAGCTGATTGGTATGGCACTGGTATTGGTATGGCAGCAAAATACACAATGGGTTAAAACTACTCAGGATCACCTCACTGACAATATTTGCACATATAACTAAACAGAAATAAATACTGTTAGCAAATCCTACATTTTTTTTTTTCATGGAAAAAGTAGATCGACATAAACAATGTCATTTAAACAAATGAAGATGCCTCGAAAGGTCAAAGCTGGTCCAAGAAAATCGAGCTCACGATTCAACGTTCTTTCTCTGAGTGTCGGATGGAACAAGATTAAAGAACCGGACTGCTGTGTGTGATATGCTAATGCCACCATGTGTCCTCATCATAACCAGCATGCTCTCCTAGGAGAACAAAGTGCAAAAGTGTTATGGGCAGTTCCTGGGTCTGCACACATCCCTCAGTTTATTCAGACTGCTTGGGTACCCAAGTGAACTTCCATCCTCCTTCATTATCCCGGCGTACAAAAGCCTGTCCTTGAGAGAAGCTGTGGGTCTTCACATTGTTGTGGGGGCTCAAGGAAGTAGAGAAGGCAACTTCGGTTTTGTTTGGAGATACATCTGGAGTGTAGTAGATGGGAGAAGCAAATGGGCTAACAGGTTGACTTCCAGGCAGTGATGATGTGGAGCCACAGTGGGATGGAGAAAGATCATGTAGATATGGAGAATCCTGGCTGTAGGTGCTGGCATCCTGGCTATGGGTAGGAGTAACCTGTGCTGTACCGTAACCAGAGGAGGGAGAGCCCTGGATATTACAGAAGTCTGCCCCCTGCAGGTGGTGGAGAAGATGTGAAGACAAAGCACTGTAGTTAGCTGAGTCTGACTCATCAATGGTGTTGACATCTTTTAGTCCAAGGGTTTGCAGAACCCATGTGTCTACTGTAGAGCTGGTTTGCTTTTCGCAGGCAGTGAAGTAATCGTAGAGATTTCTCTTGGCCTTTTTGGCTTGGCTGTCTGGGGAGGAGAGTGAGCTCTCCCTGGTTTTTCTTTTCTTTGGAGCACCAAATGACGGCAGGCTGTCTTGCGACATCAATTTCTGCAAAGCACAAGGTTACACTTTCTATTAGAATCTACATGGTAGGCAATCATATAATATCGATTAAGCAATCAACTGCTTACACTGCCTAGATCTTTATATTTGTCTGCCTTGTAAATCACTGCTTTTTATTTGAGTGTTTGTCTGTGGCAGGATTTGTGGAAGAAAAAAAAAATCTATGAAAGATGGATTAGTGTCTGGCATTCCTGCACTCTGATAAAAAGACTGCTTTTCTGTGGCTGAAGTGGTTAGGACTTGGCTTAGCACCGCAGGGGATCCCAAGCAGGTACAGGTGCAATTTGCAAGCACGCTGCATTTTTTGAACAAAACAATACCGCACACAATGGGATCTTTTCACTTTATAGCCGATCCGGGTGAGAGTCAAGCAGGGTGTTAACCCATACCTACTTTACACTTCATAATTACTCCAAGCAACGTGTTCTTCCAGTGATGGCAGCTTCAATTAGCATAGTAGAGGAGAGTAAAGTTAACAACAACACGCGTGCCAGAGTGTTCTTATCTTGGAGATCCCTATCAAACTTCCTTCAGCAATCTACTGATTCTCCAGGATTTTATCTACAAATTAGGTCATTAGCAGCTGGATCACTATCAGGTAAACTGTAGATATGGAACATCCTTTCACTATCTAGCGATTAGCACCTAGGTGTTTGTGAAACCAGGAAACATTACTTGATAAAATCTTGTAGGACATGATTACACACCTTAGCCTTTTCTTCTAAGCTTTTCACATACGTGGAGTTCAGGTACTGCTTTAGTTTGTTGTTTTCCTCGTGAAGTCTGGCCAGCTCCTCTTCTTTCTGAATCAGAGTATCTTGGAGCTAGAAGATCAAGGAACAGAATTAGAGTTAAGTCTGCATAGAATTTGGACAAATTTAAGATTAAACATAGAAGTGGTAAGTATGAAACTAGTGTTGATATATTTGTAAGTATATTATGTAGGTGTGTGTAAACTATATAAGCAATCCATAAATACGAGTAGTTGTGTAAGCAAACACTTTTGAGTGATGATCCATATCACATGCTGAGACTTTTTTTGAATGTCAATAGGATAGATGAGACTTTCTTAGTTGTGCTCACCAATGGGTCTGAATTACATGAACTCGTGCAGTGCTAGGACATCCTAAATGAGCAAATCAAGCAGTGCATTTCAAACCAAATGAAATTATATTTACCTGCTTATTCGCGAACATTTGAGAAGAGAGCTGGTCACCCCACAAGTAATCACCTTGGAACAGTCCCCCAAAGTTATATGGCTCTCCTAGTAGAGAAAAATAAAATAAAATGTTAGAATTATACTAAAAGATAAATGATGTTGCCAGTTAACAATTTAATGTGTAATATCAAAATGTGTGTATAAAAACGTGATTGTAACTCAAGATAGGGTAGCATGATCTATTGTAATTGTGTAATACTGGGCACCAGGGCTCGATTACTCCTCTTGCTTCTATAGGTGATCAGTGGTCACTAGTGGAAGGGGATACTTACCATGAGAGTGTGGGCCTTGGTTGCTTGATTTGTTGTCCAGGAGACCAGAAGCCCAGAGAGAAACCCAAGTCTCCTTGGAAACATCAACAGTAGAGGCTGATGTTGAAGAGAAGTATGGGCAGTCATAGCTCTGACCCCCTGCAAAGTATTGGTCTTGGCAAGCCAGAATGGTGTTCTGTAAAATCAACACAGGAGGAGTACTTGGTTAGATATGGTGAAAAAAACAGAGCTTTGTATTCCTGCAAAAGAAAGACTCTTTGGGGAGGTAATGCTAAATTCTCTCCTGTAGGACACCAGATATAGAGACTACATTGTCCTGTAGAAAATAAGCCCTCTGCTTTGTGAATAAAAATCCAGATCAGCTGGCAATGACATTTTACCCAACAACTGAGTTCTCTTCACTTGCCAAAACCCACTGAAAGCAGACTACTAGTTTCCATCAGAACTGACCCTTTCACTAAGCAGTATTTCTGCAAGATGTACAATGCAACAATTTCATTCTACAATCAGCAAATGAAACCAAAGCAAACCTAAATGCATACAGTAAACCAAGAACCCCAGAGATAACTTGTCCACAAAACAATAAATATTTTGAGGAGAGGAAAATGTATAATACAATATGAAATGGTATCAGAGGGGTTCTATGTCACTACTGTGTGATGATAGACCTCCGCAGGACTTATCTCCCACATCAGGGACTTGGAGAAACTTTTCCTTGTGCTCTGCGCAGCACATACACTTGCCAAAAAAGGGATACCAGCGCTTCCAACTCTGCTCACATATCTAATTACAGGTAAATCCAACAAAACTAGGACTTCCAAAAATCTACCAGAAATTGATCACCGCATTCTAGAGCATGTCAGAACCTCAAGCATTTTCCCCCCTGTACAATGCTTGCAGTAATCTGCAAGCAATGTAACCAAATAGTTACATATTGGATAATAAGAAAGATACCCTAAATTTAAGTACAATATAAAAAAGCCCAGAAAAGGCAAGCAGTTACTTTCAAAGCAAGAAGCACACGACTAATCACTTACCATGTTGTTGTTGCTTGAATTAGATATTGGCAGACAGGTTTGTGATTTAAGTCCCACTGAGCTTTAAATGAGAATGAGGAAGGCTAAGAGGAGGCAGCCTTATTCTAAGAGAGCTCCAGCAACGCCTCCAGGGCTTTGCAAACCCACGAATCTGATTCGATGCCAATCTGTCAAATGTGTGACGTCAGCCAGCTCATACAGCACAAATCAAAGCCATGCATATGTACACATTAATATGCAGTGTAAACACACCCCATGCAGACTGGTGTTACAGTGTCTCCTCCTAATTAAGCCCTAATCATTAGCTCCTATAAACATCATTTAAAGCGTAATGGAATGGATGAAAAATAGACATTTGTCTATGCAGCACACATGCAAGCAAAATACTTTTTTTTCTGTAGATTTTCTGTATTATATTTTTATTGTAGCAGAATAATTCTAATACAAACAATATAGAGATCTCAAACGTGGTAAACGTTTACACGATCGATGTATGCTAAATATGCTAGCATCTTGGCAATTCCATACACATAGACATTTAAGTACCTTGGTGATATATATATATATATATATATATTATATATGTGTGTGTGTGAGAGAACAGTGATTCATTGGCTTTCTTGTATACTATAAATAGTTAAATTAAGTAACATGACCTGTCTTTATTAACAAGTTAACAACCTGTGGCCCGTGCTAGCTAATGACACAATGGCATATGGATATGTTCTATTATTTCACCCAAGAGGACACTTTATTCTGTTAACCCATTACCAAGACTCAATGACTTTGTTAATAGGGTAAATTGCATCCATTCTCTCATCGCAAACATATTTTTTGGTAATTTCTAGGGAATAGCTTGCCTATCACCCCCTGAGAAATGTATTTGCAAAGCACTGATTGTTTTACCAGCCTGCACACTCCTAAATCCTAATCACAGATCCAATGTCTGATCGGATTTATCTTTTAATCATTATTACTTTATTCATTATTTTTTAATATATTTTTTATACTGGGGTGGGAGTGCTTTTTGTACTAGACAGGAAAGCCAAATGGCACTGTATGTGTTTATTTTAATCCATTTGAAGGGATGAATAAATATTGTTTGTTTTGCAATTTAATACATGAGCGATTCATTAACACACCTCTTCACTGGATTGATGTATATTTGCCATTCTGTTTTACAAACATTGTAAACTCTGGTCTTGTGTAATGTGTTCGTCTGTCAGCTTTTAGCTAAATTTACAATAAAGCTGATTTTCGTATCACAAAAAAAGAAAACAAAAAAATCGTTAATTTACTCTTGTTTTATTAAAAAAAGGAACAGATTTTCCAAAAAAAAACCAACGTTTTTTTTGTTACTAAATATAATCTGAAACTGAAGCCAATCAATACATTTCTTAAAAAGTGTCTCCAAAATATCACTGCTTAGTAAATCTGTAGTTCTAGGAGTGATTTAAGGAATCAGTTGGATGGAAACTCAGGATTTAGATACGGTCATGTGGAAAAATAATGAAATAATTATATAAATAAATATATATAAATATATTATAAAATAATAAAAAACAAAATACTGATTTTTATTAAATGTTTTGCATGCCTGATGATGACCTTATGTGCCGAATCTTCACACGTAAGAAAAACAGTATTAATCATGTTTAATATTGAACAAAACCTAGTTGCTTAGCTCCTATGGTTGTGTTTTATCATTTTCCTGCCAATACTCTTGCTTTTTCAGTAGGCTCTGATGGTAAATTCGAGGTATAAATTACTCTGAAAGGCAGCAAACTTCTTATTCGACATGAACTCTAGATATGTGGTTTTTTTTTTTTAAATATGCTGAAGATAGGATACAAATTTGACTGGGATTTACCACAGATGTAGAGAAAATGTGTCTTTGGAAATTGATACATTTTGTCAAAGTGTATCTGAGTTATTTACAATGTTACCGTAAGCTGCTTTTTAAACTTGGCCAGTAAAGATCGGACCCCAAGGCAGTAAACTAGCATTTTCAAGCACCTACTATGTTTGCAATGTTCATTTGTAAAGCAGCAACTACGGAACGTGGTATATTACTTCAAACACTGCCCTCTGTCGGCTACTTTCCAGAACTGCCAACATGTGTTACTCAAAAGGGCAATTCAGAAGATTTTTTTAGTTTCTAAACACATACATAAATAAGGATTTAATTTTCAGTGTTTGCCTCACAGTTCTCCCAGGGTCTTGATATCACTATAAAATGTGTTACATGATCAGATGGATGAGTAGAACCAGGGTTCTAGTAAACTACACAAATCCAGAGGGTTGGCTCTTACTCTTCATGTCCCAACGAAGTAGAGACGAGACTGTAAATTCGTTTGAAGATATTGGTATAAAACATTGTAATAACCAGTAAGAAAAAAATAACTACAATTGGGTATTTTGAAACATCTTGTCCACGGTTTACATTTACAATGCCAAACTGGGGAACCGAGAGTCACATAGCTAGGAATGGTTCACAGCAGATTTGGAATTACACAGTCCAGAGATGCCACCAGGTTCAGGTTAATTAGTCAATAATTGGATGTTTAGGCAATGTGAAGGAAACTCTAGAGAGCATAGTGCTAGTAGACCCCAAAAAGGTAGTGTTCCAATCACATGAAAATATAATTTACATTTAATGTGGGACCATTTCCACTTTATAAAGCTCCAAACTTTTAATATTGCAAAGTCTGCCATAAAAAAACATTTCCACATGGCAATGTCAAATTCATTTTAGGAAGAAGGAGGTCTTGCCACCGGATATGTCTTTGTGTCATCTGGGTAGCTCCATGAAATTTGTATGCATCTGCATACCTTCTACCCAACATTTACCTCAGTAATGGTGTCCAGAGAGGGCTTTACATTGCAGGACAGTCTCAGTAGGTTAAAAGCAACGCAGAACCACTGATTCAGCTCCATAGTAGACACAACAGTCATGTAAGGATTAGATAGAACTTGTCAAGACTGTTGTACTTAGTGATGGGCTAAGTAATATATTGCCATATAGTGTGCTTCAGATTGTGCTTTGAATTTGCACAGTGTATTCCTTACTTTTTTGTATCTCATACACTCTGTTGTCACTAACCAAACAGCTCCACAGGCACTAATGTGCCCATGCACAATAAGACCACTGCAAAGGAAAATATGTCCCCCCAAGGCCAGACTACTTCTGGCAGCAGTAGTTTCTATGGAGGATGCTTAAGATGTCAGTTTAAGATGTTTGAATGCTGCCTCTTCTAGGAATGTATTAACTGATGGGCAAAAAAGTGTGGAAGTGTGGTATAAGACTTAAGAAATAATTAAGCAATGAAGCTCAAAATGCATCAAGTATGAGTCTTGAGCTCTGTCTATGTGAAATATATTACTTTAGTAAATTCACACTGCTATTGAGATCACGTTACTCTAGTTTTATTCCTGAGATGTTCAGCCATTTATTTATTTATTTTTTTTTCCTGGAAAAAATATGGACTGTGGAATATGTTCTTTCACTATGATAAATAATATGTTTATGACCTGGTATTCAAACTATATAACAAGAAAAGCTTCATCAAAGACTTCTAAGACTGTAAAAGTTTCAAATCATTGCAAGTCCTCTCACCTGAAGACAAGCAAATCCTGGAATACAAGCAGTAAGCATTTCTGTCTCTAGGGGCGCTGTTAGGAAAAGGTTTAGTTTGCTTGTGAGCGTCTCCGTCTTGCTGGTGAAAAGGAGTTGATTGTTGGCATACAGTAGTTGAATTTTTCGGTCCTCTCAGTTATGCTTTTACTGACATGTAAGAGGTTACATTTGTATACTAAGGTATACATTTATTTCAAGTATAATAATTTTGTATATACACTGCATTTCATGTTCCCAGTGTAACAAAAGTATTTTCAATTTGTAAAACTACTCCACTCTGCATTTTTATTTTAAATTTTTCTGAAAATTTTCTTTTTTTCCCTTTTTTTTAATGGAAAAAAGGGAAAACTGAAAAAATTTCCATGAATTTTACATCTCTGATCATGACCCAGCCAGTTACTGCTGGTGCATTGATGTCAAAAAGGGCTGCCAGAGGACCCAACTGGTGTGAATAAAATAAAAAAAATACCTTTATATATATATATATATATGGTTCCTACTCTCCAAAATTGTAATATGCATTAATGTGACTATGTTGTTGAAATGCCAAATTATTCTTAATTATCCCATTGATTCCTTATTAACTCCTTACTGACAAAGCCTGTACATGTACGGGTTCAGAATGCATTGTTTTCAATGGGTTTAGGGACCGCCAATTGTCCTTAAGGGCTTAACAGAGGAGCATCCGGTTCTCATTAAGCACCATTAAATAAATATCTGTAATTTTAAATATTAGTATTTCCTGCCATCAGCAAGGGTTCAATTTGGAATTTGTTAAACATTTTATACTCGTCTCCTATAAAACTGAAGTCATATGTGCACTCCAGGACATTTTGCATGTCTGAACATGTCCTAAACGCACCTTCTGGTTTAATGTAAAAATACGCAAGTTTATGCGGACCTTACAAATAATATATCATATAATGCACATTGGAGAACATTTTACAGCGTCTTGAGCCTTTTACTGTATACATTCCTTGGCTTCTATCTCAATGTCAATCTATTGAAGCAGACATGTACTTAAGGACCCTGCCCTTGCATAGAGTCCAGCTCAATACATAAGTCCACAATCTGAAGTCCTGCTAGAGTTGCAACGTTTTTTGATAAATGACTACTTCACGTATATTCATATGATATGGATTAATGCCATGGCTGCCATGTGTGGGGTAGTGGCGGAGTACTAAAAGGATTACTTAGGTTCAGGTGGTGCATGCACGGTAGTTTAGGGGTTTAGATCATCTAGCATTAAATACGGTAAAGACCACAGAGCAGAGCTAAGTTGCTTACTTGAAGGGAAAGATAATGATCTGTATCGCTTTGATATAAAAAAAATAACAGCTCCAAACCCAACTTCATGAACTTCAGTGACCTAACTAGTTAACTCCCTTAGTTTACAAAAGTGCTTGTACTACATTTCCTTGCTTATTCCTATGACACTGAAAAGGTTAAGGAGCCTGATTTACGAGTATTTGTAGCCGGCTGCCATTTTCTCTGTGTCTGCAATGTACAAGCAGCTCCTGCAGTAGTTGTGTTGATATTTGACTAACAATGGCTTTATAATTATCATGCAAATGATGGACAAAACAAAACCAGGAATTTAACTCTGGAGTTTTGAAGACACACGAACAGACTTCATTAAATAACAAATGTTATAAAAATCTAATTATCATAGTGAAGTTAAAAGGATAACTTAAATTTAATGTCTTGTATATAGATATATATAAAATTATTTGCGAGTAGCATAGAAGTTAATTACCTAAAAGTTTTTGATCTTCACGCCAGTTAAAATACATAATGTGACAAAGTTGTACATAATTTTTGTGATAAACAATATATATAAATAATGATTTAATGATGATAATCCGATTCAAGGTAAAGAATTTCATTTTTGCAGCATTCGTTTTCGGACAATGAATTTCATTTTCAGACAACTGCGTACAAATGACAAAAGGAAGCCTTTTTTAATTCGGAAATGAAATTTGCAACAATAGCACTGCACCAGTGGATACATACACCCAGCATTGATGGGCAGCAGTAGTATTAGTAGGGCACTGGGTAGACACTGGCAGATATACACTTCCAGCCCTACAGTATAGGACACTAAATTTTCCCCAAAATTAAAACAATTTTTAAAGAATTGATTCTTCAGAGTAAGGAGGGAGCTGTAACAGAGACAGGCCTTAAGTGTTCTGGCGCCCTCTGCGGACTACTCCTCTGGCGCCCTCATCCCCATAAAAAGAAAGGAAACAAATTTTGTAACAAACAACTAGCTTTCATTAAAGATAGTTTATGTGCAAGTGCAAACAAGTACAGTAATATATAACTGGAAACAATGGAAACAATAATATACATTAAATACAAGGAAAAAAACAGCTAATCCTCTGTAACAAAAACATTTTTTTAAATATTGAAAAAATTGGACCCCAGAAAGCATTTCCTTGGGCCCCGCTCCAGGCTCCCTAGCACGCAATCACTCCCTCCGCTACCACACCAAAAAAAAAAAATTGCCACACTTACTGCAGATTAGGGGAAGACTGTGAAAGTCAGTGCAGTTTTCCCTCCTTCTCACCCTGATCATGACTTTGAGAGGTCCTCTCCCCTGCAATCATTCCCAGTCCCTTTGTCCCTCATTTACTAAGCCATACCTCTCCTTTCCTTCCTCCCTGTGAACTACAGATCAACACATATAAACAGCACTTGCATGTATAGATCACATACAAACCCCATATTTGCAGGTATGCATACATGATGTATGGAAACAGCATATCAGGTATAGATCATCAGACTCAACACAAAAATCAAGCTTTGCAGGTATAGATCAATTCAAAAATCACATGTTAACTCAGCGTTGACGGAATAGATCAAATAAACAGAATCAGGCATTCAAACCCTTTATTTGTAGGTATACAATAATAATGTATGGAAACAGAGTGTACCAGATTCAGATCAATCGATCTGTAAGTCAATTGGAATACACATATAAACCCAGCATTAAAGGTATAGATAACCCCTAAATTACAGCATAGATCACAGGTTGCACACAGCAAAGCCAGCCCTGGTGTTCACATTGCCCACATAGAACCTGATCAGCACCCAGATTACACACATATTACAGCCCAGCCTGAGCCAACTTCGTCCCCTAACAGCCCACTGTTAATTAAACTTGCCTACCATTTTATCATATGCTAGGAACTCTCTGTAAAATTTCAACGAATCTCTGATTTTAATACTGTCTTATAACACCATATTTTTATTTCATCTTATTGGCTGGGACCTAGAAATTACATTGAAAGCCGTAATCAGTAAAATCTATTATTTTTTTTTCTTTTTTTACCACTTTGTAAATCACACCCAAAATCTCTAGATATAAACTCATTACTCATCACTTACTTTCATTGAATAGTAAATGAATCATTAATTAACCTTTTTACAATACAGTATTATTTTTAGAAATGCATACGTTTGTCCACCACACAATGCCTTTTGTTGGATTTGGCAGAACTTTTCGGGTTTACTTTTAAGGAGTGGATAGACCAAAGCTGCTGTCACTTGTGGCCTGACTGTTGGAAGGATGTGTAGCATTAGAGCATAGCACTCCCACAAATAAACTGTAGCACTAGTGCTGCCACATTCCAACACTTAACCCAGTGCAGGAACTCTCAAGGACGTACACTGTACTTTTATTGAAGAATGACAGGACTGAAAAAAGAAAAAGGAATATGTGGAGAAAGTGGGTAAAATGGTGAAAAGAGGGAGGGATAAAGAGAAGTGAGAGAGAAAATGAGGAGGAGAGATAAGGGGAAAGAAGAGAGAGAATAGAAAAAGGAGAGGGCTAATGAGAAAGGTGAGAGAGAGAGTTTGTATTTTGAAAGGGTATGTCTAAGGGCAAGTAAGCATGGGGCTGCAAGGGCAAGTGTGCCCCTGTATGTTTGTGTGTAAGGGTAAGCATGCAATGTGCATATGTATGTATGCATGTGTGTTTGAATACAATGCAAGACTGTAGGGTATTAGAATGAGCCTGTGTGTGTTGTATTTTGGGGGTATGCCAGTGTAGTGTTAAACTGTGTTGGGTGCTAGTGTACGGTCTTAGAGTATGCATTAGTGTACAGTGTGGTGTGTCAGTGTACAGTATTAGAGTTAGTATATTTGAGGGTGTGAGTGAATGGCGTTAGAGTGAGTATGTGTAGGGTGCCCTTCATTGGTTGACGCCAGAGGAGGCTACTGCCGGTGACCAATAGAGTAGCTTTAACTCCTTTAACTCCTGGCACCGAGGCCAATGGTCTCCCCAGTCCAAGTTTCTTTCCGTAAGAGACCTTACGTGGTCGGCGCCCAAGTCTAGTATTTTTAATGGTGTATTAAGAAATTTCTGCTTTTTATTGTGTCACATGCAGTCTCTCACCTTGGCTTGTCTTATTTAATTTATATTTATTTTATGTTAATTGATATAAATTTCAGTGTGGTAATCTTTATAATTGACTACAACATGGTTTAAAAGTAATTGATGCCCTTCACTGTGTACTGTGAGGAACCTTGTGCATTGTAAATGATTATTCATAAAGGATTTGTGGGCAGTGTGGATCATGGACCACACTGGATATTTTGTATGGGTCTTTGGACACCAAAGACCCATACAAAATATCCACGGAGGAGCTGGTGTATAAACAGTAGTAAAACAGATAAATCGCTCCTCAAAACAAATGTAATATTTCATAAGGGCCAAGTATTCACCTTACTCTTCAACTCTGAAGGCACCATTATACATGGCAGCAAGACATGTTGCGTATAGAAATGTGCTGCCGTTAGCTCCACTTTAGTCTTCATTGAAAAGACACTGTATATAGTGCCATCTACTGGCCACTCTTGGAAATGTGTATACAATGCACAAGTACCAATTACTGGGAAAATATTTGCAAATTGGAGAGACAGTACAGTAGAATATTGCACACGAACCCATCAGTTATGCAATACTGAAAAAATGATTTTACAAAACAAACTAAACACTCAATATAATCCCAACTTGGTCTCCAAGGATGGTTGTAGTGAAACAAGGGTTTGTGTATCTTGTTGCCTATCCGGCAAACGAATGCATACAGCAAAAGTTATTTCACCATTTCAGTAAATATTGTTAGAATGATTTTAGATCACCCCACAAGGTGATGAAACACAACCTATCTAGATCATTTCTATAATCAATCTCTTTGGGTTGCAGACATTTTTTTTGGTCATGACTAGTAAGACATTCATCAACCTAAATATTACATTACGGATAACATCAGGAAGCTGAGTGTATGTTACTGTATGACTAGGTAACTATGTATGTATGGCGTTAGAATGTGTGGGTGGTATAGTGAGTTTGTGCGGTAGATTAGTAACAGTGTGTGGAGGTGGATATGGCAAAATTCTGCACCCAGAAGCCACCAACCTTAGGCTCACCCCTACCTGTCAAGATAATTTAGGTAATACAGAATTTAAACATGCATGGGATCGACATAAAGGTATCTTGAATCAAGGACTGATTAAGGTCAGTAAATTTGAACAGGTTAGATGGTTCTTCTTATCTGCCATAAAATTATATGTTTCTAGGTTTCTAATTTGACGTTCATGGGCATGATCAGCAAGAACTAGATCTTTTCTACAGCAAGTTATATAAAAGTGATGCAAGGATAGCTTCAAAGTTATATATTAGGTACAGTACATTAAGAACAATGCCAGAAGTGATATCATTGCTTCTTATGGAAGCATATTAATGGGACATTTAGTTCTACAGCCTGCTTGCAAAGTATGAAGATGACTGAGAAAAGGACTTTGTGTAATCAATATAGGTTGAAATGGTTTGGAATTTTGGGATCAGCATTGGTCATACCGTTCACAGATGCTTTCATGCCATAAGGCCATTTTGGACTATCCAGAAGTTCAAGAGGGAATGTCTGTAAGCAGATACTAAAGTCAGTTTTCCTCACAAGAAGACAATGATCGTGTTAACTAGACTTGGGCATCAGCCAACTCTTCGTGTTCGTCTTTGTCTTTGTGTTCGTCTTCATGGGTAAAAAAATCTTTATTCGCCCCTTCTTGTGTGCAATATGGGCAAATATTATTCTTCCTTTTCGTTTTTCTTATTACCGGGTTAACACGGTAACAGTACGCAGCAGCTTTGGTGCCAGGATTTTAAAAGTCCATACGACCAACTCTATTGGTCGTCGGCAGGGGCCTGCTCTGCCATCAACCAATTAGCTGCTCGTCATTGGTTGATGTCAGACGAGCCCCCTGTTGGCGACTAATATGGTCGCTCGAATGGACTTTTAAAATCCTGGCACCAAAACTCTGCCTGTGGTCCCCCTGCTCCACGAGTAAAAGGTCAGTACGACCAATAGAGTCGCTTGTACAGACCTTTAACTCCTGACGCCAAAAGTTACCTCCGACACCAGTCCTTGTCTTCACACGCTTCCTCCGGTGGCTCCCCGGGCTGACTCCAGACCATTCCGGGTAGCGAGTGTGCGTCCTGGGCCTGCTTCCCATTTGCTGGCTTCACTGCATGGGCGACCACGCGGAAAACTGAAACAACAGCGCCACCTTGGCCAAGCCGCAAAATGCGCATTCCAGTGGTGACGCACTCTTATGACCTCAGGTGACCTCTGCCTTCAGGAAGTAGCTTGCTCTCTCCCTATTTAAGCCCGGGACCCGGGACTTTCACTTCTGTGTTACCCTTGGTTGGTGTAACTCATCTGTGTTGCCCGTGCTCTGATTTGTGCTGTTCCCCCATTTTGACCCGGCTTGCTGACCTTGCTCTTGTTTGCTGAACCTGCTCTTGGTTTTGGATTTCTGGCACCGACTCGGCTTGTTGACCACGCTTCTGGTTCTGATCCGCCTTCGTCTTGATCTCCTTGTTTGACCCAGCTTGTCCACTACTCCGTTTCTCCCTTCCTGTCTATCCTATGCAGAAAAAAAGGTTGGAATACACCACAGTGAGATGGTGCACGAGCCAGGGTACCACCAAGTCCTTCAATAAATCCAAAATAAAGAAACAGAGGCTCAGTACTCAAATGTTAAGGTGAGTTTATTTCACACAGGCAAAGTTTCGACACACAGGTCTTTCTCAAGCCTTAGGAGAAACACCTGTGTGCCGAAATGTTGCCTGCGTGAAATAAAGTCACCTTAACTTTATTTTGGATTCCTGTCTATCCCGGGATGCTCCGCCCTGCGGGGGTCCTACTTCACCAGACCGTTACACTAGGCCTGAGGAAGTTCCAAAGTTCAAGGTCCGTACGACCAGCTACCAATAAGAGTCGCTCGTACAGACCTTTAACTCCTGACAGTGAAGGAGGTTAAAAGTGAACGACTTTTGCATCAACCAATAAAGGGAAGCTGCACGGACATTTAACTCCTTTCATGATCCTATGGATTCCCGATCCTATGGAGCCCCTGCGATGCTACGTAGACAAGGTAGGCTAGAGGAGGAAAGGACCAGGAAGATTAGTAAGGAGATATTGACAATGACGAACACTTTGATACGTCTTTGTGTACGTTTAGCCACCATGTTAATTTCTTCGGAATTCGGGCTGAACAACAAAAATGCACCCTTCATGCTCGTTTTCATGTTCGCCCGAATACGAATGCACAAGTCTAGTTTTAACTGCAGAACTTCAAATCTCCATTCAGATTTTATTACAACCTTAAAGTGAAGTTCAGTTTCGTTAAAATTCAAATGCCATATGTCAACAACTGTGAATAAACAGCTCCTTGGTACGTCATGGGATGACAGAGACAACCTGGGAGCTTTTCCCACTAAAGACGGAAGCTTTTTTTGCCATATTTACCATATGTTTGGCCCCCATGACCCCCATTTTCTTTGGTGTATTTATCCAATTTATACATCATTTCTGGGGACGAGAAGGGTCTTTTTTTAAAAAAAAAGTTCTAATGTGTAAAGATCCTATACTGAAAACGTTTTAAGATGTCTTCCACTGAGTAGTTGCTAATGGTGAAAAATAACCACATTTATTTCCTGCAACATTCCCTGATGCAATATCCCACATAGATCTCTTTTGTATTATATTGAACTCAATGATGTCATGGTGACAAAACTAGGATCCTTATAGCCAGTTTTTTGTTTCTTTTTTTCTGTACTAAACACAAGGATGCATATGCAATAGGCACCTTTTATTAAGTTGTGTTACATTGCACAGAAAATATGTAACAAATGTGTTTAGCAACATAAACACTGTTACATAACTTGTTAGAAGTTGTGGGAGAAACTATACTTGTGCATGAATTAGTTTGAAATAATAGGTTTTATTTTTGTTGCAGAACACATTGCTAATGCTTTTTTTGACTTGACTAATTTTTTATAACATTTTGTTTTGTTTTTGGTAACTTATTTCTCCTTTTTCTCCGACTGTGTCTTTTTATCTCCTCTGTGTCTTGCAGGTATATTGCAACCACTTCCTACACCTCAAAGACTATGGACTTATTTATTAAAAAACATTACCTACCTAGGCTGCCATACACAACAAGCTGGTCCTGTGACAGCTTTTTTGCTCCAGGCGGCTGCAAAGGTCTGGTTAAAGGTCTTGTTTCTTACATGCATGCATACTAGAAGTGGCCTTTTAAACTTAAAATACTCTTCTATATATTTCGTGGCCATCCTCATCAAACTGTGCTTATCCTCTCTTGGCAGTCTCCCAAGAAGCTATGTAGAGCTTTTGGCTACCAAAAGCTTGCACATTTGAGTTTATTTCCATGTTCTGCAGAGGTCTTTACAAAACAGATGTCTATCTGTTACATGCATATTGTCCTTAATCTATTGTTAAGACATGCTCTCTCTGCATCGTTTCCTTCAATGTTCACTTTTCTACAGCACTGTAAGCTATGACCTTGATATTTTCCTGTTTTTACTTCTACTGTAACTGCTCCTGATGGTCCCCTAAAGGACTTGAGTAACTAGTGGAAGTAAATTAAAATATCTTCAAATTACTTTACTGATTTAAGAAGCATACTGTCTTCCAACTTTTCAAGTTAATTCTTACTGTTAATTTCTACTATCCCCCTAATTGAAAATGTTTTTAATGTGTCCCCAGTGGACTGAAATGGCTTGCACATTCCTTACACATGTTGTTTCAGGAGAAGCCGTCTTCTGGGCCCTCTGTTGTTAGCAGTAGAAGGGAGGGTAGTGTCGGCCAGCTATTTTCCCGGCAGACGTTCAACATTTGGCTTCTAATTCTCCTTGCTGACTGCCGAACCTCATGTATTTGTGGAAATGGTTGCCAGCTCTTTATTGGCCCATTCTTTTGGTTTACCTGACTGAATTGATCCTAGTCAAGGGTTTGTCTGTATATCTGTTCCCTGAGGCTCTCTGTGACCTGGTCACCTTAAAATAGCAGTTTTTATTTTATCGTGCCAAATTTACTTTTGGTTTCAACTGACCAGACTCATTGAGCATTATGAAGCCAATTTTTCCAAATATTTTCCAAAAAAGGTTGATATGGAGCTGCCTTACAACAGGCCAACCAAACTCATACTGAGAGTCATTAGAGTTGATCATTTGTGTAGTGAAATTGGTGATTAAAAATCTAACTGTTCTGCAATTTTACCACTTCTAGTGAATCAATTCAATCAACTGGCCACTTGTACCTAAAGACTTAACTCATAAAGTAAGGTGGTTGTTTGGGGATTCTTAGCATTTCTTAATGCTTTAACAACATAACTTTGCAGCTCACAGCAGGAGATAAATACCACCAGGTATATCATGGAAATCTACATGTAAGGTATCATCTTCTTTCAGAATTCCGAGACCAAATTAATATTTAACCGGATTGGTTGGATACTGTCCAAATGAAAGATGCAATCTTACTCCCTTCTCAGTAGAGTTTCAAAATTACTCAGCGATACATCAGCCTGTCATAAAATTGCCTTTCAGATTCAGCAAGCCTAGAGACGTGTGATGCAGCAAGATTTTCTAGAAATCAACATTGCATGAACCTTGTAGGAAAGAGAAATAAAACGTGCAGCCATTTGTAAACTGGTGTGAGGTAACCTGCAATAGGGTCTAATTACAGAAGATTATTTTATCCAGTCACAGGCTACAGAGGAGCTCGGGATTTCAGGTTTGGGGAAGTCAATTCACAAGGCTACAGTGAAAGAAAAAATATTTGATCCCTGCTGATTTTGTATGTTTGCCCACTGACAAAGACATGATCAGTCTATAATTTTAATGGTAGGTTTATTTGAACAGTGAGAGACAGAATAACAACAAACAAATCCAGATTAACGCATTTCAAATAAGTTATAAATTGATTTGCATTTTAGTGAAATAAGTATTTGACCCCTTTGCAAAACATGACTTAGTACTTGGTGGCAAAACCCTTGCTGGCAATCACAGAGGTCAGATGTTTCTTGTAGTTGGCCACCAGGTTTTCACACATCTCAGGAGGGATATTGTCTCACTCCTCTTTGCAGATCCTCTCTTGGCAACTCCAACCTTCAGTTACCTCCACAGATTTTCTGGAGACTGGCTAGGTCACTCTATGACCTTCTTCTTGAGGCACTCCTTTGTTGCCTTGACCATGTGTTTTGGGTCATTGTCATGCTGGAATACCCATCCATGACCCATTTTTAATGCCCTGGCTGAGGGAAGGAGGTTCTCACTCCTGTACACGTGCTTTCTTGAGCAGTTGGACCTTGCGGGCGCTGCAGGATTTCAGTCCAGCGTAGTATGTTAGCAATTGTTTTCTCGGTGACTATGGTCCCAGCTGCCTTGACAAGATCCTCCCGTGTAGTTCTGGGCTGGTTCCTCACAGTTTTCATGATCATTGAAACTCCACGAGGTGAGATCTTGCATGGAACCCCAGGGAGATTGATGGTTATTTTGTGTTTCTTAGTGTCACCTTCTCACTAAGCTGCTTGGTGATGGTCTTGTAGCCCATTAGAGCTTTGTGTAGGACTACAATCTTGTTCCTGACATCCTTGGACAGCTCTTTGGTCTTGGCCATGGTGGAGAGTTTGGAATCTTATTGATTGCTTCTGTGGACAGGTAACAAGCTGAGTTTCAGAGCACTCTCTTTGTTACTTGTATAAAAGACACCTGGGAGTCAGACATCTTGCAGATTGACGGGGATCAAATACTTATTTCACTGAGTGAAATGCAAATCAATTTATAACTGATTTGAAATGCGTTATTCTGGATTATTGTTGTTATTCTGTCTCTCAGTGTTGAAATAAGCCTACCATTAAAATTATAGACTGATCATGTCTTTGTCAGTGGGCATATGTACAATATTAGCAGGGGATCAAAAAATATACAAAATTAGCAGGGGATCAAATATTTTTCCCTTCACTGTACCTATACTAGTAATTGTATTTCACAGAAAGCCCATGTAGGTAATGCAGGATAATTCACCACTACAAAACACACCACATGATTATATTACGGATGGCACTTGTGAGGATGGCTATAATACAGAGCAGTGTTAATACAGCCTCCCTCTCTACTGTGTTTTGAGATGCTTGCTGCTTCCGGGAGCCCAGAAGAAAGGACCATGTGTGATATAGATAAGAGACAAGTCAGATTTTAATTAACCCATCCCCCGCCACCTGTTGAAGACCCCTGGAGTGTCATGGGCAGCAATGTTTTTTTTCTTCTTTATAGTCAACCTATTAGTAATCCTTTAAGTACCAGAAGGATATGCAAGGATCTTTTTGGCACTTGTTGTGTTAAAGCAATTTTCAGATACACAATAACAACTTTATTGTTGCTAATGTTCAAATGGAGGCATGAGTTAGGGAAAGGTTAAAGGATGGGTGTAAAGAGGGCATTAAAAAAGGAAGAACGGCTATATAGCTATAGAGGAAAAGGAGATGATTAGGATAAAGGTAACTCAGAAGACTGAGTTAACATCTTAAGGTGCAGCGCTGGTCTACTGTCATATTTATCCAGACCCTAACATGCGTATGTTGATAGATGTTTCATAGCAAAATATGGTTGTAAGGTGGAAATTGCCAAGTTGGTATACACTGATACATTTTGCAGTTATGGTGGAATGAACATTTCTTAGCAGAAGCAACTACCATTCAATCTGTGGGAAGACTGCAGCTCACTAAATGGCCAGTAATATGAAAGCCTAAAAACACATTCGGCTCCCATATATTTCCTCAAAAGTTCACTATATGCTGTCACAGAAGCATTCAAACGAAAGAAAATCCATACAGAAAATTCCTTCAAACAAAAATGTCATTATGAGACTGGGGTTAATTGCAGATAAAACACAACGTTTGAATTCTGTATACATTAAAATGCTACTTATGTCTTTGCATGGTGTCTGTAACATGATTTACAATCTGAACATGTTTTTGAATGCATGTATGATGTGTTCTGAATCAGTTTACTGTATATTGCGTCCTTTTGGCTTTTTGTATTCTGTGTATAGCAGTTTTGGCAATCTGTATTCATACATATTGTTTAATATAATTTTATGTTTTTGTGCATTTTGTATAAACATTTAATTAGCTTTAACATGGCTTACAAGAAACATAGTAGCTTAGCTTTAACATTTATTTCCATGTTTTTCCTTCTTTTTAAATTGTGTTCTCATTACATGTCATTCCATTGTACAGTGCTGCAGAAAATGATGGCGCTATATAAAACAATAAATAAAACTAATAATTCTATGTCAGTCATTTTGTATTCCGTATATTTGCATTGTGTATTTGAATTCTGTGCACATTATTTTCTGTATTATGTATGTTACTTAATTACATCATATACTCATTATTTGGCTAAATTCTGTACAAATTAGATAACACATATATTTATTATATTAATTATATATATATGTATATATTATGTATTTAGTATTGGCAACTTTTTATTGGTATATCGTTCTTCTATCACAGTTATTGTAAAAACATATAATAATAATATTGGCTTCATCAAATAAGTTATTAAATAGTTATTTTCAGAGTAAATGTTTAATTACACATTCACTCAACAACATATTGTTTTGGGAACAACTAATTTGATTACTCGTAACCAACAAAATATGTACAACATGTTATATTGTTATTTCAGAAGCCATTTGTTACATTTTGCTGAATAGATCAATCCGCAGGAAGGATTTTAACAGCAATTTATACCGAGCATTCTGTTAATATTGTATTTCCTATGTATGTCACAGACCATAGATGTAAGAAACAAGTGAAAGATCTTACCTTTAGATGATTCCTCCTTGTCAGCATGTTAAGCAGCGATGACATTAAGTTTTCATTAGTATCATTATCTAACACTTTACCTCACACAGCGAAGGGCCAGATCCTACTTGCTGGTCCTCAGTCAGAAGCCAGGAGTTTTTTTGATCACCGAACCAGGAAATTACAGGGGTATTTAAACCAGGAATAAACAAGGCCAGCCCAGCAGCCACCTGCCTGGGCCCAAGTGGTTGGATAAATGGAGGCAAGCCACTAGTATTTTCAATGAGCAGATTTTTAGCTGACCTGTGATCCCATCTCTGGTTTTTGTGTGCTTCTTTTGATTTCACGCTGGCTTTTTAAATTGAGGATAAAGTTAATTCACAGCTGGAATTAAATATGCCTCTTCTGCTGTAGTAAAGGAGGGGTCGGTGCTTGCTGGTGGTATCTTATTGGGTCTTTAACACCCCTCGGGGATGGCATATATTCAGCAATGCCCCTAGTGACAAGCAAGAAGTTAGCTAATTATGAACATATGGCTCAGCAGAAGAAGTAAACTCAACAGACACCTTGTTAGATGGGATCAGGGAAGGTGTTTTTTTGAAGGTGAAAGTTTAAGGTTGAAGGTGTGGTTTAAAGTCCCACTGACAAGCCTTGGGGAAGGCTGATTGATCCTAATCTATTCTTATTGTTTCATGGCAGCATGCTGCTGGCAGGAACAGCTTGGTAATAACATAGATTTATGGCCTTTAAGTCTTTGTGGTTATGGCCTGCACGAGCCACTCAATAGTCTCTTCTCATGCTCCTTTTTTAATTGGCCTCAGTGGTCAAAAATGAGATGTTAGGTAAAGGTACAACACATGGTATACCTGAAATTGCATACTGTGTCTTACAGCACAGATGTCCTCTTTATCAGCCCAGTTACCACAAAGGGAATTAGAGAGCCCTCTTGAGGATAGGATAGGAGATCTGTGAGAGGACCTGTACATATATAATGTTAAAGAGAGAATTAATTAAAGGGGCAGTAAGCACTGGTCTCTTAGATGTTACAAAACATGCCAGGCTTGTGAATTTGTGTGTTCAGGATGCATTTCTCCATTACTAGCAATTGGATAAACTATTATCAGAAAACACGTAGACAGGACATGTTGATTCAATTTAGGTGCCTATTCAGTATTTACAAGGAAAATAGTATGTATTGCTGCTTACTACTCTGAATGTATTTAAGAGGCTGTTAGATGCTGTCTTGATTAAGATCATTGCCTTCCTGTATGGAATTTTTATATGTGTCAGCAGATTGTACTTCATACGTTGTTACATTGATGAGACAATTTTTATGCAATTATTTTTGAAACATAACCCATAAAATAATCAAAAACAGGCTTATGTACAATGCTTTATCACACAGCCTTTTCTTATACCCTGTCCATTCTTGCTGTATTCTCCAAACCTTCATGGACAGCCCCATTTATTTGCTTCTGTAGCTTAGGTAGCCTTTTTCACATTGTTGTTTTCACAAACGTTCCCGCAAGATCAGAAAACTCACATTTTCAAATATCTATACAGGGAGCATAAACCTTTTTCCACCCATTTCTAGAAGAGTATAATGTTATGGGTGGTCTAATGCAGATCAAAGGTGGCAGTGGCGCAACACCTGATGTCATCTGTTTATTTTCTCCATTACACCACAATATCTATAGATACAAATGTTCACTTAATACAATTGTCACAATCAAACAAATACACTAATTAGCACAAACTAAACAAAACCACCAATCAACTACGTGTTCATTTATCTTTTGTAGGTCTATGGACTTCACACTTCTAAATGATACATATCCCTTTCCAGCATATACTACCCTGACATTTGACACAAAAGCAGTTACATCTTGATGCTAACACTAACTGAGTAATTATATGTTATAACATTCACAGTGATTGTTTGGCAGACCCTCCTAAGCACAAGACAATTTCATTTACTGGGCAAAAATACAATCATTTATGCCTCCATGCCAGTAAGCATAATCACTAGAACATCATATCATTGCCCACCAGTTCACTGTAGGGTAATATACAGTATATTGATACTAAGTTTGACTCATGGATAATAATATTTAAAAAAAACACAGATATGCTACTTAATGGACCAAAACTGGTAAAATCAGGGACAAAGTGATGTTATCCATTACGCCAGGGGAGCTTAGCTCTGGGAACAGTACCATTTAAAACCAGCATGTTGGAAGGTAAGATGGGTTATAAAGAAATGTCATTATTGTTTTCCTTTAACATGGTTCCCAGTCTCTGCCTTAATTGAATCATGTTCAGATCACTCAAGCATTTAGAAGAATAAAAGCAAAATGCTTCTGATGCTGCGCTGGATAATTCATTGACAGAGACTACATAGACAACTATTTTCCCATCATATTCAATGTGGTTTTAAATATTCAAAATATTGGCTCACATTTTTTATTCTCTCTCTGCGGGGGGTACGTATCAAGGAGTGAATTTTTTTTCTATGACATTAGAGGGAAAAAACATTAGGAAAAGCTAGAAATTTAGTAAATCTGAATGAGTATTCAAAATAAGTAAATTAACCGTATACTATTTTATCTGTCTTATACATTTACATTTTATGTACAGAACAAGATATTCTCTTTGTTTTCTTTGCCATCCTTCCTTTTTTTCATCCCCCTCCTTTCTGCATCTGCCATGTTGAATGTCCCATGAAATATCCACTAGACAATTCTTCAAAACACATGCTTTTGTACAAATTGCAAATGCTCTAAAAATGTAAATGGCAGGAATTACTAAGGACCCTGAAGGATGCTTAAGACTATGGACAATTTAATCATTGAGGAAGGAGGAGTGATCAACATATGAACTTAAATCAGTTACCTTATTTATTGATGAGACACCTAACTGTAGCACTGAACAGATCTTCTGTAACAGGTAAGGTTATCCATTATTATATTTAAGAATGTGATTTTATTGTGCAACTAAATTAAATAGAAAATTCCTGGGAAAAAAAAAACATTGTTATCTGCTTGGGTGATGCTAGAAAACATGCCATTCTCTAATGGGCCAATTTAGAACGGACATTTAAATATATTAATTCATGGAATGGTTCTAACTACATGCACATCATTCTTGCAGATTTCAAGGCTGTCGCATGAAACCACTGATGCATTTGTACCTCCTCTGAGAATACTGGAGATGAAAGAGGCATTCCTTATCTGAGCAGGTAGAAATATCAATCATAATTGTACATATTATTAATCTTAACTATGTTTTTCTTGAGGAGAGCTTGTTATAAAGGAGTGAACAAAACATGAAATTACTTAATGCATTATGGAAAATACTACAAATAAAAAGCTGCTTTTTTAGCTTAACTTAAAAGAGACTAATTAACATTCAAATAAAAAATACTTATGTTATTTCTTGGTTGGTCAACACTATGTAATATATATTATATATCTATATATATCATATATAATATAGATATATCATATATATATATATAATATATATATATATATATATATATATAAGCAAATAAACTATTCACTAAGACTTTTTCATTGGACTCCCATATGTACTTATATTATAAAAGGCCTGTAGGCAAGGCAAAGGGGGATCAACATTGACGCTTGGCCACAAAATGTTCAAACATGGCCAAACTTGGATGACCTGAAAATAGCCATATATCCACCTTACACTATATGACCAAAAGTATGTTTTTGTAAAATAACTATGGCGTTTAGGTGCTTCAGCCACACCTATTGCTACCAGCAGTATAAAATTCAGCACATAGTCAGCCATCTCCAAAGACAAACATTGGCAGTAGAATATTGTACTGAAGCCCTCAGTAAACGAGGCACTGTCATAATATGTCACATTTGCCACAAATCGGTTCAATACATTTTTGCCCTGCTCCACTATAAGTGCTATTATTATGAAGTGGACGTTTCTAGTACTAACAATAGCTCAGCCAAGAAGTGGTAGACCAAGCATTCTCACAGTATAACAAGTACTGGAACACATAGCGAGTAACAATTGCCTGTCCTTTGTAGCATTACTCACTACAGAGTTCCAAACTGTCTCTGGAAGTAACATCAGCACTTTGTCACGGGGTCAGGTAGTGAAGGAGGATCCGACTATGCAGATATGTGGATGTAGAGCAGTCCAGTAAACAGTCCGCGGGAGCGCGCGTGACAGTCTTACACTGTGTGTTGGGAGCTTCACGAAATGGGTTTTCATGGCCAAGCAGCTGCACTCAGGCTGAATATCATCACTCAGTGCTGTAGTGGTGTAAAGCACAAAGCCACTGGACCCTAAAGCAGGGGAAATGTGTTCTCTGGAGTGAAAAATCATGCTTCAATGTCTGAAGGGTGAATCTGAGTTTGGTGGAAGCCAGTAGAATGCTACCTACTAGAATGCACTGTGCCTACTGTAAAATTTGGTGGAGGAGAGATAATGGTCTGGAGCTGTTTTTTTCAGGGTTTGGCTAGGCCCCGTGCTTCGAGCGAAGGTCAATGCTACACCATACAAAGACATTGTAGTCAATTGTATGCCTCCAACTTTGTGGTATCAGTTTAGGGAAGGTAATTTCCTGTTCCTGTACACAAAGTAAGGACCATAAGCATGTGGTTTGACAAGTCTGATGTGGAGCGACTCAAGTGGCCTTCACAGAGTCTTGGCCTTAATCACATTGAATACCGTTGGGATGAATTGGAATACCAATAGTGAGCCAGGTCTACTCATCGAAAATCGGTGCTTGTCCACACGAATGTTTTTTTGCCTGAATGGATATCATTTCCTACAGATACACCCCAAAATCTTGTTGAAAGCCGTCTAAGAAGAGTGGAGACTATTGTAGCAGGAAGGAGGGGGGCAACTCAATATTAATGCACATAATTTTGAAATGGGATGTCCAACACACTCATATAGGTTTGATGGTCAGGTGTCCACATTTTGGTCATATGTACACGAAAACCACCACGAACTATCCAAAACTTGTCATGGGACCAAGTTTTTTATTCGTCTTACTGGAGCAGAATGCTTAGCATGCAGCACATATTCTGCAATGGATGTATGGCCTAGATCCACCACAAAGTGGTTTTCATTGATGACCCAGCCAGATGACCAGGAATTCTAACACCATTAAATCAAAGGTAAAGATCCAGTTCATGGTGCTTTAACTCATTATCCTTATTAAAAGTTAAACTTTACAGCCAGGTTGTTACCATGAAAAAATTGGACCAAACCCTAAGAGAACACCCTGCAAAGAAAAATGTCACAAGCAGTGGAATTTCTGCCTCAACCATCATACAGAAGTTGTGTGAAACTTAGCTAAGATCCTCATCCTCCTGCATTTAGGGTCTAAATAGGGGCATGTTTTGACATTTGAGATATAAGTAGCTGATAAACAACATCATGCAGTAACCAAAATAACCAAATAAACACAACTGACAAACCCCTATTGATAGGGCCACTTTATCCATGAATGGATGGGCAATTATTCAAGGCCCCATAATTAAAGTAGGCCACTGTCTGACCAGTTTTAATGAAAGATTGATAGGACACTTTCTAAACAATACAAATGTTTCTATCCAAAATGCCTCAATCAAAGTTTCACCCATTTTGCAATTCAGCCTTCAAAGTTAAATTAAAACAATTCTCGTGTTAGCCAGCACTCAAGCTCTTGGTGCCCGAGCTGGACTCCACCCAATCCAAACCAACAAAATTAAAATAAAACAATATAACTCAGCACTCAGTGAATTTATGCTTTTATTCCACCACATGGAAATGTTTTGATTGAACTACAGAATATTTTTCAAGCCATGGCATGGAATAATATTCTGATATTGCATATTTACAACATTTTGATTGGATCTTAATCTAGAGTACATCCTCATAAAGCATTTGCCTAGAGGTACATGTTTTAGGAGCCCTGTGAAAAGCAAAGGGGGTTGACTAATGAAGGCAATATCCAATTTCAGTCATTTACATCCCCTTCATTGCCCCTTTTTAGCAATTACCAATTTATAACTATTCCCTGTCTATAGGGCTAGATTGGTCATAGGGTACAAATTCCAGGTGGGCCACTTGCCTGGTGTTAAAAATACTGAAAACCTAATAGCCAATTAATATTGGGCCAGTGTGCCATAACTGTCGAAGGCTTATTTTTTCTAATACAGCCATGTCTGTGTCAGACCCAACCCTTACCTACACATTGAGTGTTCTTTCACCCAATATTTCCCAAAGGCTAATGTGGTAGTCCTTCTGTGGAGTGCAGCAATCATCATATAGTCAATGGAGTCTACCCTGTGTCAGGCTTCTTCACGCTTATGGCACCAGCCGTGGTTTCCGCTTATCAAGTTTTCCCTACCCGTTCGGCGCCCCTCTCTCTCCTCTGCGAGCCCTCTAGCTCGGTCTTGTAATGCTGAGCGCCGGAATATGACATCATTTCCAGTGCTCAGCAGTAAAGTAGCGCGCACCGTGGCAGAGCAGGAAGACTCGCCTCAGGACTGCTGAATGGTAAGTGAATGGAGAGGAAGGGTAGATAATAGGGAGGGAGAGGAAAGGTAGGTAAGGACCCCTGGCATCGGCAGGGGAGGGGGCGGCATTTTAAACTTTGCCCCAGGCGGCATTATGTCTTAGGCCGGCCCTGTGTCCAGTTGTTATTTCTTTCCTACCCATCTCATGTCCTTGACTGACTAGTACACTCAATTCCTGACACTAATATTGTAGTTTTTATCACCTGATGGAAGTCTCTCCCACTATGATGAATACGTGGACTGTTCCAGAGTGTTTCTAAACAAGCCTGCTCTGGGCTGCTGCAGCCCACTTCTGAACTGCATACTCATTATGCTGCCAGTACACTTGATGTACCACCAGGAATTGTTTTGCACCTTGCAAGTTGTTGCAGAACCACCTATGCTTTTTTTACTGAGGGGGGGTTCTAGTGGTTTTGACTCACTGGTACCATCAGTGAGCAAGTGCAAGGCTGCAGTATCCTCTAAATGGCCTAGGCTTAATATGCTGGACCTGGTGGGCCCTTTGCAGTTTTTTTGGGTGTTGCGGTTCCACCTGAAATTAATTTGGGTTATGTGTTTTGGTAAAAAATATACATATTTATTTTTTGGGCAGTGTGGGGGCTGTTTATCTACCTGCATTTTAGTTATTAATATCCAATATTTTTGATATAGCTTATTTATTCTATATTATACGTACAAGTCTCATATAAGTGGATACAGATTATCTTAATTATTTTTTAAATTCATTTTATTATGCTAAATAATTGTTGTAAATGTGTAGTTAACATATGTACATTTGTGTGTATGAACTGCTTTTTACTATTATTACTTAACATATTTAGAACCAATAATTTGTATTCCATGTGAGGCACATATTGTTCATTTGATACTCTCACCCCCCAGGCTCTCCCGAGTGCTTACCACCAAATGGGATAGGTGCCATTAAGGTGGCTTGCGTGCTGCTGGAAGCAATATGTCTGATCTTTAGCACACAAAGGCCCACTTCAAAGAACCCGCGTGGGACTGAACAAACTGACTCAGTAGGGGGATATGAACCTAGTCCTTTTTGACTGATGCAGCAGCCTGTGTTTGTAAACAGAGCCTGTGAGGGCCAGTGGGAGATAGTAGAACACTGTCAGCTAGTTAATTGGATGTCGGATCATCCTGCAAACATAGGCTAATGATCAATCCTGCAATGAAGAAAGAGAGATTTGCGGTGGGATATCTACATGTGGCCGTCTGCTTGGGAAAAGGGGATTAAGCAGATAGAAGCTGAAGAAGCCTGTGTTTACATAGACATTAACAGATCCAGTGCTGAACGAGGTGTTTATGAGACGTCTAAGGGCTTAAATCCTATGGCTTTTAAAAACGCAGTGCTAACACAGTGTGTTGAGGATTCATGTGAATCATATTTATAGTATATACTTTCAGAATTATAAGAAACAAACATATATTTCTACCAGATAATTGTAAATCAATCTACAAATAGTCGTTTTAACATTAAAGTATATATTCCTAGTATTAGTAGGATCCGTGAGGATCATAATTATGAATAGCTTAAGTCCCAGAAAATAACCTTTTGCAGGAACAGTTCAATAGTCTGATAATTTTCCAAACAACACAAAAGGTATTTTAAATTAATTGGAAATGCTTGTGCATGCTCTTCCTGCTATAATGGACAACCTAACTGGGCATATGTATCCACATAATACATAATAGCATATTAATTTCAAAATAGTCCATCAAGTTCAACCCTGTTGTTGATCCAAAAGAAGAGGGAAAACCCTTCTTTATCCCCAAATGGCAATCTGGTTTCTAAGATTTCTCAAGATAGACGATTAAACTTCACAGATAGATCACCCTCTAGATTGTAAGCGCGTTTGAGCAGGGCACTCCTCACCTGTTGTCTCTGTTAGTCAAATTGTTATGTTACGTACTACTATAACAAATACTTGTTTTGTCCCGTCTACCCATTGTACAGCGCTACGGAATTTGATGGCGCTATATAAAACAATAAATAATAATAATCACATGCCTAGCCCTGAACTGGCCCGGCTTGTAATTTCGTAACACATAGGCTGATGTGCTGTAAATTCCTATGCCTATAGTCTGGCCAAATATTATTTCAACAAATGTAACTGAAAGGTAAGAGTGGTTTTTGTATCATGTGAAAAATATGAACCAGTTTACATCATTAGAAGAGATTTACTAAGCAATGATACCTTACATTTTATACATAGGAGAGCATACTTTATGGAGGGCGACATCAGTTTCAGATATTCTTTGCATTATATTTACTTGATTATGGTGCTTTCCCACCATACAGATTAGACCTTTGATTTGTACATTCTTTTCTAAAAATAATACATGTACTACCACATACAACTTTAAAAGCAGTGACATTTTTTATTGAACAATTACCTCCACCTGAAGAAGAGACCTTTTCATATTGTTCCTTGTTGGTCCAATAAACTAGGATATCTCTTAATCTGGATAGTGCGAATGCATCCGTGTTCCTCATTATACCTTCAGAATGATCCCAGTGAGTTTTAAGAAGTTCTGAGGCTACTCAAATGAGTTTATACCAGGAGGAAGATTCAGAGAGGGATGAAATATTTTATTACTACACTGAATAAAAACTTATAATTAGTAATTCGAGGAGATTTCACCAAAGCCATGTTCAAATATTTATAGCAGAGTAGCAAAAACTACTTTGCAAACATTATGTAATATGTCATAGAAAGAGTTAATATAGCAAGTTCCTAGAATGAAACTACGGATGAAACCAAACCTTTCTGGAACAAATGAAACTGCTGACGAGAGAGTTAGGCACACTCATTGTGTTGCTTTTGTGCTATGTTTTGACTATTGGCTCCTTACTTTTGCTCACAAACAACAATGAAACACCTTACTGTAATGTGAGCAGATTGGCCTATTCTGGGTAAATGATGGATGAAGTTCCTCTCGTTCTGAATGTAAGTGCTGTATAACGTTGTCAGATTATTTTCTGACATGCGATTTAATACACATTATAAAAGAACAATAAGTAAGCAAGAATGAAAATCACTTTAAAAAAAGAAAACTATGTATTTGAAAACCTGACCTCCAGCCTTATACACTCTTATTCTCATTCACCACACATCACATTCTAGTGTTTAACCCATTCACAGTGCTACTTTCAGTGGAGGGTGAAACATACACTCACTGGCCACCTTATTAGGTACACCTTGCAAGTACCAGGTTGGACCACCTTTTGCCTTTAGAACTGCCTTCATTGTTCTTTGCATGCTTTCTACAAGGTGCTGGAAACATTCCTCAGAGATGTTGGTCGATATGGACATGATGGCATCACGCAGTTGCTGCAGATTTGTCGGCTGCCCATCCCTGATGCAAATCTCCTGTTCTACCACATCCCAAAGGTGCTCTATTGGATTGAAATCCAGTGACTGTGGAGGCCATTGGAGTACAGTGAGCTCATTGTCGTGTTTAAGAAACCAGCTGGAGATGATTTGAACTTTGTGACATGGTGCATTATACTGCTGGAAGTATCCATCAGAAGATGGGTACACTGTGGTCATAAAGGGATGGACATGGTCAGCAACAATACTCAGGTAGGCTGTCATGTTTAAACAGTGCTCAATTGGTACTAAGGGGCCCACAGTTTGCCAAGAAAATGTCCCCCACACCATTACACCACCACCACCAGCCTGAACCGTTGATACAAGGCAGGATGGATCCATGCTTTTATGTTGTTTACACCAAAGTCTGACCCTGCCATCTGAATGTTGCAGATGGAATCGAGACTCATCAGACCAGGCAACGTTCTTCCAGTCTTCCAGTCTGCTGTAGCCCATCTGCTTCAAGGTTCGACATGTTATTCGACGAGGACGGGATACTGCATACCTTGGTTGTAACTAGTGTTTTTTTGGGTTACTGTTGCCTTTCTGTCATCTCGAACTAGTGTGCCCACTCTCCTCTGACATCAACAAGGCATTTTCGTCCAAACACCTGCCTCTCAGTGGATATTTTCTCTTTTTCGGACCATTCTCTGTAAACCCTAGAGATGGTTGTGTGTGAAGATCCCAGTAGATCAGCAGTTTCTGAAATATTCAGACCAGCCCATCTGACACCAAGAACTATGCCACGTTCAAAGTCACTTAAATCCCCTTTCTTCCCAATTCTGATGCTTGATTTGAACTTCACCAAGTTGTCTTGACCAGGTCTAAATGCATTGAGTTGCTGCCATGTGATTGGCTGATTAGCCATTTTTGTTAACAATTGAACAGGTGTACATAATAAAGTGGCCAGTGAGTGTATGTTGCAGTAGTTTGGCACACCAGAGAGTTGTAAAGTAATATCCATTGGTAAACACATACTGACTACTTGGGGAGCCAAGCATTCGTATATGTGGAGCTGGTGATCTATTTTTAACAGTCCTAGCAGATATATGTGTTTTTAATAACTAGTATATTTTGACATAATTTATGTGAACAGTATGAGTATTTAGATTATATATTGTGTAAAATAGGCGAGAGCCAAGGATTACTTGTGCCTGGGTGCATGACTTCTTTGGTGCCCCCTCTCCCGACAAGTAGCACAGACACAGATTAAAACATACTAACAGGCACTAACTCACTCTAACACCCACACACACTAACACCATACTTTAATATGCACACACTCTAACATACGCTAGCACCACACACTAATCCGATCTGCTGCTCCACAAAAGCATAGGCCTGGTCTACATCAACCTCCATATTTTCTTTCCTTTCACCAAATAATATGCTGCAACTTCCATATCATGTCCTCTTTCCATATAACCAACACCAACCCCCATTATCCCCATCAGCCCGTGTATTGTCTCCACTAGTCCCTGTATTGTCCCTTCCAGCCCCATCATGATCCCCTAAGCCACTGCCTGGAAATATACCAGGTTAAGTTTGGATATTACTTCATGCCCTCTGTGCTTTGCTTATGACATCAGACATAATCACTAATGACCAATGGGGTCACTGGTTTGATGACTTCACAAACTTGTGAAATCACGAATTGTTTCTTTAGTGACATTGATAGCTATACCATCTGACAGATCATTTTTATTCGTTGTGTGTATTGTATTGTCAATGTATGTGATATTGTATAGAGTTTTAAACAAATTAGCATAGCTGTATCAATTTAATACTGTTATTTTACTGCAGTTTTGCTCTTGTGTGACAAAGTACAATGGTGCTAGAGCATTTTGTTAAGGTATATGTACTTGGCAGTTTAGACGTTAAATTACTATTTATTGGCACACTAATGAAAGTAAAGTCAAATGAAGAAAATTCTAATTAAATAATAAAAAAAACTAAGGACAAAAGGTTTAAATAAAAAAAAAACCTTTTGTATATTTTTTGCTTTCCACCGCTAACTTCATCCAGAGGAGTACTTCATGGTTTTTTTAGTTCAATCAATTTTTTTTTCATTTTGTGGGTAATCAAAGAAACAAATCTGTACAATATTTAATACAGAATGTATTGGCATGTATTTCAAGAATGCAAGGGCGATTTATTTACCAGGTGACATTTACCACAGTAGCCATACTTTTGAAATTAACCCAGGGTTTGTTGAAGAGTTTCATATTTTTTTTTTTGTTTTTAAATAGTTTTTGGTCAGGGTTTCTCATTTTATTTACACTGATTTTATATACTAAACACTTGGTGTAGTTCATGGTTTTTAGGACCTCCAGCAGTGCTTGGTTAGTTGGTGAAACAGTGCTAATTCCACCATGAAAATATTCACATATCATATATGCCTGCTTTATATGGCACAATTCTGAGCCTTCTCATTCACAGACCTACTTTGTCACATTCTGGAAAATATTATTTCAAAAAAATTATTTTTACGTTGTTGCAAGGTCAGATTTTAATTGTATCAACGGTTCAGGCTGGCGGTGGTGGTGGTGTAATGGTGTGGGGGACATTTTCTTGGCAAACTTTTGGCCTCTTAGTACCAATTGAGCATCATTTAAATGAGACAGCCTACCTGCGTATTGTTGTTGACCATGTCCATCCCTTTATGGACAGTGTACCCATCTTCTGATGGCTACTTCAAGCAGGATAATGCACCATGTCACTAAGCTCACATACTCTCAAACTGGTTTCTTGAACATGACAATGAGCTCACTGTACTCCAATGGTCTCCACAGTCACCAGATCTCAATCTAATAGAGCACCTCTGGGATGTGATGGAACAGGAGATTCACATCATGGATGGGCAGCCGACAAATCTGCAGAAACTGCTTGATGCCATCATGTCCATATGGACCGAAATATCTGAGGAATTTTTCCAGCACCTCATAGAAATTATGCCGTGAAGAATGAAGACAGTTCTGAAGGCAAAAGGGGGTCCAACACGGTACTAGCAAGGTGTATTTAATAAAGTGGCCAGTGAGTGTATATTTGTTGTGTATGTTAACTGCCCCATTTGTACATGGCTGCGTAATTTGTTGGTGCTTAAGAAATAAAAGGTCTTAATAATTATAATAGTGCAGTCTTTGTTTAAGGCCGAGCAACTACAGACCCTCCATGTTAATTCTCAGGTAACAACCCAGGTATTATAACGGGGTATTATCACAGCAGCATCTATTTAGTACTTAGCATCCTGTGGGGGAGTGGTGGTTTTTTTTAAAATACGTTTTATTGATAAGGGGTATATCCCCCCTTTTTTTTTCTTTAACAAAAACAAAACAAAAAAAATTAAAAAAAATATACAAAACAAAACAAAAAAAAACAGAAAAAAATACATAGAATACATTTAACACATAACATGTCAGTAGTTGTTGTTTAGCGTATATATCACACTCATTGTTTCTTAAACCAGTGCAGGATAGACTAATGGGGTTTTTGAGAGATCAAGAGTTGTATCCAATTTAATCGTTCAGGGATATCTCAGAAGCATTTGTGACAACAATGAGTATATCCTTCCACATTTTCTTTGTTTTCATTGTTGAATCTAAGATCCAACTGACCCTGTCTTCCTTTGTTATTTGATGTTTTATCTGTGATATTAGTGAGTCCAGGGAGAAATCTACATCTTGTTTCCAATATTTTGCAATTATTTTTTTTGCTGCTAAAAGACAATGAATTGTAAGCGTTTTTTGAGTTAGAGTAAGAGAAGGCCAACTTTGGTGTAATAACACTTCTGTTGGTTCTCTTTTAATATTCATAGTATGCTCTAAAACTCTAAAGACTATATCCCAAAAGTTTCTAATTTTTTACACTTCCACCACATATGCAAATAGTTGCCTTCTTCTAATTTGCATCTCCAGCATATTCTAGAGTGTTGTGGATATATGTAAGATAGTCCTTTAGGTGTTAAGTACCAAATGTTACACAGCTTAAAATGTGTTTCAATTAAAGACAAATCTCTTACAGCTCTGGATACATTTCTAAGGCCTTGTTCCATTCCTCTGGATTAATCTGGACTTTTAATAAATTTTCCCATTTTTTTATAGTCTTATGTTTTTTTTTCCAGATTATTTTCTACTTGGAGGGCGTCAAGAAGTCTTGATGCACATTTTTTGATTTTTCTTTGTTCCAGTATCTGGATCACTTTAGTATTTACTGATTCTTTGTCTAAAATACAATGGACTTTTAGGAAGTTTTTTATTTGTAGATATTTAAATATATTATCATTTGATAAGTTGAATTCAGATTTTAACTGCTCGAAAGGTTTAACAGTGTTGTTAAGTATCAGATCTCTAATATATTTAATACCTCTATTCTTCCATTCCAGAATAGTTAGATCATCCATACAATGTTCTAGGATTTTAACGTCAACATGTCCAACTATTTTATTCCATAAACCGAGTTTCGCTTTTAGTTTTGACCATATAGGCATTAATTGATTCAAAATCATATTATCACTGACTATGGGTATTTTATTTTGTTTATTTTTTCCCTGTACCCCCCAGATAATATAGATTAGATCTCCTTTAGGGCATGACTCTTCTTCAATTTGGTACCAGATTTCTTGGTTAGCATCTTCTAACTGCGTCCTAAAGATATGGAGAAGAGCATAAGTTTGATAATAAGATTTAAGAATTGGAGCTCCTGTGCCTGCCTGTGAAATCTTTTTTGCCATTATGTTCATGCTAATCCTGGGGATTTCCCCCTTCCAAATAAAGTTATTAAAACTTGATTGGGCCATATCTAGCCAACTGGTTGGGATTGCAAGTGCAATTAATCTAAGTAAATATATCCATTTAGGTAAAAGATATGATTTTAAAGCATGTATCCTTCCCCACCAAGATAAACCTGCTTGACTGCACTCTTTTAGGGTTTTATTAGTAGATTTTATTTATTTTAACACATTAGTTTCCATAATTCTATCTATATTTTTTGGTATCTTTATGCCTAAATAGGTTATTTCTTTTTCAGAATCATTGAATTGATATTCTTTTTTAATTAAATTTTTTGTTACTATATCTATATTTCTGTATTGTATCATATATTTGTTAGAATTTAGTTTATAATTGGAGACTTTACTGTATTCTATTATTTCAAGCATCAAGTTCTTAAGTATAGACTTACTGATTACTATTGATCTTGATATGTAAGTCATTTTGTTTTAAATAATGTATTTTATTAACATAATTTATTAACACATTTCTGATGTTTTGTACACATCATGGTGACTTTTAGGACTGTAGAACACTGTGATACCCTCATACACTGAAAACGCTCTGTATGGATTGCAGAAATAGAGCTGGATTACAGATCTCCTTCTGGTGGGTCAGTGGCCTACTGTATCATTGTATCTGTTGCATGGCAGGAAATTGAACAGCTATTATTGATTACAGAAAATTAAGTATCCCCAATGGTGGGAGAGTCATTTGGCTGTGATTCTACTTCTGAAGCTTATTGTATATATTGCTGTAGGCTCAGTGCTTGGTTCTTCCTATGAAGCGTGACACATTTCCACACTCACCTTCCAATGTTCATGCAGTTCTTAAAAAAATTTAAACAAAGTCACTCTCCCCTATAGACTCTGGTACAAGATCATTCCTAGTGCTTCCTCATGGCTATGCAAATGATATTGTACTGCACTTTTAACCCTCTTTATGCTGATCGATAACAATAACATGCTCATTAACTATATTCCATATGTCCAGTCAGGCTCTTTGAACGTGCCTTAATTGTTCATGATATGCCTTGAAGCGTATTTTCAAAAATGATTTTGTGCTACATTCCTGACTGTATTTGAGCCTTGCTTTATCCCCTTCCCTGCTGTTAACTGATCTGCTTCTGCTGTTACTAGCAGCCAAAACAGACTGCCTGGCTCATGCTACCTGCTGATTATATGGAAATTAACTCTTTACCAGCCACATGGACCTGAAACCGCACACTTTCCTCTTCCTTTTGTTTAATACTCCGCAGAAAGGTAATGTATCCAACAGAAAATAAAGCAGTGTGTATGTGGTTTCATGGTGTTGACTTCAGTATATGTTATTAACGTCCAACTCCAGTTATCTTCTGCTGCAGATCTTGACTGGCCATGTATAATGTATGGTTAAATCTGAAATGTCTTCAATGTCTGCTTACACATTAAATTATGCATTATGCGGGGCCAGCTCAGCACTTCTTGCTGAAGAAATCTGCCCATGTTGGCCAGGGGTTAGCTTAAGGTTATGGTGCATGAGTGCAGTATTTCTTTTCTTAACTAAAACACACGCACATAGTAACACATGCTGACACCAAATACTAAGTCACACTCTCAGAGCAGCGAGACAGAGGCCTTTCGCTCCCACCACAGGTCTTCAGCACGGTAAGTGAACTATAAAGGGGGGTAGGGAGAGGGTAGATAGTGAGAGGTGGTAGATAGATGGGGTAGATAGTGAGAAGGGGTAGATAGTGAGATGGGGTAGATAGTGAGAAGGAGTGAGAGGGGGTAGATAGTGAGAAAGGGGGAACCATAGTCCAAACTTATGTCTGCTATAAAAGACTTAAACCTTATTTGTCCCTTTGCCATACATATTTAGGTTTTTGAAGCTTTAATAGAAACATTGCTCCCACCTAGTGGTAACTAGTGTGTGATTTTGCATTATGAATAAAAAGTGTGTGATAAAGAAAACTGGCCTAATGCAAGAGCTGTACAATGCACATAATTTACAACATATTTAAATTATATGAATGTTCTGATACATACTTGTACAAAAAATCCTGTTTTGTTTTATTATAAATAAATGCATGGTAAAGTTTGATTGCTTTTATATTTTTTTTCTATACATACACACAAGGGTTAACTTTACAGACCTTCTTTAGTGACATTAAGTCTTTTTCTCCTGTAATGTAATATAAGCACTGAAATGGTAACTTTCTCACGTTCTCCCTGTCTTATGTAAAATATATCAGAAACATACTGCATTCCTTTATATTGATGTTACTTTTACATTTTTTAGCTATTAAAATATTTAGCTTTTTTTGTGATAAAGCGTGTTTCTTAAGCAAAAAAATTCATATGCTCTTTTTTACACTATATACGTACACATACATTCTCGGGTTTATACTGATTGTAGTTCTTTATGAAACGCCACGTGCACATGTGCAATTCAATAGTTTTTCAACAGCTGCTACCACTGCTCCAAGATACTGAAAGTGTTCACGGTGTCCGTGGTATACTCACCTACACTGGAAATTAGCATCCGCAAAATTGCTTTGGATTAGCCAACAGGCGTTTGTGGTTTCACTGGATTATATTCAGTAGTTGCAGACTGGATTAGTGCAAGAAAAGCATAGGGGTGAAGGGTGAGGAGTAACACGTGCAAGGGTTAAACCTTGTAACCCCTTTGAGATTTTTTTTTCCTTCTTAAACCTCTGAAAAATTCCATTCACTGAGGTTTCCCAATGGTTGCGGCCAAACAATAGTAAAATCAAACACAATAGAACACAATTTAAAATCAAGAAAAAAAGCAAGTAATTTAAGATAGTCTTCATTCTCTCTCTAAGATTCTTGAGGGATGAATTCATGTGTTTTGTTGCCATACCATAATATGTGTATTGCTTAGTTAATTGTGTTCTTTTTTAACTTAATGACCCAATTATGTATTAACACCTACGTAACATTACTTGAATTCATGAGTAGTTTGACTGAACAGAGAGACGCCACAAAGGCAGTTTCTGTCATGAATGTAGTGCGGGAGAACCTGTGGAAAAAAGTGTAAGCGAGATTCCTGTAAGATGTACAAATATTTGTATATAGGAAGACGTGTGCTGAATAAAAAGCATCCAAAATGTCTGAAAAAAATCAGGCCATGAATGGATATCACCTTAAGAACAACACTTAGCTTCTATTCATCAAATTTATACTAGAATTTCACTTGACACACTTCTAGTAAAGTATACGCTGATTATTTTCATTCATAAAGGTAAGACACTAGTGTCAGTCTTGGCAATCTGAGTCTTGACTGTCTGTTTTTTGAACCAGTTATATGTGCTCATGGAAACAAATGTGAAAACCTAGAAGTTTTGGCCCTCTTCACTGCATTAGGTGACAGAGATACAGAATCAAGGCAATATAATTAATCTTGCAACAAGAGAATGCCAACGCTGATCAGGATAATGTAACCCAATATCAAAAGTACTACAAGAAAAGGGGGAATTTGGGGCTAACATGCTTTATATAAGCAATAAAAAATAGGCTCCAGAATATCTTCCCTGTTGCTCTATGACCAGTTCTGGCCTGCATAGAAGTTAACAAGATTCCTATGTGTATAAACCAACCGTAAGAGTTACAACTGTCTTACTTTTGTTCTTTTTCATGTATTTGATTTTGCTCCACTTGCAGGTTTCTTGAGTGGTAAAATAACACGCTAACCAGAGATTATATACTATAACCTTTCCGTCCTGGCTTAGTAGTTCTATGAATATAGCTTTACAAGAGCATTAAAATGCATGTCATCCCATCAAATACTTATTTTTTATATACTTTTTAAATAAAAAATAATTCTGCCTGGTAAAGAGAAGATAAAAAAAGTGTTTCCGTTCTCTTTGCATCATGAAAATGTTAGACTTACTAAAAACTGGGTTACCAGATATCTCCTCTAAAAGAACAGTCTAGTTTCCCTTACAGCCTCACAGTAAAGTAAGTACTTTAATATGCATTCTTTCCTGTATAGGAAACCTACTTTCCGTTAGAAGAAGCTGCAGCCCCGGAACTGCTATGGAACACAGCCTCCGTCTTTTGCTATTTGTGCAAATTTTGTGGTATAAATGCGTTCCAAATTACCAGTGCGGCATTTACTCCCAAAAGTGAAATAAACCCTAGTGAATTTGTGAACTTGTCATTATAAACAAGTATTAAAAACATAAATTATATGAAAATAGTATAAAAAAAGAGTGTTCCTAATTGTTCTTTTTTGGAATGCAGGCTGTATGTAAAACATTTAATGTAAAACAATGGTGTGAGCAATGCAGCACCAGGACAATCCCTCAGTTTGAAAGTCAGCTAGCAGTTTATGTTTGTCTTTCAAAAAATATGTAATCCCCGAGGAGCTAAGTATTTGATTGGTTAGTTGAAAGTCACGTAACTCTCAAGAAGTTCTCAGTATGGGGTAACAACCTCCTTGGCACAAGCTGATGGCAGATTCAAATTACAACGTATAACAAACAAGAAACTTATCTGGTAGTTTCTACTATTGAAGTTTCTACTTGATAGCCCCATGTATAAAAATAAATCTATGCATCCTCTTTCTATAGAAATAAATATATAGAATAAAATGTTTATTGATATGAAAAAAAGAAATATCTGCACTTGATATTTTTTTATTATGTGATTTCAAATATATATATATATATATATATATATATATTATATATGTAATACTGTGGTGTGTGTATATAAATATATATATATAACTATATTATATATTTATATATATATATATATATAATGGCATTTTCCAGAATAGATCATAATCTTTGATCATAAATGTGAATTGGACGAGATGACACTCTGTGTTCAGCTGCACATGCTGAATTTAGGTTGAGGACTTTAAATGAGATTACAGGAGTTCTTTAGTGATTTGCCTCAAATTTTGCAAACATTTTCACCCTTGTTAGTATAATTATTTTGGATTTTGCCAACAACTTAAGCATGACTTGTTAAAGTGCATGATAAACAGGATAGCACATAGTCAGTAAGAAAGATGAGGGACAAGCTGGTACATACAGTAGAGGGGTCCTCACTTGCAAGCTTAAAAAAAAGAATGTCGGATCCTCTAACCAGTATAATTAGAGCTTATGTGTAGCTAGTGAAGAATGCAATTCATCATAATGCATATTTTAACTATTGATACCTTTGGTTTCCAAAAAAAGAAATGGATACAAATATAACTAAATGTATCCTATCTAATTCTCTAATCAATTAGGGTGGACATGAATGAGCATCTTATTACTTCCATTATGAAGACATTCCAAATGGAGACCTTTTTACACAAAGAACTAATGAAAGTTTTCCTGTGGAGATGCCCATCATGCTGCCAATTACAGAGTGACGGAGCTATGTCTGCATCAGCACATACTTTTTCAACTGAGCATGTGTGGTTCTCCATAATTAACACAAGTCACTCTTTTGTCTTGACAAAACCTCATGACCAATGAAAGGCAATAATAATTATATTAAAATATAGAAAGGCAAATATAGAAAGGCAACAGGATGCAAACTGCAGGGATAATCCTTTTAAAATGTGCAATTATGATTTTAAAGCATATAAAAATATTTACTGGCACTTTCTAAATAATATTTAAATGTATAAAATAATAGTTAAAATATTTGTCAATCATCTATTTTATTTGAAACATCCAACTATGTAATGTGTTTTTCTATTTCATTAATCCCACACCATATTAAATAATTATCAAACATTATTAAGTATTTAATTCAAGCATAAATGACTAGAGCAGTGTCTTTTTATGTTTGCTTTTTCCTTGACAAACTTTTCCAAAGATTTTGATGTTAACTCAAGGTATAAAGTATAATGCTAGTTAGAAACACTTAACACCTTCAGTCCTGGGGGGTTTCATAACCAAAAGACCAAAATATTTTTGTCATTTTTACCATGTGTTTGTTAAACCATGATTTCCCTTTTCCATATTTGATGAACCCACACATATCATACACAGTTTTGTTCAGGAGAAGTAGAGTCCTAGTTTAAAATCATAAAAAATACATAAAACATAATAATTATTATTGATAAAAGATTAAAATAAACTATACTAATTGACTTCGATATTGTACGTGTTACATCTGAACTCCTGATTCCATACATATTTTTTTTTATGTTCCAGAGGGCCACATGCACGCTTTACATATTACCCCATATTACACATTTTTGTTTAATACTATTGACTAAAGGGGTTTATTGATTTTTAATTTGTTTGTTTTTTTACTTATGGTGGAGGGCTAATGAGCACTTTTTTGGATGTATTATTTATATTTTTTATTTATTCTGAATTTGTATTTATTTCATTATATTATTTTTTTGCATTTTTTCATTTTTAATTTAACTATTTTCTCCCTCTCCTCCTCCATATCTGTTTCTACCTGATCTGGTTTATTGCATTCAAACAGCAGGGGGAGCAATGGGAAAGCCAATCAAGGTCTTGAAAGACCCTGCTGAGGCTCTGCTCTCCTCCTCTCATGTGAACTTCCTGTGCGTGTCACATGATTGGGCATTCCTTAAATGCTAGTGTACCGTTGATAGACAGCCACTGCAACCAGGGCCGGCCCAAGACTTAATGGCGCCTGGGGCAAAGTTTAAAATGCCGCCCCCCCCCGCAGATGCTGGGGGGGGCGGTATTTTAAACTTCGCCGATGGCATTATCTACCCTTACCCCCCTTTGTACTTACCTTTAAACAGTCCTGCGGCGAGTCTCCCTGCTCTGCCACGGTGCCGCTTGTAATGCTGAGCGCCGGAAATTGACGCCATTTCGGGCGCTCAGCATTACAAGCCGGCACCGAACAGGGAGACTCGCCGCAGAGGAGAGAGAGAGAGAGAGGGGGCAAAGTGCCGCCCCTTCAAAAGTGCCGCCAGGGACAATTGCCCCACTCGGCTCCATTGTAGGGCCGGCCCTGACTGCAACAGTAACTGTACGTCCTAAAGAGGTTCTTGGCCCAAGTTTTAAGGACGTACAGTTATGACCTAAGGAGATCGAAAGGGCTAAATACTGCCTCAGCACATCCTAATGTCAGTCCAGAAATACTTTATTAAAGGGACAGTGTGGCCTCATTAACATAGAATTGTAAGTTGTGTAACAGACATTCTTCAACCTGTGAAAAATTCAACAACTTACGTTTAGGAGTAAAAGCAGCTTCAGAGCTGCAATGTAATACTTTCTGTGTGATTCTGTTTCCATACCACTAATTGGATGCTTAAAACATGATTGGGATATCTTTATGTGCGTGTGGAGGGGACTCTTGTTACAAACACATCTCTTGCAAGCCAACTACCTGGGGGGGAGGGATGCTAAAAGAGGCAAATGCAGAGAGATATTCTGCAAAATCCCTCAATGGATTTGCAAGAAGGATACATAAACATTTAAATAACCACTCAGTTGATATTCACTTGATAAAAGCAACATTGCTGAAAGTTGGAGGCCCTGTCACCGAACAGTTTATGCAGCACTTAATACAATACATATATTCAAGGGATATGACAACACAAGAATTGACAGACTAAGACAAACTGATACATTAGGTGGAGAGAGCCCTGCTCGCAAGCTTACAATCTTGTTATATTTGTTTGTTACCTTTGTAAGGTATCCTTCAGATTGTAAGCTTGCGAGTAGGGCTCTCTCCACCTAATGTATCGGTTTGTCTTTGTCTGTCAATTCTTGTCTTGTCATACCCCATGAATTTATGTATTGTATTAAGCGCTGCATAAACTGTTGGCACTATAGGACAATTCGGTCACAATTCAAAAGAGTGACATGGAAAGAAAAATGTTACTAGGAGGACAGAAGCAAAAAAAGAGTTAGGGAAAAGTTATGCTGCAGAAATAGGTTTAAGTGGGATTGGGGAAGTATAGGTTAAGGAAATAACAAGATTGTTGACTTGTTTAATCAAAGTCCTCCTCGTCTTTGTGTAAGTTGAAACTGTTATATGATACACTACATTTTATATTCTATTTATCCATTGCACAATGCTGCAACATTATACAAATACAAAATAATAAAATAAATCATTAAATAATAAAAAGGACAATGTGGTAAATACCTATGAAGCCAAGATATATGTAAAGGAGGGTAGAGGGTGCAAAAGAACTCAAGGTAATATTTAAAATTGTTTTCAATGTGTATATATAATAACTTTAAAATTGCACTATGTTGGAAATGTACCATATATCAGTGAGTAAGCCCCAGGGATGTTTTTACAACCCTGCTTATTGGACCTGGCTGTTAAATCTCAATTATATCTTTCATATAAATAGCAAATGGTAAGTATAACTCTAGTATGTAAATTCTGCAAGTTATTGTTTTGGATTAGCGCTTTTAAGACAAATTTAATTAAAAGGAGCAGGAGTTCCATATTAATAAATAGCTGGAGGTTTGCTTTAGCACTCATAATGTTCTTCTCAAAATGTGATTATACTGAATATTAAGCAAATTCCATTCTTCCTAAAAACCCAAATTAAAAGCTAAGTATGTCAAAGAGTTTAAAGTTTCATCAGTGTTGTGTGTCTCTATTTTCTCTTGTCAGTGACTGATTAATAACTGTGTTGAAGAGACCACAAGTGGCGGAAGAAAGTGAGATCAGTTCATGCTGACACAGGGCCAGTCACTCACTGAGAGTATGTACACATTGACACAAGCCTAGGGGCAAGAATCAGTCTGCTAAAAGGAGTCTTGTGGTGCAGGCTGATAGTTGCAGCAAGGCTGATGGGAAATTATTGTCAAGCTGTCATGATTAATGGCAACCCAGCGGGTTCTGAGACCCCCCATGTCATCTGTTATATCAGGGTGAAATTTATTAGCTATGTCTCCAACCTAGACATCAAAACTACCTTCATCACAGGGATATGGTCCCCTGTGCTATTACTATTGTACCTGTCTGATACTTAAACCTGTGTACAAGCTGAGATATATTGGGGCAAAGTCGAGATTTGTGGCCAATCACTAGAAGCACTCCCTTGTTTCAGTGTTTTTTTAATACATATGAATGAACATTTATATCTTCTTTTTATTAAAATGTAAGTTAACATTTCAAATGTAAAGGTTCCTACCATAAACTTAAATAAATAACATTGTTCTTGAAGAGGAAACAAAATGTATTTGTTTTCTCTTACATTCACTTAAACTAACAATGTTGTTGTGGAGGAATCAAACATAAATTACAACTGTTAATTCCATACATCTCCAGTTTCAGGACTCTGTTATTATGTCTTAACATTATTTACTATTGTATCTGTCAATTCATATCAGACATATCATATTTATAATGTACAATAGGTGTTGGAATTTCTCTGTTATTCTTAGAGTATTTGGAATGTTCTTTCGAGACCCAGTTCGACCGTGAAATAATCTGAAATATCTGATAACACCAGATTAAATATAGGTGAAAAGAATCATTGTTCAGGAATTAAATTATGCTTTATAAAAGACAGACCCGAACACTATCTGTTTGTTTATAACTTTTTAAAGTTTAATGCAGTAGATTAAAGTAAAGCAAACACTTTTTATTAATTACTCACATAATACGGTATATGTAATATGTAATTTATTTTAGATTATTAGTTATCCTTTCAGATGAACATGGAATATGTGTTTAACAATAAAACCATACAGCATGTACAATTTTAGCCCAGTGTCTTTAACATAAATTGTGAAAAGCCATTAAATCTTTTTTTTCTGCAAGAATAGAAGACATTTCCCTGCATACTGTTAAACTGATGAGATTGTATAACCAGTGATATATTTACTGAGCAGGTTCGCTAGGGTTAGACAGGATTTACACCCCCAACCCCCTTTAAAAAAATAAAGCTCCACTTAAACACCTTGTGATGGGTCTGTATATTGCTAATTGTTAAAATAATGTTAAAATATCATTAAAATAAGATATTTTAGCTTTTTTTTCTCTCCCACCCCAGATACACCCCTCTCTCTTTTCTTATACCATCTACCATTGATCTATCCTTTGTCTAGGACTGCCCAGAGCCATCTGTCTTTCTATCACCAATATCCCTGGTCTTCTACCATCAAAAACCCACCTCCTCTCTCTCTCTTTCATATTCCTTGTCTCCTACCAACCAAGACCGAATTGTCTGTCTCTCTCATATCGCCTCCAATCTCCTCCTGGCCTAGAACCACCTCTCTTTCTTATTTATATATCCTGTCTCCTAATGCCCCAGATTCATCTCTCCCATAGCTCTTATCTCCTACCCTCTTTCATATCCTTGGCCTCCTACAGCCCCAGACCCACCCCTCACTTTCTCTCATATTTCGGGACTGATACTATTTCAGATCCCTCTCTCTTTCAAAGACCCGGTCTCCAACCGTCTCCAACCACCCAGACCCATTTCTCCCTGTCTTTTTTCTCTATAATATCTCTGGACTCCTACTGCCCCTTACATAACACATCCAACTGCCCCATTTAAAACACTGAGTATCTTATTCTTCCTATCTCAATGTTAAGCAGATCAGGCATAACCTAAGCTTTCCACAAGTGTAAGTATTGGAATATTTTTTCCATTTATGTGCCAGCCACAACAGAGCCTACTAACCTTTACACCTGAGTGGCATGGAGACCAATTGAGTGCAACAAGACTGCTAGTATTGAACATTGGCTATATTTAATGCCTATTTCTTTTAGAAATATTCTCCTGTATTAGATCTACTATCCCGTTAGTTGTTATATTTCTTAAAACACCAACAGAAGTCCAACCTAGTGTTAGGCCCCATCCAGGCTGCGGAGCTGCATGTCTTTAGTTTCCCTTGTCTTGCTACTGCCCCCCCTTTACTGTAATCCATTCCTGGATTTCCTTATGCTCTGTTCTGTTCTTCTGTTTCGGAGGAGAGTTTGCAAGAGGCGGCTTCCTCATTCCTGGTCAGGTATGCTGATTCCTGTTCTGGATGGAGTTGGTCTGCTAAGCGGTAGTGCTGGTCACCGAAGGACTACTTTTAAAGAGATTCCAGAATGTTAAACATGCTGGTTCCGGGGTTGACTTTTTCAATCGGTACTCCCGTCAGAGAGCGGGCCTCCATTCTATTAATGTTTCTGTTTGTGTCAGGAGGCCGCTCTTTCGGAGGGGGATTATGTCAGGGACTGGGTCCATACAGACGGCTGTAATGACCCAGAGCGCCCACAGATGGAATTGCAGGAGTCACCGTGCAAGAGCAGAGACACAGGAACAGATGCAGAGTAACCACACTTCCCTGTGTGTTGGGCCATCAGGGTTGTGTGGCCGCATACCAGTACCGTGAAATAGCAGCAGGAGGTATGCAGTACAGATGACAGGATATAGAGATATCTGGAGCTAAGAACAGAAGAGCAAGACAGAGCTAGAGGAGTAGAAGCAGGTTGCAGAATGAGGAATACAGGTTACAGGGACAGGCTACACACATAAATACAATTCCAATTGGGCCTGGGTTGTCTGCTGGCAAAAAGTTTCCAGGAGTTGCTTTAACTGTAAGTACCTATCTTTATGTTCAAGGCACTAGCCTCCCATTACACACCTGAAAGCATATCAAATATTTTTGCCCTTGAAGAAGCTTATCATATTGGGGTCTGCCTCTGGAAGTCCATGTCTACCTTTTAAGCTTTGTAGTTGCATTTTAGCCATTTATCACCTTGAATTAATTTTCATTGATTCATACAAAGCCATGAAAACAAGCTCATACCCCCACAAAGCGGACAGAAACAAAGCGAAAAGCTTCATCATTCTCACTCTCACGCTCTCTGAATGTTTAACTACCTTCTGTACCGACCACTTCTGCTTTCACTTCCATTGCCGCATCTTCTTGTTCAAAATGGCAGTCCGGGGACATCCTCTCCCCTGATCCTCCAATCAGCAAAGGTTGAACAGATTCCCATATAAGTTTTTTCTTCATCCACCAGCTTTGTAACCTTATTGCTGTTCTGACCTTTATTAGGTAAAATTAATTTGTTTACATTTTTTGTCTTCAGGTGTAATTTCTTTAAAATTAAAAAGGGTGTCTTTTTTGTATTGTTTGTTGACGTAAATTCCCAGACTCATTCAGTTTTAATATGATGGTCTAACCAAGTATTATTTATTATTAATAGCTTCTCTACTCTCTAGATTGAAATAATATTTCCAATAAATCATATCAATCCTGGAGTATAAGCAATGGATTCCAGAAAAATTAGTATAAACTCTTTCTCCAATGTGATGTTTTCTATCATACATATTTATTTTTTACAAAGGCCATTAAGAACTCTTGATTGCTAAGTTTTTTTTACTTTCTTATCTTTTATCAATTTCTTACCTAAGATTGGATCAAGAACACAATTAAAGTCCCCAGCAATTTACAAAATACCTTTTGTAATTTTTACATATTTTTTTAAAACGGGTTGGTGGAGACTGCATTAGGCAGATAAACATTAACCAGAGTGTACGTTATAATGTTAATACCGTGTTACATGCCATAATAATATCCTTCAGGGTTAAGCTCTCGGTAATTAATTTAAGCTTTAATGGACTTTCAAAGCATTATAGCCACTCCTCTTTGTTTTTTATCTACTAAGGAAGTATATATTATATTAGATTTTTTTTCCCGAACGATCTTAGTTTTTCCTCCTTTTTCCAACAAGTTTCTTGGATAAAACATATGTGAGCCTTCTTGTTTAATAAACTCACATACTATCCCTCTCTTTTGTGATAAATCATATTAATATATCAATGTATCCTTAAGTGCAACATATTAATGACTTCTTCACTCTCTCTTGGAAAAAACAAATCTTTATCAACCCTTATATATATTAATATGCCTATTGTAACCACGAGGTACTTACCTCCCGTCTGCCCAAACTGCCGTTCCTCTGAAGTCCGTCAACGTCAGAGGATCCGCCGGCAGGATCCTCCGACGCCGACTGCATGGTCTCTGGCTCTGTCAGGCGTGCACGCGCCCCCGTGTGGCCAAAGTTGGCTGTACGGAATCGCGTATCCTCCAAGATCCGTACTGCCTCTTAAAGGGACCGCTCACGTATGCGTTCCAAGCCTCCTTTTCATCCGGGGCGGGAGATTCAATAAGAATGATTATTTAAACCTGGCTGTTATGCTAGATCAGTGCCTGTGATAGTGCCTTGGCTGTGCTTATTAAATTCCTTAAATTGTGATTTTGGCTTTTGACCTTGGCTTGCCTTTTGACGCTCCTGTTTGCCTCCTGTTGATTATCCTGTCCTCGCCAACTCCTGACCTCGGTTCTGTGTAACGACTACTCTTTTTCCTATTGCTACCTGTATCCTGCTCTGCATCCTGGTGGATGTTACCAAGTTCCTGCATTGCTGGTCATTGCTGAGCCAGGGGTGGATCCGGAGCCTGACTGAAGGGGACTGAAGGGGAACTCATAATAATACACAACTAGACACACACATCCAGACACTCACACCAACACAACTAGATACTTGAGACTTACACACATGCGCACACATGCAACATACATACTCAGACAGATGCTAATACACACAGGCAGAGAGATACTAAAATACCCTGGCAGACACGCATACATATCCTGGGAGACACACAAATACATACCCAGGAAGACACTAACATACATACCCAGATGCACACTAACCTATAGACACACTAACATACCCAGGCAGACACACACTTCTCATCCAGTCCACTGAGGAGGAAGCGCCCCCAAATTCCAAAGGTAAAATACCACATCTTGAGAAGAATGTTTACCATACTTGAGAACTTCTGAGCTCCAACTACCTGGAGCCTTCCCTTGTGGGACAGGGCCACCCACTGATGTCAATGGGCATTCTCACTGATTTCAGTGGGAGTTCACACTGACATTACAGGAAACACCCCCATTTAAAGAGGAAATGGGCAGGGAGCGTGGAGTGTCAAGAACCCGCTCACGCGACCCGGAGGATTCGGGTGTTGATCCAGAGAACCAGTGCTTTACCTGGAGATCTCTGGGTCAAACCCGGAGAGTCCCCAGGTATAATGATTACCAAGTACAAGATTACTGTCAGGTACTTACCTCTTGTAGCCACCACACCTCTGTGGTGCGCACTAGGAGGGGGTGACACAGTCACATCGCAGTTCCTGGCATCAGTTTCCTCCTCCCCCAGTTCTTCACTCCCTGTGTCCTCGCAGGAGGCTGGAGACTGTGGTGACGGAGAGGCAAGGCTGCTAACAGAGGAGGCAGAGCACCCATGTGCCTTGCGGATGCCGCCTCCCTTAACCCCTCCGTTAACAGAACGAGTGGGGGCAGAGCTTCTCCCTTAATTCTGTCAGCAATGGAACTAGCTGCAGCAGTGCTACGGGGGAGGTGCCTGACGCTGCTATAAGAGCCCCTGGCACCATGATAACGGTGCTCAGGTATTCAAAACTCCTTAGTTGCATTATGTGTCTCCCTGCTGCTGTTTTCCTGTCCTTTTGTACCATGCTTTTTTGTGCCCAGATTTCTGCCTTCTTGTCTGCCGCCTGCCTCTAACTCCTGGACTGTGACCTGGATTGGTTCTCATCTGCCGCCTGCCTCTGACCCTTGGACCATGACCTGGATTGCTCTTGATTGCTGCCTGCCTTTGCCCCCGGGACTATGACCTGGAATATTGTTATATGCCTCTGAACCTTTACCATTTGGACTGGTTCTTACTATCGTTCACAACTGGTTCACCACATAGTGGTGCTCCCTTCATTGTGTGACTCCAGCCTTTTCCTGCATAACGGGTTCCTACTCCTGATACCTACCCAGGGTGTTGCAATTACCAAGTAATCTTGACAAATCTGTCCCTCAATTGATGCTTCACTAAAACGGTGTAGAAGCGTACTACTCTGGGAGACATGCTATGACGTCCATGCTATGATACAACCTTGTGGGGAAGAAAAAAAATCTTTTACTTATGCTTTCTTCTCATGTTTCAATTTGTCATTGAACAAACCTGGCAAAGATTCTGTATTGTGAGCGAACATTAGTGTGTTGCTGAAAAGAAAATAAAGCAAACTGAGATTCAATGCTGAGCAATTAGCACTAACTAGAGGAGGTGTCTGTCTTCATACACGTGCTTTCCTACTGAAACTCTCAAGCAGATTTTAATTACCAAGCTATACACAGCTGCCACTGTTACTGACAAAAGCCAGTAACAAACATGGAGCTACTGCAAGAAATCTGAAGCTTTACACAAATTGTACAAAGGATAATTGTGTATCCACAGAAGTATGAAGCCTGTTAATAAGTTACCATGATCTTTAAAAAAAATAATAATAAACCTTGCCAAGGGCCTTTAAACCTTTCAATTCAGACAAGTTTTTATGTACCATAAGATATCAACAATATTACTACCCCCTGCACTATTCTGCAAATTATCAAGAGTGATCAAACCTCAATTACAAGTCCCATCCCCACTGTCAAATATCCCACTACTTGTTTGCACAAATGTTTCACTCCTATTTAACAAAATGCCCTGTCAGTCTCCAATCACACTGTTCAAATAAAAGTTTAAAAACGTGGTGTTAATGTTTATGCATGTAGTGCTTGTGATACAATATGTGCACAGGTGTATTATGTGTAATTTACTGTGCAACACTCTCATCCTATACCTAGTGTCAATTAACTCCAATGTCCACTCTCTTTCTTTCTAAATATCCTCCTCTCCTTAGCCCTATGTTGTAGCTCAAGAAAATTCCATACATAGACCATTGTTTAAGGGTTATTGCAAGTTTCCCACCCCACTTAGCTATAATAAGTCTTTCCTGTGGCAAAGTTGTGTTGTTCTGGTGACGTCCTCTGTGCGCTCCTCTAATGGAGGAGATAATGTCACCGGAACCGGTCATTTTGCCCTTAGTTGAACTTATGGCAATATAGTGGTGCCTTCGGTGACGTCCTCTCTCCTATCAAAGAATTCAAAGGATAAAGCACTCACATGATTTTCACTTCAGTTTTTTCAGGACAACCTTACACTGTGCAACAAATAAACAGACATATAAATAGTACCTGAACCCCTCTCCCATGTTATTCCCAACAATGAGAAACACCTCCAGTTCTAATTGAAAGTTTAACCTCCACCTGTTCGAGAGTAACATATAACACAACTTAAAAACTGTGGCTACAAGGTATATCCATAAATACTTTCAGAGTAAGTTTTAGGTACATTCCCTGAAATGTGTATATTCATAATTCTAGCTTAATGTTATATGCATATTTAGGTTAGTATTCACAAAATGCGATACAATGCCTATACACTAAAGCCATATGCAAATATTCAAACATTCAGCTTTTGTCTCATTTTTGAAGTTTGTGTGTCTATCACTGTGTGCGTGCTTACACTCCTTCGCCCTGGACTCCAACATCCAGTAAGGGCTGAGATATGATGAGCCTGACACCTTCCCACTAGAGCAGTTTGTTAGATTGATTTCCTCCCCTCCACATGGTTGGCACTTGGTCAATGGAGATAAATATTAAAGTGGACAAGTGATGCTTTTCCTTTAAAAATGTTTGCCACAGTTTTTTCTCCATCTTGGTAGGTGGTGCAAATTGCTGACTGATGACACTAAATTCTATCACGAAGGGTTAAATCAGTCTTCCTTATGTAGGCTAGTCCACATGGACATGGTTTCTCCGGCAATTGAGTCCCTGAAATTTTGTGTCGGGTGTCATATGACTGCATGTCACACACCAAAGGTATGACCCCCCCCATCCTGTGCTGTATTTATCATAATGATCTTTGCACCACCAAATCTCTTACAATTACTTTGGTAACAAATCACTGTTTGAAGATAAGGACACATCATTCTGCAGCACCTTTCAATTATTTCAGACCACTTTTACCACTTTCTGTGTGACATTTCATAAGGAGTATAAGGCATTGTTCCTTCTGCTGCATTACATTAGTATTGTTTAACACTTTTTTCATTGCTGCATTCAACACCCATTTTAATAACGTCTCAGATGAAAATGTTTAAATATTACTGTACGTCTTGTGTGGTTATCTCCGAGTTGTTTCTTACATCCCTCAAGAATGGTAACGAAATATAGGTGTCTTAGGGTGAAAACTATGCGCCCATGACAATATATTTTAGACTCATTCTAAAACAAAGTGTATATGGTTATAGAATACCTTTTCAAAATTAATTAAACGTTAAGGTTAACTCCAGCAGCTCCAATACTTACAGTATCGCACTGGAGGACCATGATATACCTCTGATGCTGACAAAACAAAACATTTGTTTTTCAAGGAATAACATTAAAAAGGTTCCCTAAAGTTCAGAAAATTATCCTCTGTCATTTGTCCATTAGTTGCCACTTTTAGCTGTTGCCAATACAAGCCATTTTGGCGCCATTACAAGCAGTTTTGGCGCTCCTTTATGAGGTAAAATGGGAGGGACTATGTATAAGAAGGTACATATCAATTACTGATAGTTAGAACTAACCCAAAATAATTGTGCGTGGTCTTATTGTTTGTTAAGGCTCTGATTGATGGGTCCAACAACCCGAACGTCGTGCCGAGTCAAAAAAGGCCCCAAACGTGAAACAACATTATATATACATGTATGCATGTGTAAATGGACCAAAAATGGTGCAGACAGATTTTTTGGTTTCTTTTTGGCCCCTTCTATTTCGGGCAATGAATTTCGTTCCCTGCCCATTAGGTTCGGCTGAAAATTCAGAGGCATTTTTAATTTAGGAATGCCATTTGTTGATGCACTCAATCTTTCAAACTCTCATTCTCCATGACTCTCTCTCTGATGCTCTCTAAATGTTTCTGTATCTTTTCTACCGACCACTTCTGCATCTTCTCCCTTCCCTTCTCTTCTCTCTTCTATCTTTAATCTGATATATTTTTCCTTTGTCCGCATCTTCGTAGAAGATAAGGATGAAGGAAGAAAATACCAGATTAAGGATAGAAGATAAAAGAGAGAATAAAGAAGAGAAGATAGAACCAACCAGTTTCTTATCTCCACTGATTTCTTGACAGATGCAGAGCCCATGCTGACAGTGAGTGTATATAAATATATTTAAAGTTTTAGATTGATCTGAGATAGAATTTTTTGTATATATATATATATATATATGGTGTTTTTTTCTTCTTCTATAGGTAACCTTTTGCCCCCCTGTCTTTGATTGTTTCCTGTGATGTTTGCTAATAATAAGCAGCACCTGTTGGACTCTCAATGCTTAACACATGTACCCACTTTGAACCTTAACCACATTTTCTGGGAAGGTCCAGTAATGCTAATCATAGCTTGTTTAAGCCTGTATGGACCCCAGATAAAGCAACATCGTGTAATTACTGGCAACCATAACAAAACATGGGTCAGATAACTCATCTATAGCAGGCAAACATATGAAGACATTTAACAAAATTTTGTAGGTTTTGCATTTTGTTCAAAACCCATTCAATCCAATTCAATGCAATTAAAGTTTTGTCAGGGATTGCCCTCTTTTTCAGAGAAACAGTTCATTTTCATGAAAAAAAGTTCGTACAAATTTTTTAGAACTACTTTATCTTAATTGAACCTTGTTCAGTTACTTTAAATTGCAATTGCCCAACCAGGGATTTGCTATATTCTGCTTAGAGGAGCGGGGATTTTTTTATTATTGAGAACAGAGATCACTGTGTGTTTGAGATGTTAGTTACTTCTATATGTGGACTGAGAGTTGAATCACTTACTGGTGAGGTAGCAGAACGTGGGCATAACAGGTCAGGCTGTGTGTCAAAGCATAGTGCCAGCTAAGTGCTTCACCCATCAATCATAAAAAAAATTCCCAGGCAGATGCACAGGATTTCCAAGCACTTTAAATACTGAATCAGTATTGCAGAATGCAAGAATTAAAGTGTTGCCCAGTCAGTTGATAGGATGAAATGGGAAAGTTAGACAGCAAAACTCAAAAAAACAGAAAGAGAGAAGTGGTTTTCTGTTTTACTAGTTCAAGAAATTAATCTAAAATAGTAAGAGTAGGTAGTTTAAATTATTCTAATCTAAAATTATGTTTTAGGTATACTGAGCTGAATGTTATATTATTATCTTTATGCTAAAGAAAAACAAAAAACAATTTTGTGCACCTTGGGTGCACTAGTTTTTGAACGCTACAACTCTCACCAACCTCATTATGATTCTAGCCAAGGGTGGTGGCAGTTGTGGTCCGCAGAAGCTTGTCAGTCGAAATTCTTATTTAAAATACAAACATAAATGTACCTTGTTTTATTTTGTGTTTTATTTTCGTTTGCCATAAACAGCTTGTGAGCGCTACCTTTGCCCCAAACAGCTTATCAGTGCCATCCAAACTCCCAAACAGCCTGTCTGCCATCTTTTCCCCCAGCTTGTCAGTGCCCCAAAACAGCTGGTCTGTGCCATCATTGCCCCCAAACAACTTGTCTGTGCCTTCTTTGCCCCTTGCCCCTCTTCCAACATACACACTTACGCAAATTGCACACACTTACACATACTCACTAACACATACACAATCCATTTTATCACCTTTACACATCCATGCTCAAACACACACACACACTTACACATCCATGCTTAAACACACACACTTACACATCCATGTTCACACACACACTTACACATCCATATTCACACATGCATTATACATAGACATCCATGCTCACATACACTTATGCATGCACATTCATGCTCACATACATACATAAATACATGGATAGTGCCCCTGCTTACCTCGCCTGTAGCTTTCTGTCTGGCTGCACTCTGTGCAATCTGCCATAGTTTTACCGCAGGGGCAAGTGACATAACGACCCCCGTGCGTTCCTGTATCTCAAAATTGTTTATAAAGGGCCCCTCAGGTACGAGGAGACTGGGACAAGTGGAAGTTGTAGATAAGCCGCTGTAAACAGCACTGGAAGGGAAGCACTGAGAAATGTAGTCCACTACACTAAATAAAGATTTCTATCTGCAGGGCCACTATTTATTCGACAGTGATTTGTACCCTGAATCGATTTTGCCAAACACAAAAGGGTTAACATAATGGGCAAATTAATATTTTGGATAGGTAGAACATCACCTTTAATAGAAAAAACATACAAGAAAGCCATGTTGTATGTAGTAGGAGGATAATACATCCTCTTCAAAACACATCCCCTTGCATCTCTAAAAGTAAATGGAAAAAGTAAAAGACTGAAATTCAGTGACATTACAGCTTAACCACAAAAAGCAAAAGCTAAATATTTTTGACCTGCTGATTCAAGGTCCAGTCCGTTTTGCCAGACTGACATGCAAGGCCTGAGTCGGGTCATGTGTTCAGTCAATTAAAAAAAAACTGCTATTGTCGGGATCACATTACCCTGATTATTGTTGGTTATTGTTCTGATGCCAATTACATACTATCCTGATTTCTGTGGGGTATTCTCAAACTTTGCTGCTCTCTGTTAATGGTGTCTTACTCGAGTAGGCTTACCTTGATACTCCTTTAGCAGCTCCTCCTCAGACACCTTAACCCATATTGTCTTATCCCTCTTTCCATTTAGTCCTTACTAGCTTAATGCATAGCTGACTATTTACTGCTATTTGAAGCTGGGTAACATAATGAACATCATTGGTAGTTTATGGTCACATAAGGTGAGCTGAGGTGAAAGGGCATTAGCTGAGCAGAGCAAATGTCTTTTAAAATCTGATATATTTCATTTTGATAAAAATATATTGGGTTGTTTCTAACTCCTTCAAGGGATGGTCCAGCCGAATATTAGTCTAAAGATGTCTCATGCTCTGAGCTGTAAAATAGTTCACAAATTAAGCTTTGGGACTTCTGCATAATAACCAGTTGCCTAGCTTTCAATAGGTTAAAGGAGCGCCTTTTTATCACCATAATCTACATACATAATTTTTCAATGTTATTTTATTTTTTATGCAATGCTATTTGCTCTTCGTTTTGTTTTCAATCTGCTTTAAAAAAATCTTTTTTTACTCTGGTAGAATGCCTTTTTCTCTGCTTGGATGCAAAACAATTATTTCTTTCCAGAACCCTGAAAAGGCTTAGATTGCTCAACTTGTCTGTATTCTGAATCCGTTAGGTCTCCCAGGATGAAACCATGGACTTTGTATTTGAACTCACGTTTCCTCCAGACATCTTGTATAAAACCCTTTTTCAACATCCTGCACTCATGTTACCCTCAGCTGGAGGGCAAAAACACCCCATGAAAATGTAAAGAGGAGGTGTCTGCCAGTTCATTTTCCTCTGATTTTCTAGGCATGAGGTAATGCCAGGCTATTCATTGTGGGATGTGACCAGCTGATGGACACTAAGACTTACTCTCTAGAGGTGCATGTAATGTTTTCAGTTTTTGGTTTTAGCAAATATGTTCTGGCACTGTACTTTGTACTCATTTATGTTGACAATAACATTTATAATGGAAAACTATTTCATTCAAACAGGTCATTTTTTAATTACTAGTCAGTCTCTCACTATTACCCCAAAATAAGGATTTTTTTCTTGGCATTGCAACTGTGACATTTTACTTAAGAGAAGTTTGTATCATTATTATTATTGTCTATCACCTCCCTCAGCTATAGACATTAAAGCAGTTCTTAAGTCTAGCCAAGTAGAAGGAGTATAAAAAACTGCATGTCATTGCAAATAGTCCCTAACCGGATGCTAAGAAACACATCATGGCTGATGCTTTCAGGATGTTTCACCTGGGAAATGCATTTCCCTCGACCTTCTTGGGGCACAAGATGGTACAGCAAGGAATATGCAGTGTATTAATCTATATATCTGTATCTGCATAAGGCTAATTTAGATATGCTATGTGAGCAATTGCTCCAGGGCCCCAATGTGATAGGGGGCCCTGAGTCTGCATCATGTAGTAGATTTACTTGATTTCTAGTACCCTGAGCTACTCCACTGTTGTCATAACCTGTGCTGCATGTGAGCTGTGGATTCAAGTGAGGGATTTCAGCATACTTATGAACTCTATGGCTACAGCTACCCAGAGCCGTAGTTGTGAAATTCAAGTAGGCGTTTCCGCTGACGTCACGGGCATCCTCCTGTTGCCCCTGTCCATATGGGCAATTATTTTGCATTTAGGGTTAGGGTAGAGGATCTAGAGATTCTGAGAAGGACTGGACCACTCCCCTTAGCAGCAGGATCCTGTATCTGATTTATGGGTCAGTGGTGTACATGGCTTACTGGGGTGTGATGACTCTCAGGAGGACTGCAGGAAGCTCCCGATCCAGAGCAATTTAACTACATTGATATGATCTAGCCTCCGTAGGTCAGTGGTCAGAGCATTGGGGTGTGGGACCAAAAAAAAAAATCCAGAAGTGTCAGATGTGAGTCAAACTCCCAGATTTTATTTTATTGGGGCACCACGTAAAGGGAAAGTTGGATGTGAGTAAATGGGTGAGGTGTGGGGGTATGGAAATATTCAAAATTTCAGATTTGGAGTAAGTTATTTTTAGGTTCAACAGCAAACTATAGGACTGAAATTCCTTAAGGGGTTTTCTATGAGAAGATCATCTGTGTATGCCTCCATATGATGTACACCCCTGTCCTAAAGGCCTGTAATGTCGGGATTAGTTCTAATCACCTCCAGAAAGAGCCTCAAGGATAATACAAACAACAGAGGGAACAGTGGGCACCCCTATCTTGTGCCATTACTAATCTGACCTGGAGGGGATAAGGCACCATTTATACGTATACGTGCAGTAGGTACGGAATATAACGCAGCGATCCACACCAACATGTGCATGCCCAGTCCATGATGCTCGAGGGCAATGTTCCCTCTAATTTTTCTTAGGTGGTGTGCGCAGGGAATTTCTCTTGTGCAAAAATTTTGTGCGCACAATATGCTTCTGCAAATGTTAAATGCAAAAATTACTCCGGTGTCAGTGAGTTTCTGAAAGGTGTAATATGGAAACCCCCAGCCCCCTGCTTAACAAAATGAAAAAACATGAAAACAACACCATAAGCTATGCTATGTGCACACAGTGACTGAGGTAGCGTCAATGCGGCACCCCCCCAAATGAAGACACCAAAGACCAAGGTGATATAAAAATGCTTTATTATAAAGTCAACAATGGATAATTTTGACCACGGTGCATTACGCTTTTTTGCCTTCCACACCGTGACACAGATATAAAAAAAACTTTATTATACAAACATATTTGAAAACACATGATAAACATGATATAATATGGCAATGCATGTGCCGCACCACCCGACCCACTTGCGCAAGCCTTAAAAATAAATATATATAGATCAACTGTTGAAGTCTAAAAGGCTACAAAGTGCCAACACTTAAATTCTTAAACAACTACTTACATAACCGTAAACTACACCGACGCAGCTGGCACAGGCGTAAAACCTTAAAAACTGTAGAGACCACCGGGGTCCCATGCATGGCAGCCCTTGTCATGACTGGATTCACCAAGGCACAAGCCCAAGGAGTGTCTTGCACTTAGGCCGAGGGCCAAAGCACGCCTAAAGGTTTTTAATCCTTCCTCTATGCCAGCCCGATAACCAACTGAAAACAAACATAAAAAAGGGGCGGGAGGGAGGGAAAGCTTTCCCAGGTCAATTTAGTTAGTTACCTAAGCGGGGTGGGCTCACATATATATATATAGTGACACCCATCCCCAAAGCCCACAGGGATGACACACACCTATCACCCACTAGCTCAGGGCTGCCAATCATTCCTTGACTGACAGTCCTCAAACATGACTAAGCAGATTTCTCTGCAAAACAGGAGGAGGGAGGGGGAGAGGGCTGCCTGCTGTCCCCTCAGTCATGCGCCCCTCCTGCTCCATACTCTTGTCTGGGGTGTTCTTTTTGAACCCAACAAGTATCTAATAGACAAACCACCTAGTAGACTGTATTTGTGTACACAAAACAACTCCCACATGTATACAAAGCCTTTTTTGGCAATAACCTTTTGACATATCCCTGCCTGGTACCTGAATGCTTATCAAGGTTTCAGCAGGCACCAGCATACTGATAAAAGCGCAACTGGCTGCAAGGCAAAAAAAAAATCAAGAATACCGACAGACATGATCTAGCTGGGGCATTCATATACTCAATTCATAATGTAATAAAAACGTATATATACGGGTTTTTTTTAAATGGAACAAAGCGAATGCATATACAAACTTATAGCATTCATAATGCAGTGGAATAGCATACTAAAGCAACCAATTATTGCACTTCAGACTTTTGAAATGTATTATTATTAGTGTTTGCATATATATATGACAACATCCTTTATATAGGTGGGGAATTCATGTATGGTCATAGTGTCATGGGTCATGGTGTACAAATCTTACATCCATTAGTAAGAAAGGCATCTTTAATACTGCCATTCATATACTGTCGGTCACTATTTATTTTAATTATTTGTGAAAGGCTTTGACAAATGCAAAGGGGTGTAATTTCAATTCATCAAAACAGCATAACAAATAAACCATGTGTCTGCAAATACAGTGAAATAGTACTAGGTAGAAATGGTTCAATGTGGCAATATCCCCCCCTAGTGGACATTATGGAAATTCCTTCTTTATGCATTTTCCAACCAATGTAAATGTGGTGGTTCTTAAATTTTTATGTCTGAGAACATGTGGAGTGTTGTATTTGGTTTCAAATACATTATATAGCATTAGTGACAGGAAGAGAGGTGGTTATGCCACTTTACAGATCTCTGGTCAGACCTCACCTAGACTATTGTGTTCAGTTCTAAACATCCAATTTTCAGAATGATATTGGCATCAGGGGCAGGTTGGCCTGCGGAGCAATTTGAGAAGGTGGGAACGTGGTAGGGAAAGTAGCCTCTGGGAAGATAAAGTTAGGGACGAAGTGAGTATGTATGTATTTTTAGAGTGAATGTGCATGTGTTAGCATGAGTGTATATTAAAGTTGTGCAAATGGACAAAAACAACTAATTCAGGAGGCTTTTTTCATTCAGAAACTACTGAAAGGAAATGAATGAGTGCCACTTACTCTCACTCACATTCTCTCATGCTCTCTTATACTCTTATTCATTCTCTCTGACACACTCATTCACTCTCTTTCATCCTCTCTCTCAATGTCTCCCTACCTTTTCTGCCGACAGATTCCGAGTCCCTTTTTCTGCAGCTCTGCTTCTTCCCTTGCCTCTTGTTGTTCTGTCTTCTTTCTTCTGTCTTAGTCCACTTCCCTTTGGTATCATCACAGTTATACTGGCCTGCTGGTGTGCCGTGGAAAACGGCGGAGCATCTGAGCACATTTTCTCTACCGATTGGAGGAATAGGAGAGAGGCTGTGTGTAGAGGCAGAAGTGCTCAAGAAGGCCTGGACAATGGAGCTGATACCTGAAAGAAAACAAACAAGATAGAAAACAGAATAACAAGCAAAGGCAAAGCTGCGGAAAAGGAGACAAGTACAGAGAGTGAGTTAGAGTGTAAGAGCAACGAAAGCATTCTGAGCTCTCTGCTTTCATTTTTCATGAGAAGTATAACACATTCCACCAAAGCGTCAACCTCATCAACCTCACAATCAGCTATTCATCCACAAAAATCAAATTCTTGGACACCACTATCAGCATTAACAGCAATCCTATCCACAAATCCGTGCACCACTATCTGACAGGCAGACAGACCAACCTACCTAAAAAAACAATAGCTTCCACATTAACCACACAAGAAACCTCATCATATACAGACAGACCATAAGATACAGCTGCATCTGTTCTGAAATGTCAGACTGGGACAAACACCTCCAGAAACTCCGAGGGCACCAGGATTATTGACAACCAGATAAAGAAAGCCACTGCCATTCTTAAAAAAAGGTGCTGAGATATAAAGAACATCATATAAGACGTAATTTGTACAAATCCAAGTCTAGTGTGTGTGTATAAGCGTGTTTGAATGTATATGTGTGTATATTCCCTCTAACATTCCCTCTATCACACACACATGACGATGTGTGTGTGTTAGAGGGAATGCGTGTTTGCTTGAATGTGCATGTGTAATTATGTGTGTCAGCATGAGTGTGTATGTGTAAGGCGAGACCAAGAACTGATTAAGGTTTGAGTCTTTACATCAGGAAAAATGGGCAGACTATATGGGCCAAATGCTTCTTAGATGTTGGCAAATTCTATGTTTCTATGTTCTATATAATAATCTGATGTCGCAATTTTTATTAAGAAAGAAAGGAACCTTAAAACATCTGCTTAAGCAAACTGTCAGTTTTAGACTCTGCAGGCCTACTGGCAATTAAATTTACAGGTGCTTGAGGCATATCTCTCCAGTGGAATAGAACAGAAAAAAAGAGCCCTCCTATTCAGAGATGCCCTCAGCTACCCCCTCAATGGTAGGCATCTTCACTGCATTAAAAGGCACACCATGCATTTAAGACTAGAATATGATGTCCACACCTAAGGGTTTTAACTCACAAATAGCATATATTTATATATATATATATTATATATATATATATTAATATGTGATTTAATTGTTTTGTATATTGTTTAGTATATTGCGGGACAATGGCTCTTTTAACATTTTTCAGTGTTGCTGTTTAGCTGTGATTTTCTTCTTTCTCATTTCATGCTCCCAGACATATTATATATTGTTTTTTTCAGGACAAACAGGGCTTTCTTTAGATACCATTAATTTTATCATATCACCTAATTTACTATAAAAAAATGATAAAATATGGGTAATTTTTGTTAAAAAATTACTTTCTCTCACTTTTTAAACAAAAAAACTTTTACTCATCTGCAAAAACTAATGAAAAAACCTGCTAAAAACATTCTACTATTTGTCCTGAGTTTAGAAATACCCAATGTTTTCATGTTTTTTTGCTTTTTTCTGCACGTTACACAATGTACTACAATAAGTACAGGTAGTGTTTTGTGCCCCCATGACCCATATTTGGGACACCTTTGAACCCCTCAAATCATACATTTTTTATACTAGACACCATATGGGCATTTGTAACACCAATTTTTTAACTCTTTCCATGCAGGAATTATTGTGAATATAAAGTATTGTAGGACTTCTTATTAATTTTTTTTATTTTTTATTTTGGTGACAGTGGCAGTTTTTACATGTTATTACCATATATTTTAAATTGTTTTGGTTTTACATTTTTGAACATTTTTTTTTAAAATTTTTAATATATATATATATATATTTTTTTCTAATCACTGTGAGGCTTCCGTGCAAAGCCGCCGATCGCGGCGATGCAGCTATTTAACGACAGCCCGTATGGTCGTTAAGGGGTTAAATAAGTGTTTTGTTTTTTATGGTGTGGGGGGGTCATATTCCGTTTCGGCCAGGTAAATGCTGCATTTTCGGTTTCAGTCCAGAATTCATTTTGGTGCATCCCTAAGCCAGACAATGAATTGGTAGGCCTACACCACATCAATGTTTGGCTTAGTATATAGTGATAGGAGTTATGCTGCACTATTGTCAATGTCTGGCTCAATGTATAGGGATTACGCTGTACCACCGTCAATGTGTGCCTCAGTATATAGTGATAGGTGTTATGCTGTAGCACCGTCATTGTCTGCCTCAGTATATAGTGGTAGGTGTTATGCTGTACAACTGTCAATGTCTGTCTCAGTATATAGTGATAGGTGTTATACTGTACCACCGTCAATTTCTGCCTCAGTATATAGTGATAAATGTTATGCTGTACCACTGTCAATGTCTGCCTCAGTATATAATGATAACAGTAATGCTGTACCACCTTCAGTGTCTGTGCCGGCATATAACGGTAGAAGCTATGCAGTTTTAAAGTGTGTGTGTGTGTGGGGGGGGTGCCACATATAGGATCCGCCCCAGGTGCCAAATACTCTAGGTATGCCCCTGATGGGAGGTTAAATTAATACTTAAATGTAGCTCTTTAAATACTGGCCTCAACCGGGATAGGGAATTTGTATCTCATTATCACTTTGTAGATTAACAAACCAGACATGCACACACAACCTGACCCCATTAGAGTTGTGAATACCTCCTGACACCTCATTTTATGACTCCAATCCACCTCTGATTTTTACACTATTGACTGATCAAAGAACCTTGCCTTAGACTTTTTGATGTTATCTGCTTCCCATGTTATTTGACTGATACCTAAAGAGAGGTCTTTCAGATGTTGTATAACATGCCTGATGAAGGGACCAGAGAGGTCTTGAAAGCTTGCAATCTATAGTTACTCAATTAGCCAATAAAGGTATCATTCAAACTCCACATGTCTCCTGTAATTCTCCGCCTAACACGGTACCAACGCTCATCCTTTGATTTTGGAATCAAAACATTTGCTACTGCAAAAAAATTTAGATGAAAAAGTTCCATTTTATTCAGTGGAACAAAACAGTGATTACATTATTCTTCACAATATTCTTGTAAGAAACTTTTATTTTTTTATTAATTGATGTAAACTATTTTTTCATATTTAATAAAAGCTATGACTGAGAAATGTTTGTTTTTATTTCCTTTTATTTGCCAACCTGCCTCCCCAGTTATGCACATCTGCCCCAGACTTGCCACTCTGCCCCAGAAATGCCTTATACCCCCCTATATGACACACTGCCTCACCCTTCCTCTGCCCCTACAAATCGGGAGTTGGGGGCATGGACTATGGAGGCTGTGCTGAGCTGTTACAGCCTCTATAGTGTAAATGGCCTGTTTGGGGAAATCAAAGATCTCCTTTTTAACAGGCCCATGATGAGGACGACAATCTTTTTAGATTAGGCTTCTGTATTAGTCAAACCAGATAGCAAGGTGACTCTTTAACCCCTTCACTGCCAAGGTTTTTTGGGGGGGCGCTTTCACATGGGATGAATTTCTGGTTGAAGTTTGCTTGCATTTCTCATATGCATTTGACAGAGGGTGCTATAATGCAGGAAACAGAGCCATTTAACGTACATGGAGTGTAAATCAATGTTTGACTGTGTGGAGGAAGTTTGTTTTATTATATACAGATTAAAAAATAAGCTGAGTTGTTTAGTTTTATTAGACAAGCCCTTAGCGTATTTGGTAATCAAAACAAATTTGTGTATTCCTTAATTATAATTTGCATTTGTCAAGCTACAAATTATATATAATTACATTACATTACATTTACAGAGCACCAGCAGTCTCCATATCACTATTACAATACAGGAAAAACTGTTGCTAATAAAGTTAAAATGAACAACATACAACATTAACAATAACCCATGTTAAGATGCACTGGAACAGAAGGAGCACGCCATGCACTTGTACTGCAGAGGTCAAATACACTCTGAGTAAACCAGACTCCTTAATTTTACTTAAAAAGAGAAAAATTCTCAACATCAATGCAGAAGAGTCAACTCTTGAAGTATACAATCAGTGACAGCGCAAAAGCGCGGAGGGGGGTGTCCACCTAAAATTCTCTTTTGAACTCTTGCTCAACCAGATCTAAAGCTGATTGCCCGTAAGTATGCCATGTGGTTGCAAGCGGGGGTAGAGAAAGAGGCAAATACATATTTGGGCCTCCATGGATTTGCAAAGTGAATCACAAGGAAATGCTATTGTAGACTTTGTAGTGCCATTCCCACATGGGTCAGTTCATGCTGTCTGTCTTTACCTCTTTGATATCCCCATTTATGAAGAGCTTATGAAAAGTGCATCGTAGGTATGAACAAATGATAATAATGTGTATAAACAATAGAAAGTGTGTTTAGAAATTGTGTCATAATATATAGCACCCAACAGGTTACAAAATCCCATGGGAGGTCTCAGAAAGAGGGACACAGCTTATTTGTGCTCAATATCAATTTATTGGGTGACAGCAATTACATAACATTTAGCCATATTTAACATACAAGGACAAATCCCTCATTAGGTTCCTTGACCCTAACAATCTCTAACCATGCCTATAACAAAAGTGTCCACCTTCTGCCATTTCAAACATTGGTAGGTATAGTGCTGTCCTAATAATGGACCAGTATAAGAAGTAATGCACAGTATGACATAACACACATCATATTACAACAGCAGATTACAGAATAGCAATATTGTACACATCTATTGTTCTTGCTGAAAGCTTAAATCATGCTTTATCTCCACTAAGACAGTATTGTGAATTGTGGCTTTGTGTTACCCTAGTAAAGTTAAAGCTGGTTTTGGAAGTAATACCAAAACAAACCTTAGCTTCATGATTCAGTGCTGTAATTTTGAGGTAATTAGAGAGAAAAAAATCAACATATTTTTCTGACAAGTAGACCGTTTTAGAATCACAAGATACAATAAAATAATTGTTTTAGTAGGCAACAGTCTACCATGGAGGGCTAGTGGATTGCTGACATTTTATCAAGATAATCTCTGACATCATCGGAAGGCTTGAGTGAAATTATACTCTGCTAATAGCCCAATGGGTATACTTTAGTTCCTTTGTATATTTTCCTGAAAAAAAAAATCTCAAATTAACATTTGGAAGGTTTCGATTTAACTAATCAACCTGGATCTGTAATTATTGCAAGGTATGTTCTGCCGTTTTCTTGCTACAAAAACCCTGTGTATTCTTGATTCCTGGAAAGATCTCCAGTTATTAAAATCCAGAAGGGAATCATACTGACTGTGAGGGAATAATATCTGCAATATGCTGCATAGCAAAGGATAGGTTAACAATCAGATAACATTATTTTTATTGACCTACATCAGTCTTGCTCAGTATTTTTTTATAGCCCAAGGGGAGATTTGTCTCAGTCTTATTTTTCTTCCTATGGTTTTATTGGGGAATTCTGAAACAGACGTAATTTTATGTTACATTTTATTAAACATAATAACGTATAAGATAACTGAATGAAAGCTTGTAATGTTTCGCACACTGCTGTAGAGCGAACTTCAGCAATCTGTTATGTGATTATAGATTATAGGATCTGTGTGTCACATCACATTACCTCTGATTTCCTGGAGTATAAACTCCTCTGTTACGTGAGAGTTTGTGAATTTAAGTAAATAAACTTTATAAATAAAAAATGAACAGTACATGCATGTGTACTTATACATTAAACATAAACCAAACCCTTAAAAATGTTAATGTAGAAAGGAACCAATTTATAGCTGGTTTGACAGTTGATGTGGGAAACGTGGTCACTATCTATCAGTCTGAGGCCCTGTATATCGTTTCCATACAAGGAACGCAGTTATAGTGAAAAATAACCAAGTAATTTACTTAAATGACGCATTCTGACTTAATTTCTAGTTATATTTCCGTCTAAGAGTACTTAGTGATGTCATTTAACCGATCTTTGGAAACTGGTAATAATGAATCTTTGTTACTGGATCACCCAAGCTTAGAAGTGCCCTGGGCTTATGGTGGGCATTTACTGGTGGTCTCTTGTAGACAATTTAATGATGCTCTATGGACCTTCACAAACTTTACCACGGGCACTTGTACAGACACTTTGCCAATCCCTGGAAGTGCCTTGTATACTTAACCAACTCATGTACATAATACTATGTGTTTATGTTGACTGTTTGGTAATCTATATCAGATTTGCCTTTGTCCATTTCATGTTTTGTCAATTTTTCTGATGGAGTAATAGAAAACTGTTTTAGAAAAGGTAAAGAAAAAGTAATTGTTCATATAAACCTCATACCGCAGGCGTTTCTCATTCATATACTTATTTTGTTTACAATAAAATATATATATTTTATGGATATAGTTATTTGGATATTTTAATATATACAGATAAATATTGCATAGAATCTAGTTTTTACTCTACCATTTCGCTGAATGAAAGACATCAGTGCGGCAAACAATGTGAGAGACAAAGGACAGGTGGTTAAAAATATTTGATAGGGGAATTAAGAAGATGACAGGGGTTAAAATGAGGAAAGGTATGGATGAATAGAGTAAAAAGAGTCAACTGACATCTCCTGTCAAAAGATGGAGCAATTTTACATTGTTTGTAGAACAACTTTATATGTGTTTTGCGTTAACCTTTAATAAAAACAAGACATGTTACTTAGATTCTATTATCAAAAACAGCTGTCTAGCCTATTATTACACTATTTTTACACTCCTTGTATTCAAAGCTCCAAATTTTACCTCACCATATACCATTTTTCTCAGAAACGCCACAAAAATAATTTTTACAAAGTCTATATTTTTTCAAACCACACAATTCGTCAAAAAGTCCATTATCATACAAGGTACAGCTTGGCACAATGTGCAAACCTAATGTATCAAATGCTATCCTATAAAGAGTTATCTGACGAGGACCCTGTCATCCAAACATCCACAAGCCCACTTAAAGAGGGACCATTTCATAGTTAATGAAATAAATCACTACCATGTGTAGCGCTGATTATTATGCTGAGAACTTTGTGTAGCTATGGCCTTTGAAGACTGATGCTCAAAATATTATACTGCATTAGTATACGTATAATACTCTTTCGGCCAATGTACCAGTGATGGAAACCGCATAAACATGGTTACTCTGCGTACACAAAACTACAACAACGTACTAATGACTCTACCATTAATCACTGGTTAAAGCCATAGTGCACGAATTCTGTCATCCGGAATCAGGTGGCTATTTTTGCAAAGCAGGCCAAGTGCATTAACATGACTCATGTGCCCTTAATATAACACCTGCAGCTTTGCTTTTTGGTTCTCATGGTAAATGAATGCCTTGCCCAAAGTGCAGAATTCACTGCTGAACTGAGACCCTACACAGATGGTTTTTAAAGGTCTGCTTACTCCATTCTGTTACTGCAATTATAATCTGTTTGTTCAGTGAACAGTTTTAATAGCAATGTGGAAACCTCTCAAAAAATAGTGATACAATCTAGTTTTATATTTGTTGATCCTGTTCTAGCTGTCTAGGAAAAATGAAATTGAATCGCCATTTCTTCTTAAGTTTATTTTTCTACTGTTCTTTAGTGTTTTCTTTTCCCTGGTGTTTCTTGCCGTGACCCAAAAAAGTCTAAAAAAAAATCTGCAAAAACGTAATTCTCTTACAAGTCCTAAGTGGAGCCTATGGGTTCTCGGAAATTACTAATAAAGAGAAGGAAGTGGCTTTTTTTTGACAGTAAGACAGACAAAGGGGATCTATACTTTGTCATTATGTCTCCTTTCACTGCACTGTAATAACTATTCCATGTTTTGCACAAAAAAAAATCAAGGGCTATCTGCATCAATATCTAGGAATTGTAACATAATTGTTAGCTTTTTTAAATATAATTTTTTTTTTATATCGAAAAATATTTATGGTTGCCATGTATGAGATTTTGTTTGGTAAACATTTCACATGCATGTAGCATATGTAAAGTGCTACCTCGCAGTGTGTGAGATGTATAAACTCATATTAGGGAATCAATTACTAAATTATACCTCCATATGCTGATCAGCAACGTGCAAAATATATATGTGTCCCTCAAAAATGGCTCAAATTACCCTAAAGTTAGTGATGCCTGGATGCAGGATTCTTTGGCAGCCCCTAAACACATGCTGTACGGAGACAAAACATGCTTTAACACCCACTCCATATTCCCACATTTACACATAGATACACATACTATCTCCCTCTTGCCTCTCAACACTATTCCTAGGTTCCCTCCTAATACTCTTACAGCATAACTTTACACACTCACACTAACACCACTGTTACAATAGGGTACTGTGAAAGTACATAAGAATTTAAATATCATTAACAGACGTTAAACATACTGGTACAGAACGAGAAGATGGCCCTGATCTTGTGAGTTTACAATCTATCTGAGGGAGACAGTCCTACACCATGCACTAGAACCACCCAACCACTCTAACATCATATGCTGAAATACACATGCATGCTAACACTGTACACTAACACACATGCTATACTGCCATACAGTAACACAGAGTTACTCTAACACCAACCACGTACTCTCCAACACTACACTACCATACACACACTCATTCTAACATCATGCACTAACATACACACTCTCTCTCACTCTTTATGTCACACTATCCACACAATCAATCTTACCCATAGGCACACAGCCTGTGGCAGTCTACAACCCTAAAGGCAACTGCTTGGGCAAAATGCTACATTTCACACCAACACACTAACTGCACATTTGCATTTCCATTTAACAATACTACAGGAACGTAATCTCGATTCACAATCTTTGTACCTTGCTGTGACTGTATACATGTATGAGCAATTTCTGCTTTAAATGTGCAATGTACATAAAGAAGAGACCAAGATAGTCTTGGGAGCTTGCAATCTAGTATACGTAAGTTAGCCAATAAAGGTATCATCTTTTGCCAAATTTCTTTCTCCATTACTTAAGGAGACAAGGGATGCAATTGTTACATTTATGAGGTATGGATTCCATATTTTTACTATTCTTAGTGCACTAGAGAACCTTTACTGCATACATTCCATGCTGCCTTTCTTATTTCTTAGTTTTAATGTAATAAACAATGTACTATCAACTATGTATATAGTATGTATAATCAAGTGTCTGCTACAGTTATCATACAGTTTCAGTAGACACTTGGAAACACATCAAAGATTTTTATTCTGCTAGGTTAAGAATGGCCTACTAGAATATTTTTTGTTTATGCATTTATTTTTACACCATTCCAAAAAAAGATTTCAACATAGAGGTCTATATAAACCAACTTGTAAAAATTAACACTGACTAAATATATGGAGAGGCTAGTTCTAAATTTATACAATTTATTCTAAAAATATATGCTCAGAAATACTCATGGAAATGTCTAAAAATAAACACCACCGATATGGAAGCACTTTCATAGCATTTCCGCAGTTCAAAGCAGCCCAACCACTTGCCCAGCTAATTTTGAATAAATAGATGAATACAAATCTTAAGGTATTTAACAGTGAAAAGTGCACTCATGTGCACTGTATGGATTAATTAAAACACAAATTACCTTGAATATTGTTACCTTATGGGTTATTGCTTGTGTATTATTTATATACATTTATTCAGCCCATCTAGTCTTCTTATTTTCCATATGTAAATACTGGATACATACATTTTAAAGGGATACTCCTGGTGCTGCGCTAGGACTAACCCAGAGCACCACTGCATGCCATCCACTCAGTGCTGCTTTCCTTACTTCTTGACGTTGGCATATGACAACATATGCTGGTGCTCCACTTTTATAGAAGAGCAGCTCAAACTTGACACAGCCCTCCATAGTGCTAATTGTCTGCCTCAGGAGATCAGTGATCTTTCTTGTAACTGATCCATTAAGTAGTGGCATTACAGTGAGCATGATTGCCCAATAGGCTCCCTTAACAGATTCTCGCACCTGGGCCCTGAGGCTTCTAGTTACGCCCCTGCTACAAGGAGAGACTAAATCTACCCGAATTGCTAGTGCAGTCATTGGGATTTTAAGAATATAAAATACTGCATACTGCATTTTTAAGGAAAACCTGTGTTGTCGTGATTTCTTTGAAATCAATACTTGTGGGTGGCATAACACAAACTGAACGCAACTGACCTCAAAGTAGTATCCTCAAATTAAAAAGGGCTGTAAAAAATTAAATTCAGCTAACACAACGGAGAACATGGATGGTACATACAACATGGTTGGGCTGTATTGCTTTGTCACCAATCACAAGGAATATGTCTAATTTATTTACTTTTTTGTTTCAACATCTCTGTATTTGGTCTACATATAGATTCTTTGTCATTCAACTTGCCCAGATTTTTAGGCAGGAAGCATACACAGGCCATTTCAATTAGCAACAACATTTTAAAGTACAGACTGAGGTAGATGAATAGCTACACGATTGGCGATGTTTTTGTTTTTACAAAAACTTCTATAGACATTCAGACTTGAGGACTGATGGTAGAACAAGCAATTGTGCTAATAATTTTGATAAGAACTCAGGTGACAATGAGAAAAGATGGGAAGACTTATGGACCTAAGAGATACACGATCACTAACCAAAGTGTGAATAGAGTTACTTGATGGCCACAAGAAGACAACTGTTAGCCCGTGCCAAATGCCACCAGGGACCAGAGAGACAGAAAATTTTAATTTATACATAAGAAATTGCCCATAAGGTATGTCACCAATATATGACCATAAGTACCTAGTTCTAGCAAAATGTAGATGCCATGTAAAATATAGCTTTAAAAACTCTTTAACCCCAGTACAGACAATGGGGATGGTCCTGCAAGTGAATTATAGGTGCAATATCTAAATCATCTTAGCATAATGATTAAGAGAGTTCCAAGCTTTAAACATATTTCTATTGTGGCATGGAAGTTACATTTTTTTTAATAGAATATTAATATTTATAGACGAGATGCTCTTTGTACCCCTGCAACATATTTAGCACAATCTGCACCCTTCTGGCAGTGAGGGAGTACCATCGTTTTTTTTTAACTCAGGAAACCCACAAATGCTTTTTTAATGTAATATACTCCATACACATTACAGGAAACCTTTTGACCGTTTTTGATTTGCTAACAGGGAAGCTATTTTTGGAACTGACACTGATGTGTAAAATGGGTAAAAGAAAGTATTGTTAATGTTATTTATGTGACTAATAGGCTGCCCCTGATATTTCTGGAGTATTGGCTGTATATTGGCTGTACGCTGCCATAGAACTTTATTGTTAACTCTTCCTGTTGTATTCCTCTAACTTTAATGGAAAAAGAGTATTTTATAAGCAAGATGAAAAGTCAATTTGAGAAATATTTCCTAGCATTTTTTCCTCGCTGTGTGTAATACCTATAATATCTCAAACATATCTATATTAACAATATGGTAGCCTAGAACAGATTTAATAACTTTTTATCTCCCATAAATATGTTTAATAACATATTTATGGGAGATGAAAAAGGCCCACTAACAGACACACACATGCTAACATCATATGCTCACAAAGATAAACACCTTAGGGTAACTCAATCACACACAGGGTAGCACCACACTCTTGTATATGTGCACACACTATCCAACATACAATAGCACACACCTAATGACTCTAACAGTGCACTCACACTCACTAGTGTGTAAAAATACCTACACACACTAACATAGTTACACACACTAACCAACATATGTACTTACACACATACAGTAACATATTTTTACACACACTAACGTATTGACACACACAGTAACATAGAAACATACTAACACACATACAGTAACATATCTACTACACGGTATCATACTTACACACCCACAGTAACATAATTACACACAGTAAAATACTTACACACAGCAACTGGATGGATACTTGGAAAAAGATAATATTCGGGGATATAATCTTTCATTAAGGGGAAACAGTTTATTGATCCAAGGAGAAATCTGACCCCATTTTGGGGTCAAAAAGGGAATTTTTTTCCATATACAGCAAAGTGCATGATGGTTGAAGTTTATTTTTCAGTGACAGGTTCACTTTGAAAGTAGGGTGCCTCTGTACACTAAGAAAATGCTAGTATATTTACAAAATCACAGAAATCAGAACTAATGTAGATTTATAGTATTTACAAACCATTTTGCAAGAATCTATTATCTTTGTATTTTATGAACTGGCGAACATTATGGGGGTGTGAAATAGGGAGACATTTAACCCATGCTCTTCAACAAGCTTCTTCTAATAATTGCAACACTCACAGGAAATCTAGAGAACACGTTGTGAGCCTTAGTCATTACCTGTGTTTTGCATCCAAGTTTTAATAGTCTTGCAATTTAGAAGAGATTTTCTAGATTAATTTCAATAAACAGTTTCTAATGGAGAGTTGAATGAGAATCAAGCCTTTGAAACAAAGCATTTGGCTCTAAATTAAAAATGGTAACTTTAACATCAACCTCAAAATTTTAATAACTTCATTTATACTTGTGGTTGTAAAGCATGTGATATGTATATGTTATCAATGTCATCAGTGTACTTACCATGTTAAAACTAGAAAATATAGATAAAATTGTAAACTTGATATATGGTTTGCTATCATATTTGCTGGTATATGAGGGAATGAGAAGTGTTAAATGGTTGCTCCTGCTAATTTTAAACAGACTCCACTGATGCCCCCTTTACAAAAATAAATTTTAATTTTACGGAGCGGCAGTGCCAGCAGTTTATGTTTATGGGAGTTCCTGTAATTCAGGGCTTCTTCAGAAATGTAACTAATTTATATTGAGTCATTTATGGCCTGACTCATGAGAAGTGGAGGAGTGGAAATGCATAGCTTTAAGTAACAAGTTCTCCCCTAAAAGTAAAAAAATGGTTATGTGTTTTGACACATAACATCTGCTATGCATTTAAAGGGGCATCTTGGCCCTTCGCTTAGCAGAAGCTCACTGGCATACAGTATTTCTCTACCTTGAAATCCTTTACCAACTTTCACAAGCTGCTCAGCTCTTTGGCATTGCACAGCAGTGTCTCCACCATTCTCTGCTTTGAATGTATGAAGAAGGGCAGAATTGACACTACATAAATAACGAAGTTTTTCTACCTCTTCCTCAACTCATGTATAGTGACTTCGACCTTAAGACTTAAGTGTAAGATTGTGGGAGTTTTCCTATGAAAAAGGATCAGGGAGGATGTTTCAAGAGACATTACATGCTCCTCAACCTCATGTTAATAAAGAGATTCCTAGACCAACACCTAAGTGTCATCTGTAAAGTCTCTTCAATATTACCACAGATAGCTCAAGCCTTCATTGATCTTAGTATAGAGAAGAGCTGTTTCAAATGGTGTTGTCTCCAATTACCATAGAGACTCAAGTAAACAAGACTTATTAATGAGCATATGTCAGCAATACATATCCAGGATACACTTAAAACTGAGTCTTTATTTGTGCTATTACACTTAATCCTTTGCTTTATGTTATTTAAGACTCTTTCCGTTTATATTTAGCTGCCCGGATGGAGTTGCAGAAGGTTCGTCATACGTTCACTGGATTTAAGTTCATTTCAGGACTAATACAATTTCAAAATAGGTTAAAGGGTTTGGGTAAATGTAAATGACAAGTGGCCACAGAGTGTACATGTAGCTTGTTGTTGATCATGGCTCCACTCACATCCCACATATCAGTAAACATTTCTGGACACCTTGGTTGGGACACTTAGAGTGGACAACTCATTGTCCATTCTGCATTAAAAGTGATTGTTTCTGCACAGTTCCAATATGTAAATATGCACAGAGGTATCTATGGAACACTAAAACCTTGCTTGGGGCAGCCATAAAATTATCATGGTTCATTCATTAAAGTCGGATTGGCAAAACGACTTAACAACACTCCAAACCAATTACAGACAGAAACATATATATTGATAATGTGTTGAGATTGGGTTGTGTTAGATGAGACAAGTCTCCTGTAAAGTTATGTCAAGCTGTCCCTCACGTTTATTTTGACTTGACTGTGGAATTTGAAATTTAAGTCATTTATAGAATGCAAGCAGGTTCTAAAGCACCATAAATTAACAGATTTTAAGATATATGAGCACAAAAGGAGAAGTGGTCTTACAATACATTAGGTCATAGAGGTCTTTCAAGTAAGACATGGTGTTAAATATCATGAAATTAATAAGGAGTTGCAATTAACCCGATAAATCAGAGTAAATGGTAATGTTTTACTTATATATCCTTTTTTGTAATATTTTCAACATTACCAGCTTTTTATTACTAATTTAAACGTTTTTTTTTTAAATATACATCATCATACACTATAGTAAATAGGAGAACAAATTATGAATTATGATCATTTGAGGACCAGTGTAGGTGTTTTATGCACGTAATCCCACTCTTTATGCTCCCTAACTGCAATAGTTGAATTATGAGAATCCATTGTAAAACCTTTATAAAGAGACTTATTTTGAGAAATCCATAGGAGTTGCTCAGTTGATGTTTAACAAGAGAGGAATCTTGCTTTTTAAAAAGGTGTCACAGAATGTCGACCCTTTTTAGAAAAAGACCAGGATATTATACTCATTGATCAATAGAAGGGCTTAACAACATCAGCTGATTTAACACAAGGTAATGTAATTTGAGATATTTAGACTAAACCAATGTGAGTCATTTTTATATATATTGGTTGGGAGAACGTTTTTCAGTTGGTTAAGATAAGATCAATTGTATTAAATTCCACTGTTGGAATCAGATTTTATCTTTCATCAAATGTCAGTTTTACATTTGTTCTCTCTAGTAATATTAACAAGAACATCAAAGGGGGAGGGGTAATTGCCCCCTGTCCTGTACTAGATGAGATATCCCAATGCCCGCTACCACCAAGCATAAGATCACCTCTTCTGTCTTAGTTGAAATGTATTTCATAATAAATTCATAATATCATTTACTGATGTTTCTGTAAATTAGCATGATGTAATGAATTACTGTAACAACCTCTGTTTGCATTTCCAACCCTTCTTTTGAACTGTTGCCTCGTCCAAGATGGCTATTGAGGCTGACTTGTTTGCTGCCAAGCAGAAATAACCCCCATCTATTTGAGATGCTCTCTACTATTTAAAGCTTCTTCTCCCCTAACCACTTTTGTGTCCCTGTATCCTTTTTGCAGCTCCACTTCTTCACTTCTGTATTCTGTCTCCTTTCTTCATCTGCTCCTCCCTGTGCCTTCTTCCACTTCCCTGTGAACCTGGTCTCCTAGTACACCTCTGCAAAATAACCTAGTTATTATAGCACAGGTTATATTACCAACACTACCATACATCGTTGGTATGTGGTATATACATTTACAGTTCAGCATTTATATCAGGCAGGTAAATTTTAACACCGTTATAGAAGTTACCGTACTTGCCGGCGTATAGCACGCACCGGCGTATAACACGCACCCTCGCCGGGACCGGAAGTGAGGGAGACGCGGCTGCAGATCGTGCAGCTCTAGGAGTTATCGGCGTATAACACGCAGGTAGGGTTTCAGCTTTGTTTTTTAGTTATAAAAGTGCGTGTTATACGCCGATAAATACGGTATATTGAGGAAAGTAGATAATAGATAACAAGGAGATTAATATTAGAACTGCATATAATTAAAAACTATTGTAACACAAATTTCCCCAAACCAAGTGTTATAAACGTGTCTGTATTTATGAATCTTACTGTAATCATTGAATAACATTTACTGTATGAATATATATATCTACACTTGTTTTCTGCAATTAACAACATTTATTAAGAAAGGCGAAACAAACTAACAATACATATACAATTTGCTATAAATTAGTATATGCTGTTACCAAACGATCTATTCATTGATTGAACAGAAATAACAAAGAAACAGCAGGATAAGCCTGTAAACACGTGATACAATTACCACTCACTTGTGATCATCTCCACTCAGACTCAGAGAGAGTTAGCAGGACTTTATAAACTCAATAAGTCCTCCTTTTGCTGGACACTCCCCTGGTAACCTATCTTCTTCAGTGACCATTAGAGACTAAGGTGATAGAAAAGGGAAAGGACATTGCACTGGGGGGGGGGGAGTGGAAGGTGACCAAAGGCCTTAACTGATTTGCCATGTGCTCTGTAGAGTAGAATCTCAGTGTTTAAGACCATTTTACTGTCTTGTATAGGGAGGCTGTGCCCTTTGGATCTCTGCATCAGAACAATTATCCATTTCACTTTATTGGCATACAGTTGGTTGTCAATATTGCTTTCGTTTTTACACCAAGTGATTTATTCACATTATGTGCTGGTCGTTGCCTGAGCAAGTGTTTTACATGTGCTTAATTGGATATTAGGAACAATGGGACAGTAAAGTAATCCCAATATGCACATGCAGGTATTATAGCATAGCCCTCTTCAGCATACAGTTAATCAGACATAGATATGATATAGTACCGTGAGCCTGACATATGTTATACAGCAAAAATCCCATTACTATATAGTAATCCAGACATTCATAGTTGTAGTGTATAACTCTCATCATTATATTGAACCAGAGAATGAGAGTAACTCCCATCATTTTATAGTAAGTCAGACACTGAGGGTGGTACAGTATAATTACCATAATTCTTTCCTTTAGGCTAGGTTTCCACTTGGGTTTTTGTCCTGCGTTTTTTTCTTGATGAAAAACGCCAACAAAAACGCCAAGAAAACTGCCACTGCATTTTCCTGCTTTTTGGCGTTTTTTCTGGAGTTTTTTCTGGCGTTTTAGCCTTTCTGTGGAAATTGCTTTTTTTGACCTTAGGCAGTTTTCCCAGCCTTTACAATTTAGATGTTTCACCCAGTTAATAGGGATTAGGATAAATGGCAAGTATTTGCCCTCTCCTGATGTCATTTACTTGGTAGAGTTCTACTTAAACGCCCCGGCGGACCCTTTTGTCTCTTTTCTGTGGTTTGTAAGGCATGCTTTATTCCGAATGTCTGCTCCTCTAGGAAGTTTGGCCCCAAATGATGGTGCAAATTGTTTGCTGTTGCTTTTGGCACGCAGGATCCAGTTGATGCGTCGGGTATGTTTGTTTGTAATGGCATGTTTGTTCCAAATGGTGTAAAATTCAATATGAACTTTGTTTTGTGTGGAACGTTTTGTTTCCAGCTCATATCTTGTAGGAAACACAGATACTGGGTCCATCCTCTGCATTGTAACTGTGGAAAAAAACGCCATAAAAAACGCCAAGGCAAAACCCACATGGCTTTTTCATGGCGTTTTTTCTCTCCCATAGACTTCTATTGGAGAAAAACACCAAGATTTCCTTGCAAAAAACGCCAGAGTGTCAACATGCTGCGATTTTGAAAAACTGCCACAGAGCCCAAAAAAAGCAGAAAAACGCCAAAGAGGACTGAAAAAAACGCCAAACAGAAAAACGCCAAGTGGAAATGGCATTGTGCGATTTCCTATTGAAGAACAGCTAACATCTGGCTGCAGCGTTTTTTCACTAAAAAAACGCCGTGTGGCTGAATTGGCGTTGTTATGGGCGTTTAGAAAAAAAAAAAACAAATGGAAACCTAGCCTTAATCTAAAATTGGCCCACCTCTTCCAGATTACATCCACCTGTTCATTACATTAAAAGTGGATACTGAGTACATGCTTATCTTTAAATAAAATAATTAAAATTGTAAATTCAACCATTTTTACAAAGATCATTCATCCATGTCAACTAGACTATATGGATCACAGACACCCAAATTGTTTGATTAGGCCTAGGGGTGATAGGAGTGTGATTGCTAACAGTAACTGCTATCATCAATCACACTCATCCTGGAACCTGGGCATAATAGAAGTATAATTTCTGCTAGCTTTTGTTACTGTGGCTGCTTGTGCAAGATAGGAGTGTCATTGCTATATTATATATGGTTACTAACAGCAATCACACTCCTATCATGCCAAGTCAGCCAGTACATCTTGGGATCTGGGTATGTCTGGGCATGATAGCAGTGTGATTGCTGTTAGTAATCATATATATTTAATATAGCAATTACACTCCTATGATGCACAAGCAGCCGATTATATGCACATAACCTGCCCCCCCCTACATACACATTCATGCTATCACGTGCATATTCATTCATCACAAACGTTCATTCCCTCCATTCACATATAGGGCTGCAACTCACGATTATTTTCATAATCGATTAGTTAGCCGATTATTTTTTCGATTAATAGGGTAAAAAAAAAAATATGCACATTTTTTGTTTTATTTAAAATAAAAAGTTATAATTTACAATGGCATTTCACGATTTGTCTTCTTATTTTTACTGACATATAATTAAAGCTATATTTTAACAAGAACCCAAAAAATACCAAAAAAAGCTTTACTAGTAAATATTCATGTAAACTACTGTGCCCCCTGGTATGCCTTATAGCCCCATATATGCCACAGTGCCCCGATATGCCTTTTACCCTTGATATGCCACCATGGCCCCTGATATGCATTTAACCCTTGATATGCCACCATGCCCATGAATGCCTTTTACCCCTATATGCCACTGAGATGCCACTGTACCCCCTGATATGCCTTGTAGCCCCTTTATGCCACTGTGCCCCAATACGCCTTATAGCCCCTTTATGCCACTGTCCCCCCTGATATGCCTTATAGCCCCTTTATACCACTGTGCCCCCTGATACCACTGTGCCCCCTGATACCACTGTGCCCCCTGATACACAATAAAATACACAATACAATATAAATATATGGACAATATAAACAATAATTCAAATATTACAGACATCAAAAAATAAAAAAAACACAAATGCACATAATTAATAGATCCTGCAAATATTCTACCTGCCCCACCAGGGATTAATATATCAACAGAAGAAACACAGGGTAAATGAGCATAAAAATAAAGATAATACTTACCCAGTGCCGCTTGCTTGTCCTGTTTTTCTTCTGTTGATATATTAACCCCTGGTGGGGCAGGTGGCAGTGAGATGAAGTTCCGGAGGTTGCGCACATCGCGCACTAAAATCCAAATCCCCTGCAGCGCTGCACGGGACCTGGATCGTCTCCGACAGGCGGTAGGGGTGTGTGCGATGCGCGCAGACAGCCGCTTCTCCCCTCCGCTTCCGTTGGGGCTTCCAACGATTTTCATAATCGATTATCGATTTTTATCGATTCGTTGTTGCAGCCCTATTCACATATATTCATTCATACAGCCTCCCCCACCCTTACCTGAACTGCAGATCTTCCGGTGCCGCTTGGAGATTTACGAAGGGGCCGCTGTCTGCTCTGCATTGCTCGCAGAACTTCACTTCACCTGCCCAGGGGAACAGGAACGGAGCAAAGTCACGTGACGCCCATTCAAGTGACTCTGCTGGGTTCCTGCGTCCCCTCGAAGGAGCAAGAGACGCTGCTGAGCAACACAGAGGGAAGCGGCAGGGCCCCTGCAGATGCTTATTTTCGGTGGGTTTCGGCTAATGCTATTTTCAGCTACCAATATGTCGGTGCATCCCTACAATTAGCACGTTGTCAGTCCACGTGAGCAGTAACACCACACCAAGGCTTCAACCGCTGTTACTGAACATTCATACCCAATTTGCGCTATTCATGCAATTCAGTGCAACTGTACATATCAGCACATCCAATCTTTTATACTACCTAGCACACACAATGACACACATTCACTCCCTACTTACTGCATTGGCTCGAGTATAAGCTGCACCATAAAAGTTTGGTGCTTTTTTAAAGAAAAATTGTAATTGTAAGTGTAATTGATATGCTGCCACTCTGCCCCCCCCCCGCCATGGGAAGTGCCGGCAAGGAAGATTGTTAAAGCAGACGTGCCGGCAACGGAGGTTGTTTATGCGCATCGCCGCTGCCAGTAAACAATCTCCCGTGCCCGCAGTCCCCCCTTGGGAAGTGCTGACAGGGGAGGCTGTCTCAATGCATCGGAGAGTAGGATGCAGGTCCCCTGCACTGCTGCAGGGGATCTGTATCCTAACCTTGCTGCCTGCCCAGTGCCCGGAACTGCATGTCCCGGGCGTCGGGCTATACGAATTGCTCATTCCTGCGCTAAACCCTGAATATAGGCTGCACCCTCACTTAAAGACAAAGTGGGGGGGGGAAGTACAGCCTATATTCGGGCAAATACAGAATCAATCAATCAATCATGAAACAAACATTATGAGGTTTTTTGTCTGCAGGTGGGAGACAATCCGGCGCAAACGCAGTGACTTTCAATCTGATCCTGCACCGCCGCCCACAAGAAATGGTGCGGGTGCGCGGCATTGGCTTGAACCAGGGGCGTCCTTAGAGTATTTGGCACCTGGGGCGGATCGCGCAGACGTCCACCGGCTGCCCTAGAGTAGTATCCCAACAGTATTCAACAGCAGGGCTAAATGAAAAAGAAAAAACCACCTGCCCGGAACTGCGATACGAATTGCGCATCCCTGCACTAAACCCGCATTATAGGCCGCACCTCCACTTTAAAGAAATAAAGTTGGGATAAAAATTGTGGCCTATATTCGGGCAAATACGGTATAAAAAAGGTAAACAATGGATAAGATTGTGTATTTGTAACAATTCAAATTGCAGAAGGCTTTTTTTTTTGCACGCCTTGTGACCAAGTCTTAACACTTTTGTGGCGCTCATGTTTACCTGTAAATTTTCTCCTTTTTATGTTGTGTACCAGGAGTTTCTTTTTCAGGAACACAGAAAGGGCTTTCTTTAGATACCATATTTTTCATATATAATTTCCTATAAAAAAAAGCACTTTATCTCACTTTTATTTAAAAAATATTTTACTCATTTAAAAAGCTAATGAAAAAACCTGCCCAATAGATCTGCTATTTGTCCTGTCTAAGAGGCGTCTTCATATTTCAAATACACTTTTCCAAAATCTGGTCGTTCTGCCCAATTATTCCATTTGGGACATATTTGAAGCCTCTTGGAATTTTTAGAAACTTAATTATTTTTTAAAGCACTCACGCCACATGTAACGAGTGGCAAAATCTCTTGCAGTGAGCGATCGCTCTCCAGAACGGTTACAGTGTGTCTTGGGGTGGGTGTTCGCTGTAAGCGATCGTTTTAAAATGGGTGTCCGACGCCATACATGGCCCCTAATGCCGATCTCGGTGTTGCAGGCATCGAGGCATTACAGCAACAGTGTTTGGGTGAGTAAATCAAATGTAGATCCCTTTCCACACCCGTTTTAAAGGCTTGACGGTGCCGACACGTCAGTTGTTTTTGCAGGACATGCCCAGACCCTCAATTTTTGTCAAGCAGTTATCAGTGTTGTTCACTTCACCTGTCCGTGGGCATAATGTAATGGTTGATCGGTACATATAAAAAGAAAGCATTTGGGCATAATGTTTACGGCTGGTAAAAGGCAACTAGAATGACCAAATCCTTCTCTAGTGGTCACTCGTCCATTTACATATTTTGTTACGAGAACATGAGCTGAATTTATAGCCTAAAACAAATTGGTGCTAGTCGCAAAAACCTTTATTCACTTCTTGGACATAGATATACAAACAAACAAAAAAGGGGGACCTACATAGACATCAGAAGAATTTCTGTTTCAAATACTTTAGACTTCAATGATATACATCTAAATAGACTTTCAAGATTTACATTTATTAGTTGCCTCATGGTAGAAGATCTGTTCTTTACAGAATCGTGTCAGTATTACAAGCAATAATTTAACGTCATTCCAAATTGTTCCTTCAAGTAATTTACCCACAGTCGGAGAATTGCATTTGTGCCCAATCGCATTTTTGTTGTGATGATGAAACGCAGCTATCGCTGCATAAAGCATTGACTGTCATTGCACTGCATCTTTCGGCTTAATGATCAGTCATGCAAGATGCTTGTAGCATATTTGAAACAAGCCCCCCCCTTTTCTCCAATTCTTTCCTTTTTCCTTTAGATCAGTGCTGTCCAACTTGTTGTTGCAGATGGTGTAACAAGAATAGAGGTCTGCCGGAATGTCATCATTGATCTGGCTACAGGTGGGTAGCTGGTCCCTTCTTAGAATAAGGTATTACTCCCTCCTGAGTATCTCCAAACAAACCACTAGAGTGCTGGAATCAAAATGCAAAATGATTATTGGGGAAGAAAACACAGAACAAACACAAGACAAAGAAACTGTGTTATTGTTATCTATGGCCATTAGGATGTGAAATGATGAGTGTGTGTGTGTTCCTTCAATGTGGCCAGTAGATTGAAACGATTACCCATTATTCTGAAATGAGGACATGCAGGTGGTAACATAGGAACTAAGGTGCTCGCAGGTGTGAGGGAATGGTTACTGGGTGTAGTGCATAACTACAACATGCTATATACCGTATTTGCTCGATTATAAGACAAGGTTTTTTCCAGAGCAAATGCTCTGAAAAATACCCCTCGTCTTATAATTGGGGTTGTCTTATAATCAGACCTCAAATAGGTCTCACTATGAGATTAAGATCCAGATCCTCCGCGGCGATGCAGGGGACCTGGATCGTCCTGTCCCCCCCCCCAACTTACCGGTGCATCTGTGTCCCCTGTACACTCTGCCCGGACTAAGCACCGGGGACTCAGATGCAGGGGACCTGGATCCTCCTGTGTTATGCCCTCCCAATTTACCGGTGCTTCTGAGTCCCCGGTGCTTAGTACGGACAGCGTGCAGAGCTTTTTTTTCTTTTTTTTTTCTTTAAGCAATGGACTTTTTTTTCGGCCACTCTTCCATAAATCTCGGCTCTGTGGAGTGTACTGCTTAAAGTGGTAAATGGACACATACTTCAATCTCTGTTGTGGAACTCTGCAGCTCCTTCAAAGTTATCTTTGGTCTCTGTTGCCTTTCTGATTAGCACCCTTCTTGCCTGGTCTGTGAGATTTGGTGGGTGGCCCTTGTGACGGGACCGACCTGTACCCCGACTGGGTACTCCCACCAATCGTTGCTTCCTCCTGCCGGGACACCAACAATTAACCCCTTCAGCGCCAGGCAGAACCAGCGTTGTAGATAGAAGGGGGGGATGTCGCTGCAATGGAGCTGCGTTGGCGCTGTGGCTATCCGAAGCTTAGCTACACAGTGTGGCTATTGTCCTGAAAAGGACAATAAAGGATCATAGCCGCCCACCCCAAGCATCAGGCAACAGTCATGTTGAGGTGAAAACAGGACTTATTAAAACCAAATACAGAGCTATATATACACAAGAAAATGGGCAGAACAAATATCACATGGTCTAATTACCATGTCAGGAAGGAAGTAATTAGATCAAATCCTGCAACATAATATCCGGGGAAGGACAGGATGACATGAGACATAAATAATTGCATTAATTGGAGACATAGATGTGGAATGATGATAGACATATAATTGGCTTGAGACAGTCAATGGCCAGGACACAGAGATAACAGGAGCTCACAGGATTAACAGCTACCTGTTGTTTAATTGATAATTAGGTATGCAGCAGTGACACCTAGTCATACCTACAAAGGGTCTTAAGACAAGGGCTAACTCACACAATCACAGGGGAAACTCACACCTATACAATCAACAATGCAAAGACATTCAGCCTTCTTCCTACAACAAGATGTCAAGCTGGCCAGTTTTGAGACTAACATGGGAAAAATCAGCAGAAACTGAACCCCTGTATCTACACACAGAAGTCTCTACAAGGCCTGGGCCCATAGTCAATAGGGAGGAGGCTGTCTCAGGCCTTTCCAGGGGCCCCAGTGATGGAGGATTCTGTCACAGCCCTATCTTGGCAGGTTTGTTGTGGTGCCATATTCTTTCCATTTCTTAATAATGGATTTAATGGCGCTCCATTGACTATTCAAAGTTTCAGATATTTTTTGTTTTTATTAACCAACCCTGATCTGTACGCCACAACTTTGCTTACTTGGTGGTGCCCCTTGCTCAGTGGTGTTGCAGACTCTGGAGCCTTTCAGAACAGGTGTATATGTATTGAGATCATGGGACAGCTGATGTGACACTTAAATTGAACACAGATGGACTTTATTTAACAAATTATGTGACATATAGAGGTAATTGGTTGCAACGGATCTTATTTGGAGGCTTCATAAGCAAGGGGTGAATACATTTGCACGCACAATTTATTTTTTTTTACGTTTTTTCATTCTATTTCAGCAAATTGGACTATTTTGCATATGTCCATTACATGAAATGTAAATGCACAGGGTTCCACCAGCTGCCGGTGAATGTTTGCAGGATGCGCACAGACAACCTCTGCTGCTGCCGCCACTTCCACCAGGGCTTCTATGACAGAGCACCGGCGTGACATGACCTTCCTGTGCTCAGTCGTAGAAGCCCCGGCGGAAGTACCGGCCAGCAGCACCACCGGCTGCCCCACTAGACACCAAGAAATCAGGCGACAAGTCTAGGGATGCATGTGTGGCAGAGTGGCATATAGGGGGTGTATAAGGCATATATGTGAGGGGCAGAGTGGCAAATAGGGGGTTAAAGGGCAAATCTGGGGGCAGAGTGGCATATAGGGATATAAGGCATATCTTATCTTAGTGCAGAACTTAATAAAGGAATATTTATTATGAACAAAAAAATAGTCACAGTGCATAAAAAAAAACCAACCAGATGATAAACAGATTATTTACACCGAACAGATAAAAATAAAATGAAGAAATTACAGAAAACCTAACTACTCACTTGAATGGTAAAGTACCAGTTTTTCTGTCTGTAGGGCTCCGGCAAGGAAAGATGTCGACTTACTCAAAATTAGATCTTGGCCCCTAGTAAGCACACTGACCAATTTCCTCTCATTAAATGTATCTTTTCCTGTTCATCTTGATTTTCCAAGCCGGCCCAGAAGTGGTATAAGCGGAGGGAAGGTGTACCATAAGTGACCTCACCCTTGTGTGGTGGAACCATATCAATCAAAATAACTCATTTTCATCTTATTCTCCCTCCTGTGTCCATAGATATGTCACACTTGCTACTTATGACTGAATACCACGGACTTCACAATTTCTCCCAAACGGCTTACGTTGTACTGGCCATGTTTGTATTCTTTTTGTAGGGTGTGCTTTCCCCGTTCTAGATATGCACAAAAGGAGGTAAGATTATGAATCTATGAGTTATTATTGATATGTGTTGGATATAACCTGGATATGATATGGTTTTCCTGACTGCTAGTGGTCACTTAGCATATCAAAGAATCCAGTATCTATGAGGGGAGACAGGCATATGGTGAATTACTTGGTCTGTCTACATTAAAACCTAGAAAAAACAGCAGCTCCTCTAACATTTCACACCTTGCAGAGGGCCCTGGTTGGAGTCCGAGCTTCAAAAGACAAATTTATCTTAAAAGACCTATTGGCACCACATGCCTATACAATCAAATTAACCCCTCATACGAAAATTGGGCATACCATCTCTACCGGGTAGCAAGTCCATGTACGTACTACACAAGTTGGTGTGACATACTGAAATTGGGCATACCATCTTTCCCGGGTAGCAAGTCCATGTACGCACTACACAAGTTGGTGTGACACGGTTGACTTCAAATTCACATTAGTTTTGCGTACAATCGGTTTTCAAAAAGACGTGTTAGGACCTTCTTTACGTGTGTTCGATGTGAAAGCAGATCAGGCGAATAGATTAGAATGTCATCAAGGTAGATGACAACGAATTGGTGACAGTCCCGAAAACAGTAATTTACAAAGTCCTGGAACACAGCCGGGGAATTACAGAGCCCGAATGGCATAACTGTATATTCGTAATGACCAGAGCGGGTGTTAAAAGCTGTCTTCCACTCGTAGTTGTGACGGATATGAATGAGGTTGTACGCACCCTGTAGATCTAATTTAATGAAAACTCGAGCCTTTGAGACGGTCAAACAACTCACAGATGAGTGGCAAAGGGTAAGTGTTTTTGATGGTGATTCGATTAAGATCTCGATAGTCAGGAGGTGATCCTACACGGGTGGACCAATTGATATCTGGGTTGTGTAGCTGCTGCCAAGGGTAGCCCAACACTATGGGAGCAGCCGGAGAAGAAATTACATGTAAAACCACAGTCTCTTTATGGAGAACCCCTATTTGGAGACAAAGCGGGGCAGGAGCGCACGTAATGACCATGTTTGCCACAGTAAATACAGAGGTCCTGGTGGCGCCGGAGGGATTTGTAGAGGGATTCCTCGGAGAGATTTGTAGAGCCAATTTGCATGGGTTCTTCAGCAGGAGGAGAGACAAGTTCAGAAGGTGCTAGTTGAGGAGCAACATGTACTGGGGGCCTCTTTTGTCGATCTCACTGCACCTGCCGTTCCCGGAGGCGTAGATCAATGCAGCCTATGTAGGCAATGAGCTCTTCTAGATCCATGGGCAGGTCCCGGACAGCCACCTCATCTTGCAGGCGGTCAGAAAGGCCATTAGTGAAGGCGGCAACCAAGGCATCATTTTTCCATGCCACTTCTGCAGCCAGGGTACGGAATTTGATGGCATAGTCATATACCCTGACGCAGTGAGAAGAGACTTGATGAGTCAATGTGGCCACGACCCAGCCTGTCAAACAATTGACGGAAAGTGGTTAAAAAGTCATTATAATTGTTGACCGCTGGAGAATTTCGTTCTCAAAGAGGAGTTGCCCAGGCCAGAGCCCTGTCAGTGAGTAGGGAGATGACATATCCCACACGGGGGAGACAGTGGGGAGACATCTCGAAGTGAATAGAGCACTGGTTTAGGAATCCATGACAGGTGGCTGGATCACCTCCATATCTGGGAGGAGGAGGCAAACGGAGGGTATGAAGACCTGGGTCAGCCGGCAGTGGAACAGTAGCGGGCAGAGGACCACGTGATGGATCGGTCCTCGCCAGGAGCGTTGGCAAGGCCTGAGCGAACTGGTCCATGCGATGATCCAGGCTTTCAATACGGCTTCACAGGCAGACATCTTCTGGCCAATCTCTGCGGGATCCATGGTGACCCTTGGTACTGTAATGGTATGGTGAGGTAGGACCCCAGATGGCGGAGTGAGCCAGGCTAAACAGTAACCAGAAAGTCAGAGAACCAACCGGGTCAGACAGGTAATCAGGATAAGCCAAATCAGAATCCAGAGACAACAACCCGAATCAATACCAGACGAGCAGGAATCAGGAGCCGAATCAGAGAGACAGGAACGAGGTCAACAAGTCAAGTCAAACCGGAACAGTCAGTCACCATCTAATGCACAAGCAAGTAGCAAAAATACACCAACCAAGGGTGACCCAGAAGAGGAAGTCCAGGATTAAATAGGGAGAGGAGGTTGTGATGTTAGCCGTCTGAGAGTTGTGGGCATACAAGGGCTAATGTGTATTTTGTATTTGCAAACTGATGTTCCTTCTTTGTATAATCCCTTTATGGTTATTAATGCTGCTTTTCGCTGCTGGCCAGGATCACCTCCTCAGGCAGTCACTAGTTCACGAAGAGTGGGAATATCTTTGACTGGCTATCTTTGCACTGTCACTTTATATATAGACTGGTCAGTTTGCACTGTCACTTTAAATTGTTATGTCCGATCCCTTAATCACTTGATGTTGCATAAATACTTGAGTGTGTGCACTAATGTTTCTAAGGCTTGAGAAAGACCTGTGTGTCGAAACGTTGCCTGTGTGAAATAAACTCACCTTATCACTTGAGTGCTGAGCCTTTACTTCTTTATTTTGGATTCATTGAGGGACTTGGTGGTACCCTGGCTCGTGCACCATTTCACTGCTGAGTGCTGCATTCCAACCTTTCTTTTTGTGTATGCTATTTTACCACCTATGGTGGAGCGAGCACCGTGTCCAGATTGGATTTGATCATATTAAGGATGGAGCATATTTCACCAATTTCCACTGTATCTTATACCAATGCTGATGCTAACCGAATTCTGGCTAATATATGTAGCGGCAATGGCTTTCTAACTACACCTTCACAAGGCAGTTCTGTTCGTGACCTTGAAAAAATGAAGAAAAAACTGATTGGATGCCAATTACATGGAATTACCTTGGCAGAATATTTCAAAGTGGGACGTATTCCCAGAGGATTGAGATCACGTCTCCGACCTACTCTTTTTTCAAAATCTACTGAATATGCCACAAGATTTGAAGGTATATTAAACAATTGTTCTATGGACCTTATACTATTGACTTTTGAATTTCTGCACAAAGAAATCTCTATCTGCACTGAAGAAGTTTCTCATCTAGAAGAGGTATGCAATAAATTATATTCAGCAGAAGAATTTGCTTCTTTAAAAATGTCTATGGATGAGCGTATTCCTGCTTACACTATTGAGATTGAGGACCGTAAAAGGAACAAATTTCAGAGGGATCTGGATGTTTATAATCGTGGGCAGGTATATAATTGGCATAATGAACGCCATGTAAGATTTACATCTCCACTACCTCGGATGACTGGAACTCGGTCCACCCTTCGATCTGCTAGACAATCCGAAGCTGTACCAAGCACATCCGGCTCAGTGGATATATCGGAGGAATCCACTATTTCTACAGCGTCTTCTTTTTTAGGGAAGAAAGGGGTGTCCTCCACGCCCCGAAGAGAATCAGACGGAGGGGGGCAGAAAACATCAACGCGCCAGGAAGAAACAAGCGGATTTATCCACAGTCATCAGTGAGAACGAGGAGAACAAGGAGTCACCAGAGACATTAGTTCTTAATTTGTCAGAACACGAACTGGGGGAACATGACCTTAAGGTACTATCTAAAGGTCTTTCATTTTGTCCTACTAATTATGTGAAACCTTTTCAGATGAAAATTGATACGTTTCGTTTCTTTAGGAATATTAAACTTAAGGTGTTCTTTTCCAAGATTCCACATCGGGCCAATGGTACTGATAATGATAATGTGGCATTTAAATTAAAACAATATGATTTGAAAAATAAAAGTAAATTTATGCCTCAGGTAAATGATGCTCCAGTTGAAGCGTTCATTAAATTAGTAGAGATGGAGCTTGATACACTTATGTCACATAAACATCATAATAGAAAAGGATATAATCTTTCCAAATTGGATAGACAGGCTCTTGTAAATTTAGAAACTAATGATAAATTGGTGTTTAAGCCAGCTGATAAGGGGGGTTCACTTGTGGTAATGAATCAGATTGATTATGTTAAAGAAATTGAAAATCAACTTAGTGATAGTGCCACTTATTGTGAACTTAATGCAGACCCTCTTCCAAAGATTAAAAGGCTAATATTTGATGTTGTAGATAATGCAGTACAGAATTATGTCATTGATGGAGCCTTAAAGGATTTCTTGATTAAAGAATTTCCTATGACACCTGTCCTTTATATTTTACCTAAAGTACATAAATCATTGACCCGACCTCCTGGGAGGCCCATTGTAGCAGGGGTGGACTCTGTATTCAGTCCATTATCTATATTTTTGGATGGGATCTTTCGCCCTTTTCTCATTCAAATTCCGTCATACCTTATTGATACCACTGATTTGTTAAATAAAATTGCAGATATTAAACTTAAAGATCAGGCCATATTAGTGACCTTGGATGTAGCAAGTCTTTATACCTCTATTCCCCATGTGGATGGCTTAAATGCTATGGAAACAGCGGCTACGAAATTGGGATATAATGGAGCCTCTTTAAAATTCTTGATGGATTTATTACATTTGGTCCTATATGAAAATTATTTTCGTTTTGATACTAGATTTTTTGGACAAATTCGTGGTACAGCTATGGGCTCGAATGTGGCCCCGACCTATGCAGGTATATTCATGGGCATGTTTGAGGAGAAGTATATATATCAACTCCCAGCATACCATCAACATGTTAGAATATGGTATAGATACATCGATGATATACTTTGCATATGGGAGGGCCCATTTGAACCCTTACAGGAATTCTTAGCTAATCTTAATTCATTTTCGGATCATATTAAATTTGAGATGACATGTGATAATACCAAGATTAACTTTTTAGATACTATGATCCAAAGAAAAAATGACTCTCTGATAACCGATATATATGTTAAACCGACTGATAGAAACAATCTTCTTAGATATGACTCGGCCCATCCAGAAGGATTGCTAAAATCATTACCAAAAAGTCAATTCATTAGAGTTAAACGCATTGTTTCTGATGAGGAGACACAAGAAATGAGATTTAAAGACATGTCAAAAAAGTTTTTAGATAGGGGTTATCCCCCAAACCTATTGAATGATACATATAGATCGGTTAAGGAAACATCTAGATTGGATTTGTTATCTAAAACACATAGGGTTCCTCAGAACAGACTGGCTTTTGTGTCTACTTTTGGTACCCATAGCAAAGAAGTTACAAAGATCTTTAGAAAACATTGGCATATATTATCTGATGGCTACCCAATGATAAAAGAGTTTGCATCGCCCCCTCTTATGGCATATAGAAGGGGTGGTACTATTCGGGATCAACTGGTCCACGCTGAACTTAAATATGTTAAATGTGATAACTCGCAGCGGTTTTTGGGCTTAAAAAAATGTGGCAATTTTCCATGTTTAGGTTGTGTGGCCTGTCCTGATATATTGAAGGGGGACAGATTTAAACACCCACAGAAAGATAAATGGTATAATCTTAAATCCCATTATACATGTGAATCATCCTATGTAGTTTATATACTTACGTGTCCTTGTAACCTTTTATATGTGGGAGAAACTACACAGAAGATTAAAAGTAGATTTTCCAAACATAAATCCACCATCAAATTAAGAAAATTGGATTTACCGGTCCCATCCCACTTTGATGAGTTGAAACATAAATTGACCGACCTTAAATTTCGTGTTATTGAACAGGTATCTAGACCTAAAAGAGGGGGGGATCGAGTTAATATTCTAAAACAACGTGAAGCATGGTGGATTTATGCATTGGATACATTATTCCCAAATGGACTTAATAGGGAACTGGATTTAATGCCATTCTTGTGAACCCATGGCTATACTATCCTGAATACACCCGATCTTGACTGATTTTGGGAGCTAAGCAAGGCTGGGCCTGGTTAGTATGTGGATGGGAGACTACTTGGAAATACCAAGTGTCATAGGCTGTTAACTTGTGTGAAAGCCTTGCCCTAATATGAGACATTTAGGATGATTGGAAATTAAATTATTTTTGAAATATATATTATTAGATAATGATATCCTTAACTTACACATTATCCTTTATCTTTTTTAGATTCTCTTTATTTTAGCTCGGCTGATGGTTTTTCCGGGACGTAGCTGGCCCTGTAGGTTTATTCAATGCCTTATTGTAAATTTTGAGATCATAATATTTGTGCCGCTGCGCAGACAGACTGATCTTTAATATTGTATATTATCATATTACAGTAATATCTTCAGATCATATAGTGTCTGTATTTGTAGTACAGTGTTGATTTTAAACTTGTGTACACTTTTATATAATAGATATACTACATATATATATATATATCTATCACTTCACTCTCATATTTATTCAGATTTTTAATATAATGTTATTTATATATACACATTGACTGGCTATCTTTGCACTGTCACTTTATATATAGACTGGTCAGTTTGCACTGTCACTTTAAATTGTTATGTAGGATCGGGTGTGTCCGATCCCTTAATCACTTGATGTTGCATAAATACTTGAGTGTGTGCTCTAATGTTTCTAAGGCTTGAGAAAGACCTGTGTGTCGAAACGTTGCCTGTGTGAAATAAACTCACCTTATCACTTGAGTGCTGAGCCTTTACTTCTTTATTTTGGATTCATTGAGGGACTTGGTGGTACCCTGGCTCGTGCACCATTTCACTGCTGAGTGCTGCATTCCAACCTTTCTTTTTGTGAAGAGTTGGAATAGTCAGCAGTTCATAGTCCATTGGTATTAGTGCTGACCAAGGTAGAGTAGGTACATTCCACCGCTTGCCACCAGATGTGACGATACGGATACCTGGAGCAGCCTCTGCCCCAGGATGTATGGTCCAGTTGCTGACTATATCTCCCCCAGGATGCTGGTCTCAGTAGGGGAAACTTCTGGAGCGAGGCTGAAGGGTCAGTAGACGGTAGCAGGTTTGACCTGAGCTGGGGCAGAGTCTTCGGATCTGTCAGCATTGAGCTTAACACTTGGCAGCCTCTGTAAAGGCTGTACTTGGAGGCAGAGGGATCAATATATGCCTCCCTATCCAGTGGTTAAAGGACTCAATGCCTACCCCAGCTCAGGTCAAACCTGCTACCGTCTACTGACCCTGACCCGGATGAGGGAGGTTCTTGCTCTCTATGATAGGCTTGTCACCTTGGAGGAAAAGTTGGCGCTGCAGGATAAAATTCGTTTGCAACTTCGAGAGGAGCAGCAGAGCTTCAGCCAGCATACACAAGGGGAGTCTGACTTAATTGATTTAAGGGTGACTCGGCAATCCTTCCTACCCTTTGATGAAACTAAAGAGGACATTGACGCCTTTCTACAGGGCTTCGAAAAGCAGTGCCAGGTCTATCGGATCAGAGAGGCTGATTGGGTTCCCCTGCTGCAAGGTAACCTTACGGGTCATGCTAGAGCTGCCTTTATGGCTCTACAAGGTGAGGGGGCTCTCCATTATGCAACAGTAAAAAGAGCTATTTTGGACTGATATGCCTTAAATGCCAATACGTATTGATGTCAATTCCGAAATGATAGACTGAAAGATTCAGAAACCCATAGTGTATGGGCCAGTCGCATAAACAGGTCCTATGAGCAATGGCTCCTAATGGGAGATATCCAGGACATTGATAAACTAAGGAACAAGCAAGACTTCTGTCTAGGGGCGCTTGTAATTTGCGATCTTAGTTGCTCAAACAAAAAACAGATACGAAAAAAATATAGTGTAATAAAATAAAAACACTTAGGGATTACAGGACTAAACTCCAATGGTTACACTCACAATGTGTATGAACCTTTTAAGCCTCCAAAATCAACTCCTTGATGTGTGTGTCAATCCGTCAATCTCATGGACATAGGAAAAAGAAATATACCATAGGATGATATCTTTCTAAATCAGTGTACACGCAGTAATAGGATGCACTCACATTTAGGTAGATGTACCGCGCTTATCAGATGTAAATCTTAGAGTTGTGATGGTATTTGCTGAAGTTCTGGATCTGAATCTTGTAGATCCTCAATTTCTTTGAGTCCTGATCAGGTGAATCCTCTGTTCCAATGGCAGTGTTTATAAAGTGTATTTAAAGTCCAGGTGCAGGTGCTCAGGAAAATCAAATGGTAATTAATTATAAGGTATGTGTTGTTACAAAATGCAATTCATGATTTTTGGTCTAAAATTCATCAGAAGATAATTTGTGGGCCATGATCAAAACGAAGGAATATAAACTTAAATTGTGAGGCCTTCCCTCCCATACGGTGAAGCTCCTCTCCCTTAATTTTGATTTCAAGTGGCAGCCCCTCTCCTTGCGGTCTCTGGGCATTAACATCACCCCTTCTCATCAGCAAATGTACGCGGCTAACTATCTGCACCTGCTTCGGGATTTGAAGCGGGATCTTTCCGCTTGTAGGGAGAATACCGTATTTGCTCGATTATAAGACGAGGTTTTTTTCAGAGCAAATGCTCTGAAAAATACCCCTCGTCTTGTAATCGGGGTTGTCTTCTAATCAGACCTCAAGTAGAGGTCTGATTAGGAGACTAAGATCCAGATCCCCCGCATCGCTGCAGGGGACCTGGATCCTCCTGCATGGTAACCTCAGCTGCTGCCGGCGTCTATCACTGAGTGCCGGCAGCAGCCTAGGTTGCATACGCGTACCTCGCTATGCCCGGGATAGCCCACCCACTGCGTGGAAGCAGAGCCGGTTAGGGAGATTTCCCTAGAAGCAGGACCGGGACCCCGGCGGCACCGTGCCGTCCCAAAGCAGATCCGGTAGACCTCTTCAATTTCCTGGAGTAGGCGGGGCCTAGCGGGGTCACACAGCGTCATGCTGAAATCCCGTGGGAGCTGCAGCAAGCACCTGCTAAGGCATCGCGGTGAGTGAAGTGCTTGAGTGGGTAGGTAAGTAAGTGTCTGGGTGGGTAGGTTAGCGTCTGGGTGGGTAGGTAAGTATCCCCCTATATGCCACTCTGTCCCATGATATGCCTTTTAACCCCTTATATGCCAGAGTGGCATATAGGGGTATAAGGCATTTCTGGAGGCAGAGTGGCATATAGGGGGTTAAAGGCATAACATGGGGCAGAGTGGCATATAGGAGGGTAAAAGGCATGCCTGGGGGCAGATGTGCATAATTGGGGACAGATGTGCATAATTGGGGGGCAGATGAGCATAACGGGGCAGGTTGGTAAATAAAA
>VKOC01000005.1:32706320-32722899 GCA_009364415.1 Spea multiplicata
TGGGGGGCGGACAGGAGGATCCAGGTCCCCTGCAGCGGTGTGGGGGATCTGGATCTTAGTCTCCTAATCAGACCTCTATTTGAGGTCTGATTAGAAGACGACCCCGATTACAAGACGAGGGGTATTTTTCAGAGCATTTGCAAAATACGGTAATTCTTATGGGTAGGATTTGCTCTAGGCACATGGCAAAGGCTATTGCTAGGAAAAAAAAAGAGATAAATCGTAGAGTTATGGTTACTAAGCAGGTTAAGGAAGATTTAAAGGTGTGAGATTTATTTCTTTAAAAAAAAAATTACAGCGATTTGGCAGGGCAAATTTGTAAACAATAATTAGTTTTTTTGGTATTTTTTGGCAAGGTAAATGGGCTGCAGATAAGTGGCCCCAGGTATGGTGTGAAGCAGGATGGAACAAGGCTATAATCTTGCTAGAATTGTTTCTGGTGGTGGCTGCTTAGGAATATTATTAAATGGTGACAATATGGTGTGTGGTTTGGTTTATGAATACATTAAAGGCTACATTTGTGCCAGTGATTAATTTGTTAAGGTGTTTGGTCTACGTGTGTCTGGTTAACCCCTTCGACAATGGTTGATTTTCTTTTTTTACCCTTTGTGACATAGGCAGTTTTAACAGTCCTGCGTTGCTCGTGTTTAACTATGTTTTGATTGTATTATATCATTTACCAATAAAATATGGTGAAAAATTGAGAAAAAATGACCTTTTCTTACTTTTAAAGAAAATATTTTACTGATCTATAAACTATACCCAATGTGTTTAGTTTTTTTGCTTTCTTCTGCATGTTATGGGGCAATAAGTAAAAGTAGCGTTTTGCGATTTCAAAACAATTTTTTCCAAATCTGGTAATTCTTCCCCCATGTGCTATTTCGGGTATCTTTGAAGCCGTCCAATGCAATTTACCCAATCAAACTATATATTTTTGAAGACTAGACACCCCAGGGTATTTTAAATGTTAGTATTTTAACTCTTTACATGCACTAATTCTACCACCAGTCTTTATCAAACTTTGTGGTAGCCTTTTTTTGTGTTTTTTTTCACATCCATTTTACTTCATGTATGAATGTATAGCTCCTGGTACATGCCACTGTCACACAACACCCCAATATGTGTTTAGCAATATCCCCTGAGGGCCACATTTAGGGCATGTGCATTTTTTAATGTTGAACTTTATTTGGGGATCCATTGTCCATACCCTATTTGGTACATCTTTGAAGCCGGCCAATTCAGTGTGCCCCCCAAAAAATATATTTTTGAAAACTAGACACCCAAGAGTATTTCAAATGCTGGTATTTATGCACTAATTCTACCACCAGCCTTTGTCAAAGTTAGTGTTAGTATGTTTTGTGTGTATTTTTCTCCATACATGTAGTACTTTAGGTATGAATTTGTAGCTCCTGGTATATGCCACTGTCACACAACACCCCAATATGTGCTCAGCAACATCTCCCGAGTACAGTGATATCATCCATGCATGGGTTTGTCTGATTGTTTGGGGGCAAAAGGGCCACATTTGGGACATGCACATTTTTCAGTCTTGAACTTTGACATTGGTGATCCTGTGACCATGCCCTATTTAGTACATCTTTGAGCTTGCAAATTCAGTGTACCCTATGAAACCATATATTTTTTAAAACTAGACACCCCAGTGTATTTCAAATGCTGGTATTTTAACTGTTCGCATGAACACATTTCACCAGCAGCATTTTTTCAATGTTTGCAGTAGTATTTTTGTGTGTATTTGTTGTACTTTAGGTATGAAGTGTCTGCAAGTGGAAAATGTGGTTTGCAGTAAAAAAAAAAGGTTGTTCTTGAGCATCTAAGACAGATAAGAAGCCAAGAGGCTGTTGGATAGTATTGCATAAGGTTGATGTGGGAAACGTTTGTCTTGTTAAAACTGTGGAGGCTTTTTTATGGCTCTGCGTCCCAAGATTGCAGAAAATTGGTTGATGCATGGATCTAGCCAACCTTTAACGAATTTTCAATTTAGAAGTATGCGTAAAAAAATGCTTATCAGCTCTTGGTTTGGAGAAAGACAATTATTAAAAGAATTGTGAGATGGGAATCTGACCGTTTAAAGATTTATGTTAGACCTAATCTTTTGTAGATGCTAATGATTTAGAGGAGAGCGGAAAATGATGAAGTTAAACTTTATTGGCTATAAATGTGGGGCGTGGGTATTTGTCAAATGGAGAGTATTATTTTCGAATACGTTAATACTTTTTCATTGACTAATGTAATTATTATCCATTGCGGTGGCAATAACTTGGGGAAAGTCAAATAAATTGAGATTTTGTTTGTGGTTTAAAGAGCGTATTCTTAACTTATTCTTAGTGTGACAGGGTCAAAGGTGGCTTCTATGTAAGCAGGAGACTGGAAAGAGCAGTTTATCCCAGTAACTAATGGGTTAACTGCTGGTCCCATTAACACAGGTGCCCCAGGTTTAACTCTGCACTGTGAGATAAATGCAGGGTGGAGGAAACAGCCTCTCTCTCTGATCGAGAACATCCTGCTGTATTTTGTCTACATCTTGGAAGGAACAGGAGGTGTACCTGAGTTCCAGCGCTGGTAAGAGAGCTGACTTTTGAGAATAGACTTCTGTTTTATTTTATACTTGGAAGCAGCTTAGCTGGGAAGACTGCTGTATAATAAGGCTTCTTAATAGGAGTAGGTTTTTCTTTGTATGTATGTTTAATTTGGGGCAATAAGCGTCATGGTGCTGGATAAAAAGGAGCATAAATGAGGGTTTTACTTAGATAATTTCTAGCAACCAAGAAGCTGTTAAAAGTTTCAATCATTATAGGGATTATTCTGCAAAGTGATACCAATGAATCTTTTCCCCATTCATTTAGCAATGTCAGGGAAAAGGTGAGCCACGTAGGTATTTTACAGTATTCTGCCATGTAAAAGAATATTTTATCATTCCAAACAAGAATTTAATGGCTCCACAATTCGGTAAAAAAAAATTATAGTTATTCAATTGAACTTTTTAGAGATGCAGCTGGTCCTCATGGTTTTGGTGTTCATTGGTATGGAACACCGGCTGTGGGTAAGCTGCCAATGGAATGAGAGGAAAGAGGCTTTTATTAGAACTTTTCTCGATGGTGGGGGCAGTTCAAGCAATTGATTGCTGTTGAGGTGTGATAATATAGGAGCAGTTATGGTAATTAAAAGTTTGAATACAAAATCTGTACAGATAATATACTTGCTAGGGCATTTGTCCTTCTCTGTGCTTTGTCCATCGATTTATGACTAGAGGCAAATCAAATTCAAGATAAGGTTATTTAAATATTTCTTCAAGAGTCTCTGACATCAGGAGAAGAAGTGCCCAACACCATCCAGGAATTATCGTTAACTCCCCATTAACTACTACTTGGGGAGCATATTCTAAAGCTTGAAAGGAATTGTTGATTTTATGAGCAATTGGCAGTAAGATCCTTGGCAGGTTTAGAAGGGGCATCAGTTTTGGCAATTGGATTTTTTGTTCCAGGAATGTAATTCAAAGACATATTAGGTGTGACCTTTTTAAAGTTATAAGGTAAGAAAGCAATAGTGAAGGAATACATTATTCAGCAATGGGTTATGAAAGAAAGATTAAAGTTGAAGATGATGGGACCACTTTTGATTTGTTGCATATTTTAGTAAACTTTTTGGGTAACTAGAGGTTTTAGTTTGTGACCAAAAAGTTGTAAAGGCCTCTTATTGAATGGTGTGCATTTCTCAAGACATTAATTGTGATATATTTAATGCTAATTGGCAAAATATTTTAAAGGGTTGTGGTATGGTGGGGTAGGGCCCCATCTGGCATTTTTTAAAAGAAAACAGTTGAGTATTCTTCGCCTGCACATTCAAGGGGGTGGACTTTTTGAGTCAGAGCTGAACCAGAACAGCATTCATGCTAACAGGGTTAAATGTTCTGATTTACAGGTTATACTCTGGGTTTAAACTACTAAAAAATGTACACATGTTCTGAATAGCAAATTTACACTCCTACCTTTCTTACTTTTAAAAGAGGAGTACTATGCAAACGTCAATTTTATACTCACATCCATATAATATTTAGGCTAGGAACATTCAGGCTCCCGTTACCCATACCACTTGCTTTGTAAGGATGTGGGCGCCAGCTGACGCTTAGCTTCACACAGAGTGTTCCTAAGTATACTTACAACAGCAAGTAATATTACTACTGAAAAATAACTTGCACAAAATATTAACATAAGGAAATGTGATCAGCTGACTTTTTAGCTAATACTTTATTACAATTATAACCATTATTAATTAAACTCAGCAATACTGCTGATATAGAGAAGTTCTGTAAATTGTAGGAGCTATATAAAGATAATATTAATTATAAATAATAATAATTACACTACTGTAAAACTCAGTCTGCAAATGTTTAATGCCTGGTTCTATCTTAGTCTCCTAATTTAGTAGTGAACAGGTTAAACATTTAAAATGTATGACTTGTCAAACAGTAAAACATCCAGGGTAGCATGATGACTATCTCATAAAATGTAAATGACTATAAAGATGACTGATGAGGGAGATCCCTAGCGAGTTCTTGCTGATCAACTTACAGTTTAGCTAATAACACATTCTAATAGACTGTACTTCATTTATCAGCAACAATATTCAATGCAGTAGTGTTCCAGATTAATTAAAGGGTAACAAACAATGGTGTTTTAAGTAGTAATAGACCAATAAATTTAGACGTCATAAAGTATATACACGAGGGGTTTGATTTTAAACTAATGAAGGGGTCAAACATAAAAGACAAGATTAGATTTGTGTGATAAAATACAATTGTTTGTGAAAAGCTTGCAAACAACTCCTAGAGACAACGAGAAGAAATGCATTAATGTTCTTGGAAGGTATATGTTATATATATATATATATATATATATATATAATATATATATATATATATATATACACACACACACACACACAAAATGTTGGAATATTCTGGAATATTTTGCTCCGTCATTGTAGTGCTCTGCTCAGAGTGACTGCCTACCCTCAACTAACTTTCCTGCACATGAAAATTGTATAGAGCCTCTTATCTGCAGCCAGTAACATCAGAAGAGCATTAAAACCACGATGCATTTCCGCATTGGCCATATGTCGTAATAACTTCCTGGCCATCCCCATGGAGCCCCCCCCCCCATCAACATCCTAGATTCTGTTTGTCCCCTCCTTCACACTTTTCCTCCCCATGTAGTTCAGATATTGATCAAATAAACAACACAAAGAAACACAGCATTGTAGGTGTAAAATATACAAACACTGTATTTCCAGTTTTAGATTAAATAAACACATGGAACCGAATAACACACAAACCCAGCCCTGTAGGGATAAACTGAAAAATCACATACAAACTCGGCATTAAATGTATAGATCAAACACATGGAAAGCCCACATTGCAGGAATAAATCACAGATTGCACCAAAGGCCAAACCTAGCACCCAGATCGCACATATAGGACTTACTGGCCCTTAGACACACTTGCCCCAAATACAAACACACTCTCTCCCCCCTTTCTAACAATTTCTCCTCTATCTCATTAACTCTACTCTCTCATCATCTATGCTTTTTCTACCCATCTCTCCCCTTGTCTTTTGATCCTCCCCCTTTTCATTATCTCTACAATTTCTCTCTCTCTCATCTCTCCCTTATCTCTCCTATTTTCTGTTTATCTCTGGGATGCCCAACAAGCTCAAGTAGCTGTTATGGTCAGGTGTCCACATATCTTTGGTCATATAGTATACATATGCCATACATAAACACAGTACATTAGCAAGTCATTGGCCTTTATTTCTACATTTTTTTCTACTTTTTTCTTCACCCACAGCACTCACAACACCATTTAGCCTGGATTTGAAAGCTGCAGTCACTAGCATCCCCAGGCATCATATTTCATAGGAAGGAGACCACAGACAAAGTTGAGGAGACCATTGTGCAAAACAGGGGTCAATGACAATGCAGTGTGGAAAACACTTTTTTTTTGTAGCTTAGTCCGTCCGGATGTGGGTGTTGGTGTGGCAGAGCCTGTCCTGGTGTGTGTGTGTTTGGGTATCGGTGTGGCAGAACGAGTCCTGGTGTGTGGGTGTGTGTGTGTGTGTCTGTGTGGCAGAGCCTGTCCTGTGTGTATTTGGTCATCTGTTTCCTGGCACTTAACTTACTGTATGAACTAATATAACTATTTTTTTTTTTTTACTTATCCAGAGATGTCGGTGTGGCAGAGCCTGTCCTGGTGTGTGTGTTTGGGTGCCAGTGTTGCAAAGCCTGTCATGGTGTGTGTGTTTGGGTGTTTTTATTAAAAACCCGTGTATGGTGGCTTTTTTTTAGTGTACTGATGAACTCCCAGTCTCATCACATAAGATTCTATGCTATATTTTCTGCCGAGCAATGATGTCATCTTTATCCAGTACACGTGGAGGCCCTTTTTTTTATCTCATGGACAAAATGTGAGAAATAAAGTATATATCATACAATCACTTCATATACACATACCAAATACATTGCATTTATAGTTTGAAGAAAATATGCTTACAAAATAGTTTTCTACAATTTGCCAATTAAAAAAAATGTCCCCAAATTTCATTTTAAAAATCTGGTCACCTTCCATACAAAGGCATAATACACGCACATATATACAAATATGCTTAACAGGTATTACAACATGGATTCATTCACACAGATCCCAGCTTACATGTAGAGTAAAACTTTTGCTGTAGTTGCAGCTTCCTTACTGGGGATTCTGACACAGTAACACCAAGTGGGTCCCCATCTGGCCTCCTATATCACCCAGCACAAAAAGTACCATAATCATGCTGTACATAAAAATGACACTGCAGCATGTAAGCAGCAAGTGGGGGCCGCTTGCATCCACGGGCCTTGAGGCAAGTGCCCAAGTTTGCCCCATTCTTAATGTGCCCTTGTTAAAACTAACCATGTTTCATGCATTTGTTGATGTCTTGCAGGAAGCCAAAACAAGCCTTATTGGGCTTAATGCTCGGGGACAAGTTGTTCTTTTAAACAAACAGATCATCCCATCCAGACCCTTTGTTCTGTAATAAGGTGCAGGAGATGTTCAGTTACTTATCACTACAATTAGGTTAAAATATTGTAACTCAGCTAATAGCACTATAATGAAGCCGGACCTGTGCTAGAGAAGATGCAGAGGCATGCAGGAACTTTATAAAAAAAGAATCCTATCACGTACGACTATTTTTTTAAAATTACATATGAATTCTTCAACACTTTATACACCAGCAAAGCACGAATAGGAAAAACATCTGACAGCTGGAGAGGCACCTCACAGGTTGTCTGTCAATCATTCATTGGCATCAATAATATGTAGTGGCATTGGGAAGCATAGTAGTGATTGACAGCTTATTCCCCAAGTCTCCTGCAGTAGCTGAAGTCTTTTCAATTCCATATGGCGTCCTGGCTGATCACTAGAACAGCTACCTGCATGGATGGTGGAAAAAAGTCTACGGCTGGTCTAATGTTTGGGGGATTAGACTCAAAAGACTCTTTGTCAAACACTGCCAGATTTACTCTGTTCTGCCTTATGCATAAACAGTGATTTTGTTTCCAGCCTTTAAAAAGCAATGTTTTTAAAAAATAGCCTTTATTTTATTAAAGAAAGAACAAAAAAAAACAATTACAAGCTGGTCTTAATTGTGGAAAATAGAGAGAACTATTTATGTAAAGCAATAGAAGTTGATCTAGTGGGGGGGGGGGAATATTTTAGTAGTATTCAAAAGCCTTGCTGATAAATAAGACATAAGGGTATGCTTAAGGCTGTTCCAATTACTTCAACAAAGATTCCTCAGCTGGAGGTCTGTGTCACATTATTATCATCAGAGGAACCAGACTGCTTACTCCTGTTTGTCGCAGACACCAGAGACCTTCTTAACTTACAATTACACATACATATTGTGTCTGCTTGATGAATGAGTCATGCTAGCTTTTAATTAGAAAAACAATTAAAAAATGGAAAAACCTTGGTAAGTGGCAAAAGGGATAATTTATTGTGTGACTGTGGAAAGCATTATTATTACATGATCATTCTCATTATTTGAACAATAATGTTGCGGCAGAAGGAGACTTTGTAACTGGACACACTCTGCAATTACACAACCAAGCAAAATTCCGGATTGTAAAAAAGGAACATTTTCTATCTCTGTCTGCTAATAAAAAGCCACCTAAAAGTCAATTCTGGACAATACTTTTTCATATGAAAAATCCATTAATTTGCTTTTTTCCCTAAAAAGGATAGTACGTAAATTGTGCCTGTTGGGAGGCAATGCTGAAGATATCTGCATGTGGTCAAAGAAGGCAGCACTTGCACATCTGGATTATTATCCTAAATGCGTTGTTGATTGTGTAGGCAAGGAGGGAGACAAGAAGTAAATAAACCTGCATACTTATCCAGCTAATTGAATGGTTTTATATAGTTTTGTCCTAGTACCAAGTTTCTTTACCGCTCATAATCACTGGGCTTAAAAATGTCACTCTGGTGTGCCCCTGATGAAAATAACCACCGGACATGAGCTTTATAACCGAGTGAAGACCTGGGGGTGACTCCTAACTGTATCTTCGTATATTTGCACCTTCATATTGCTGGATGTCTTATATTTTGTGTCTGTTTCAACATATCACACTTTGAATATATAACCTTACAACCCTGTCCCTGGGGTTTACTTTTCACATATGTGCATACATCCTATATACTGTAGGTTATATAATTTATATGTCCATTCTACACACGCCATGACATAGCATACATCTTTGCCTGTATCTTTGTTTGCTTGAAAGCATCCCTTGCATTAGCAATCATGAAGCGTATCAGTCAGCCAGTACCCCTGCTCCCTTCGCTCAGTCTGGTGACAGGTTGTGTTATATTCATGTTGGTAAGACGCCACTATTGCAATTTTATTTTCTTCACAAACACCTGTTAAGGGATGGCGAGTGTAAACAGATTTATTTAACACTGCATTATATCTTACATCAAATCTGGTTGCTATGGAGGAAGACGGGAATCTTTTCAGCGTTTGGATGACAGATTAACAGAACCAGAAACTGGGGACTGGTTAACACTGGAGACAATCAAAAGTCCCATCATTTACACAAAATGCATTGTTTTGTTAGAAACAACATCCCAGATAATTACGGTATATTCAAATTGGTTAAAGATTATGTGCAAATAGAACAGAAGACACAATAGCCAAGCGTCCTCACTTTCATTCTGTAATGTTGATATTAAATAAGGTTTTAATAGTTCCCGAAACTTAAGCTTTCTGCTGAACTTTCCACAGCGAAAGTCCTTCCATGTAGAAGATGGTACCACGTTGCACAAGTCTTTGTTAGGTTTGCGTTATCCAGTCCAGATAATGCTCAAGTCAGCATTCAAACGGTCTTTAATTGGTTATTCAGCACATGGGACTATTTTGTTAAAGTACATAAAAGTCACTGTTGTTATTGGATAAATCTGTATATTGCTGCAGAGTGAATGCTGTGACTGGCGGTGGGGCCGGTGCCTGCTGGGGTGTACCGTTTTGCACCCAATGTGTTCTATTTCCATAGGGGACAGGTTTGCACAAATGTGTCTCCCAATTAGGCTTTGCACCAGCCCTGCATTTACTCCTGAGTCTGTTTTCACTGTCACAGTACGTGACGCAACATTGGCAGGCCCTGGCATGCTTGGGGCCATTTTTCATTTTAATTGCACCCGACGAGGTATTTTTATCCTTGGCATTGGCCTTTGTAGGCTGTGTGATTGTTCCCCCTTTTAAACGTCTCTTCTTCTTCTGAATTTGGTCAAGGCTAATATCTGACTGAGAGGAGCAGCTTTCATTCCAGCTTGACCTTGTGGTTAGGCTGCGCAAGGGTAGCGCAAGCCGCAAAGCCTTCCAGAACCTGGTACTACTCCGTCTTGAGCTTTCTCCTTCCCAGCGGACGAAAGGAGTGATTCCCTTGAGCTTAGATATAGTGGTATGTGAACCATGAAGTGGTTTGTATTCCACAATGATAAGACTGGTACACATGGCATTTTGACACACAATACCCAGCTTAAACTCCAACATGCTAATGCTTTTATCTGTTAGGTAATCAGGGCTCAACACTACAATCATTCTTCGACTTCTCTGAATGAACTCAAAGATGGCTTCCATAGTATCTAAAATATGCATAGGGAGGCATGAGGGGAAAATGAAATGAAAGAGGGAGCAGAAAGAAAGTTAAATATTAGCATAAATATACAAAAGCTGAGCAATAACAGTAAATTAGAACCCAAGATGCAACACCGCAAACTGCCAGGGTAAAGAATTGATTAAAAAAAGGACAAGAAAAGATTAATTGCAGGAAAGTATAAATTGTCAGCCTTTCATGGAGATTTGGTAATATTGTGCAGAATAAAAGAAGGAACAAGCAAAAAACCTTTACAAACTGACCTGTACTTCTACACCTTATCATACACATATCATGACTTGTCCAAAGATGCAGGCTGGTCTGAGATCTCCTCCTCCAACCATTAAAATGAACATGTTGAACAATACAGGCTTCAGACCCTACGGCGGCGTAATCATGGTTTTAGATGTACTTGTTTAATGTCTTTTTAAAGTGGACCCGTTCCCATTAGGTAAGAAGGGAACTAAGCAACGTGCAAATGATAATTATGCAAGGTCAAAATTAACTCACTGCATCCTAAGAAACATTAAAAGTTTTTTTTTTTTTTTAGGAAGATATACTCCAATCTTATTGGCGTATAAACTTTTCTAATAAAAAAACCCTTACCTAAATATAAAAAAAATACATAATATAGATGTCAAATATTATTAAATCAATAACACTGTGCCTTCTAGGCAATAAAAACAGAGCAAGCTACGTACCAAAATCAGCTAGACAAAGCAATCAAAAACATAATGAAGCAAACACAGGCCATCTTACTGCAATATTATTTCACAGAGTTTGATTAAATCGCTTCTCATGAATATTCCTCGAGCGTTTTTCAGGTACACTGTGAAATCCCACTGCAAATATTACTTTTTTTTTTTGGTGAGGAGCAAACCTTTCGTGTAGAGCAGAAAATAACTGGCATGCATGATACGCTACTAGAGAAATGATATCGCAATGCATTCAGCAGCTGCTTGTAGGTTCTGTAAAGGCTAATGATCTATAAGACAGGAAAAGGATTTCCTTTGGGTGAACATAAGGGAGTTAATTGAGTTTAAAGGTATATGAGACATTATAGAATATTTAATTTTACAGTGTAGCTCTAATAAAGTGCAATAGAGGGACATCATTAATCTTATTCATTGCCGCTCTCTGCCTAATTGTTTCTCTTTCACTGAATATTGATGGAAATATGCATATTCAATACCGCTGGCCAAAGGGGACTGGTTTGTTAAGAGTTTTACATATTTAATTCTGCTTCATTGTATTCTAATCTTAAATCTTGATTCAAATTCTGCGTGGCAGGCGCCTCTGCACACAAGATAACGTATTCTCCTGACATTCGTCTTAACCAGAAATTGAAATTGATTCTTTATGATTAGGCTTCTAGAAAGTAAGTTGGAAACTTGCTGGTAGGATACACAAGAAAATTCACATACAGAAGAATCAAAACTAATTTTGCATTAAAGAACTAGCTACCGAACACGGAAATGTATTTGCAGACTGGTAATAAATTATACCGCTAGGTTACAAGAATTCAACATTAATATAAAACCTTAGGAGACACGCACCCTATTACTACTAAAATATCTAGAGGAATGGTAGAGATCCAGTTAAAATCAACATAAACAAAAAATATGTGTACAAATAAAGGCATCTGGGGGTCAGTTTATATTTAAAAGATAATAAAAAAAGGAAAGTCATAGAAGTATTAAAAGGTTAATGTAAACCGCTTAAAAATAAATCCGGGTTAAGCGTATGAGTGAGTGCCTACAGATAAACCTAGACCCAGGGAAATGAACAGCTAGCACTAGAATGAGAATGCCACGTCAGCAGCTTATGCTGCCAAAAGGTACCTGCAACACATTGCAAATCAATATGCTGCACGGTCCAGTGACAGGATAAATGCATTAGTTTTGGCCTCCAAGCCCTCTCGCAACAAACCCACAGCAAATATTTGCTTTAATAATAAAGCATTTATAAATAAATTCTAATTTAGACTATGTGTCATTTAAAAAGAGAGGGTCTTCTGCTAACACGATTACAAAAGTAAGTACTCCAGTGTCCTTCGCAGCCCCCTCAACAAAGAACACATATTAAGGTAGTTTAAGTTGCGGAAAACTACAAAAGCTTTAAAAGCTCCACCATGGCAATGTGAGCGCTGTCTACAGATGCTCGCAGAGGGGTCTACTTGGACCCACCTGGAACCTTCGCTGAGCCAGAACTGAAGCTGACCGGAGAGGGGTATACCTTATAGATGGAGATGCGTTTAGCTGGATACAGCTCCTGCAAGCCAGAAAGTGAGGTGACTGGGAAGGGCACCATGGAAATGTAAAGGGACCATAACATGCATTAATAAGCATATTATTAAAGGAATGTACTCAGTCGGGAGCATAGTTATTACTATATGTAGAACGTATTGTAGATGTGCATAAAAGACGTGCCAAAATGTAAAACATAAGGGGGAGAAATCAGATTGTCCGGCTATATATTTGGGATATAAAATGCTCACACGGGTAATTCTTATTCTATACAAATAAAGTAGATCAAAGAGATTTCTACAGCAGGAAACTCTCCTGAGGTCAATGAAAAGAAATGTTGTAGTTGCAGCATTTATGAAATTCCATAGATGTTACCTTCTTTAAATAACTGTTTCTGCTGCATTATTACACAACAGAACGCATGACACAAAAGGATTTATCTTCATAACAGGTAACTATGCCGTATGTATTTTTGGTAACATTTCGGAGTAACCGAGCAGTCTGGTGGAAGGCCCCTGATCAGGAAAACCAAGGCACATTTACTATAGAGAATCAGGCCTATCAAAGCCTTTCGGGTAATATTTTATTTGGCATAAACAGACATTTGGTTAACGGCTGCATATTCATTAAAAGTGCAAAACATTTACCAGATAAAAAACCCCATCAATATAGAAGAGGGTTATTTAGCATATGTGACTGGTGTAATGTAAGGGTGTGATCCATTACTGACTATACAGTTGCCAAGTGTGGCACTTCTCAACCTGTCTATGTTAGGGTTATTGCATCTCCAAAGGATATTTGTGGACTCGCAGTCTGCAGCGTTCATGAAAACCCATGAACGCTATGTAACTAACAAGCTGATCCCTGGAACTGTATAATCCAAAGGCACCATTTTATTTGATGTCTCTGTGACAAAATAATTCAAGGTATTGAGCAAAGATGTAGACTGTTCTGTGAGTTTTGCATGCAATCTGTTAAAACAAAATAAATATAAAAAGTAAATATAAAGAAAATAACGTAAAAAAGGTTTTACCCGGCAGTTTTATATTTCCATAAAAATGGCTCCTTCTAAAGTTGGCTAAGTGATTAGGAAAGCTGGTCTTAGTAGTTCATTTCATTCATTTTGGATGGCTAGAAAGAACTATGTCAGTTACTTCTATGTTTAATGTCCTTCAGTGATAAATGGCTGTAATTGAAGGAGATGCTGATGGTCTCTGGCGATTGCATCCTTCTAGTCCATCCTGATTTCTATAAGAGGAGTGCTTCTGAGAAATCAGACTTTGTGTGCCCGTCTACTCAGCTAATTACATGAAATGCCTCACTGACGGCCGTGTAAAGATACAGATCACATGCTGTTAAAAACATGAGTAATGCTGTGACTAACCGTACGATGGCATCTGATTTATGTTACTCTCAGATGGCTGCCTTATAACCAATCCATAATGCATTAAGTCTAAGGGAATGACACAATTAAATGGTGGCCGCTTAGCCATGTCAGTCTTTTTCTTCCAACTTTTAAAACCAATTATATCTTTAGCCACTGTTTATCATATGGATGACCTTATGTTCCCCAGTAAAGTTAATGCACTTTACTATCTGAACTATTAAATGCCTCTGCATTCCAAAAATCAATGGCTATTCTTAGCACTTACAGTAAACTTGCAATTCTCCAGCTTCAGTACATAACCTGCCCCAGTAAAATAACATCCCCTCTCACTAGAATTCACAGTCCCTTCATGCCCTTTTCACCTTACACACGTTTCATCATTTCCTCTCTTTTTTTGGTTCTGAAAAACTCATTTTCTTAAACATACACATTGCAGGCCCGGAAGCAAGTATTCATAGTACTTCTGAATTGTAAACATTGTCCTATGAAAAATCCAACCTATTACACTTTTTAAGCGTTTCTTTTTATTTTAGGTGGGAGCCTCATTACATAAAGCTGGTATGTGCATCCCCTCGTACAGCAAGTAGATGCAGATAATGCTGTTAACACTTCTATCGGCTCACATGTTCTGTCATTTTCTAGAGCTAGACCACTGGCCATTTAATTTCACATACTGATGTTTGTCGGACAAAGCTCCATATATGCACTTTCACTGGTTTTGGACAAACAGGGTTTCTTCACAGGAAGGGCCACGTGGAGCTGTTTCCAAAACCTCCCACCAGGGTACTTTGATTTCTCTCCTTTCCATTTAATGACATTCAAAACTGATTGAGCCAATTTCAGCTCTTTGACCTTCTCTTTGTTTTTAATGGGCTTAAACTGAACTAAAACAAGCCTGATGTTGCCCTGGGATGCCATGTTTTCTAAGCCAGCTTTTAACTCCAAAAGGGCCTGGGTGCCCTGTAGGACATAGCTGGGACTAATCACAACGAGAAGACGTCGGCTTTTCTTAACGAAGGTCAGTGTCTCATCTGTAATAACTGAGGAGAAAAGCAAGATGTTAGCCGGTTTCAACACAAAGGTGATATATTTACCTAGTAAACTAGTATTTTGAGACATTGACCTCATAACGATGAAGAATCAGATTGGAGAGGATTTATCTAGGACCAACTAGTCTGTATGTCCAACTGCACCTTTTAATCTTATTTTTCTGCACTGATGCCTTCTTTAAGGTAAAAGCTGTGTTTTACTTTAAAACATCCCTTGCTTACTTCCATGCAGGTCTTGCCTGGCATGATAATGCACGTGCGATCACATGCTCCCTGTGTCTGTGCACACGCTAAATGCATTCACCCTCAGCAGAAGGTTTGAGCCTGAACTCAGCTTCACTATATAGGTCCCAGTGACCGTTCCTTTAATTGATATTCTTAATTGATGTATACATTCTTCATGTATTACGTTATCTCTTATAGTCGGGGTGAACTAAATTCATCAAGCGCCCTGAAAGCCTGAATAACACATATGCTTCTGTCTCTACTTCCAGAAATAGATTATTGTTGCATAAAATGTCTAGACATTTTCCTAAAACTCAATAAGAAAAAAAAGCCAGATGGTCAACTGCAAATTGATGTACTGTATGTTCACAGCTAAAAATATAACCAAACCTTTGCAAAGAATAAGCCAATTGTGGTGCACGTGCTGCCTCTATGTGCCTTAGCTTGGTCAGGTGAATGGGTCATATAATTAAGGCAGCTTACAGGGTAAGGTTATCAGGTTGCCTTACACAGGAACCCTGTCTCATACAACCTGCCAAACGTTTATATATCACATTGCAAACAAGCATATCCAAAAGGCAAGGTCAGAATGCCTGTTACTCATAGCCTTTGTTTTGTACTGCCATCTATCACAGAATTTTGCAGCAGGCATTTATATTCATACATTTAAAGCCAAGCATCAGCTAAAGGATTCTAGGACCATGGACCTCTATCACTAGGAGGAAATGATGTACAGTCATATAACATGGGCGGATATTAAGCATTGTAGTGTAAGTAACTTACTTCCGCCTGGCAGACTATCCCGGTCAAAGATGCACAGCTTGTAGCCAAATTCATTTTCCAGCACTCCTCGCAGGGTCACCAGTACAAACTCTTCTTCCTCTGCGTTTCTTGCATAGGACACATATACGTCATATTCCTTTCCATCTGCCAAAGTTACTCAATGTCAGAATTACACACAGAATAGGGATCAAAATGGCTTGAGAGTAAAATCAGCACCCGCCATGTAGTCTTCCCTTACCATGGTAAGGATGAAATCTTTTAGGGTTCTATGTTTCTTGCTACAAATATTATTCTATGTGTTTGGTCATTTTAAGTGAACGCACCTTTATTTTCACTATTACAATGTACCTAAACTGGACTACTGACCTTCCTAGGAATGTACATTTTCAAACCAACCATGCTTACCCCCAATAGTTTCATCGGTTCCAAAATGAGCCCTGTAAAAAAGCACCATTTCAAGCCAGTAGACATGATACACAATGATAAGGCACACAACAAGGAAAAGCGTGGCTCCAAGTCCACACGCCAGCTCTGTGATGTATCGGGGAGTGCCGACTGTAATACAAAAAACATCATTTTGTTACTATTTTTACATCATACAGCCAAGTTGCATTGCTTGAAGACCTTTTTGTACGGTTTTACCCAGGAAAATACTGGGAAATATTATATATATATATATT
>VKOC01000005.1:32722999-32757115 GCA_009364415.1 Spea multiplicata
CCCCCCCCCCCCGTTCAAACCCGTGAAATAAAGACACAACGCGTGACAGGTTTGAATGTAATGGCCACAGGGTTTGTTAACAAACATAAAACACAAGGTAAAACCAGGGCCCCCCTGCCCAGGACCCACCCCTTCTTAAATTAAGACATCATTAAACCACGTAGGCCTGAGTAAATGCTTGAAACGCCACCAACCAATCGTAGGCACTCCAAGCTAACTCCCAGCCACCTAGCTGCAACCACACCAAACCGCGCCATCATCATTCCCCATAACATAGCCGGTGTACTACACACCTTAACACGCCACATGCATTGCTTTGACAAAGCCACGGGTACCAGAATATTGCGCTAGGGCGGGAAAACCATTGGGCCCAAATCTAACTGCATCAACCTTATATTTTTCCTAACTTACCCATAATCCCCTGAACCCCCCCTCCTAGATCGACCCAGCTTCTCACACCACTCATCCAACCCCCACATCCTGAGTAGTTAACTCCCTTCTATGCCTATGGTGAGACTTGCACTGTCATGGAACCCTTGCGCCTCCTCTGTGCTTCGTCTTCAGTGCTTACTTTCAGTACCAAATCAAGGACAAGTGCAAGTCATACCTGCAGGATCCATGTTCAAGCCAAGTTCAATAGTTCAGGTGCCAATGCAGATCCAGATGGCAAGCAGGCTTGAGAACCCAAAGTAAAGGACAGGAATATAGGCAAGCATAAAACAAAAATAGAAACGAAACATACACGTAAGCTCTAGGACCTAACAATAGGTCTATGCAATATAATATAATTATATTACATGGAAAAAGCTATCAGAGATATGTTACAACTACATGGCACTTAAACATCCAAAATATTTGTGCAGAATAATGTGTTCAAACTTACTATATCATTTAAAGTGATATTAAATAGTATGTCCATTCTGTTGGTCTGAGCTCTTTCGTCTTTCTATGTAGAAGAACTCTTCGGCGTTCAGAAATGATAACTGACATAGAACTAAAAACCATTTTCCCCATTTTCCAGCAAAATATCCCAAAACAAACTCTAATCCCTCTGGCTTAGAACCAATTAAAGAACTACTTGGTATAGGCGATTAGCATTTTAAAATTAATTGGAATCTTGCTATAGATAAGACATACTGCTACAAGAATGCAATATTTATCTGATTAGAATTCTGCAACACGCTCAGAAGATTTCATTCAAAGAAACAGTAATTATAATTCTTGTTTTTGCATTAGGATAGACAGCTTAGGATAATACACATGGCATAATGTAAAGAGGTTACACAAGGGTAAGGCCATTGGACACACCTTTGAGCAAGGAGGTAAATAGTAGTCATACATATTTGGGGAAGCCACTAATCTTCAACTGGGCAAGGCATTTCTTTAACTGGGAATTAACCTTGAAATAATTCAAGTACAATCAAGCTTTACAAGGACAACTGTCAATTGACTAACCGTAGCCTTTCAGTGAGATACTGAAGAAGGCATTAGGTGGATCTTCTTTATTTCTATTTCCTTCAGTACTGATATATGTTATTTATATAATAAATTCAGTCTACCCTTTTCTATAGCAAAGCCTATTGTTTCCAGAGCAGTCAAAATCAATGGCACAGCCAGAACACTGCTAGATTAATTGCTGGGTAAACCTGGGAAATGCATTTGAAGCACATGAATGCTGCACAGTATGTGCTCATAATGTGAGTCCATGGCATTGGTATGTGTATAGTGCACCTATTAGAGATGCTGAAAAGGATTAGACCAGTAAAAACGTAATTCTAATCGGATCTGCATCTTCATAAAAAAACCAGCCCTCTGATGTTGAGCTTTTGGATATTTTGCAGCGTCTGGGACATGAAAACCAAGGTGAAGTATAAAGGGAAGGGATAGTCTCGTAAACTAAGACTACCCAAAGGGTCAAGGCATGCAGATAATGATCTGGCCATCCGGCAAAGCACCACTCACGTGCGGCCAGGCATATCCAGCCATTGTGAGCATAAAAACGTAGCATTTGGCCACACATATCCAGCCATCAGCCGCACTTAAATCATCATACGACCACTGGTCTTAAAGTGCCAGGGCCAACTCATCATCGCCATTGATTTGAAACAGTGTTCTGCTACTGATTACTTTAACCCTACAATATTATATTGATTAGGAATCTATTTATAATTGTTTTAACTGTATAAAAACACTGTTGTATTGCATTTATACTTCTTGTGTGCTCTGTTTTCCCAAACCAAATAAAAGGAACAAAGTCCAAAACCTCAAATTAAGTAATTAAAGTTAAAAAGGATTAGTGAAAGTGAAATGACCCTGCGCTTTTATATCATTCCATCCACCTTGATCACTTGAAGAAAGGACGATGATGCTGGGTACACTATCAATGCCAATATTCACAGTATAAGGAAAGGCAGCGCTAAGATAATGGGTCCTTTTTTAAAAGAAGGTAGATATTGGACTTATGCATGGCAAGCAAAATAGACTAAGACAAAATGTAATGATTAGTTAGAAACGTAATACAACATATTTTGTCCAAAAATAAGCGGTTTGGATAGTGGCATACATTGGCAACTTTCTTAATCAACTAAACTCCACTCAGGAGCAGAACAGTATTTAATAAAGAACTAAACACACACTACAGTAGTACACTACAGCTTCTCCAATTCACCCCACACCAGTACATTTTCTGCACAAAAAATAATTTAGTCGCAGTATGGTAGGTGTGTACTTTATATAAAGTTCATGGCGGGTCCATGAGGGCCCTGCTCGAGAGCCTTCAGTCTAAACTCAATCTGTAGAAAAGTTTTCCGGGTCTCCATTATACCTGAGTTTTTGATTTTTTTTGCTGAGCTAGAAAAAAAAATTGTGTTACGCTGCTGTCCCTAGGGAGCCCTCCAAGGTTTATTATAAGTAATACATGTTATTGTTCACTTGTATCATTCTCGGGGCTATTTATCATTCCAAGTGTATTGTTACCTCAACCACTTGCTACATGTTCCTAAGTATTCTCACGAGGGATGGCGTTTTGAGCAACCTTGCCAGGAGCACATTGAAATTCTCCATCAGTCTCCCTGCCGCAGGAATGCATCAAGTGAGCGTGATTAGATTACAGTGTCCTACAAGCAGTGTTTACCATACAGCTGATGCTTTAACTCGGCGGTAAAAAGGCCATTACTTCCCAAATTATGAAGTCAATTCTAGAGCTGACTTATGATCTGCCTATAAACTTTTATCAGTATAAAATGGCAACATAAAAGAGAAACTGCTACAATCTTTTGCAAAATGCGATCCTCGCTCCTGTGCACCCATGGTTTATTTTTTAATTGAAAATTTCGTAAGGTGGAAAAGTTTATTTCCCCCTTGAGCTGAAGATGTTTTCTGCTGCATATTCATGACAGCACGGACAGGTGTTTTAGAAATCGGAATTTAAAATTTAAAGATTATGTTGTAATGAAGTATAGGAACACCACATACCTTATTTAAATTACAGAACTCATCAACTGCAAGATTGTAATTTAAAAAAAAAAAGTGATTCAAGTTATTTATTCATTGCTTTTTTGGCTTGAATATAGTTTTGCTCTGACAGATATCTAATGTTAAAGATATTGGTACTAATAGATTATTCATGTGTAGCTGTCACTGTTTCATTCATAAACAAAGCTAGATAGTTTTAGTAAAAGGTTTGCAAACAGAATACATTTTGCACAATTGTATAATATTCCAAGTTTCCCAGGTTGAGTGGGATAGTCCTAATTTCCCACGATTGTATGTCCACCACAGTAAGGCCCTCTGGTATCTTGCTTTACTTCAATACCAGACCTAGCATTCTAGCTGTTGTTCATGAGTAATAAAGTGTATTTGTAATGGTCACATTACATTTATTTATGTAGCGCCAGCAGAATCTGTAGCGCTAAGTCTCATACAATAAGAAACTGGTGCCCTGGAGAGCCCTGGGGAATAATCTTGTTGTTCTACTGTCTGGTCCTGTGCACGCAACCCAACACTCTAGACACACTAGTGCATCTGATGTGTTGCCCGGTTGTGCATTTGGCCCTCATCTCCATGGGTATCCGTCTCTGTTCCTCCTGACATTCTCACTCAGCATCCACCCCGTCTCTCCTCCATCTTCAGACTGGGTAAGCACTGTCATTTAGTTTTTAATCGGTTAATCTCAGCACGGACAGCAGCCGTGCAGGGATGGGGGCTTATTTAGACAGAGCTGCTCAGCAGCTCTACTTGTTTCATGTGCAGGGAGGGCACAATCCAGGCTTTCTTCACTGAGTCTGACCTAGTCACAACATATGGAAACTCTGGATGAATGCAAGGAAGGGGAGATGGCTTTTAAAGCTCCCTTTCACACTCAACCTCTCCTGACAAACCAGTCTACATCCAGCCTTCCAAAGCAATGAATGAAGACCCACTAATTGATCACTCACCAAAGCTTTGGAGGAGCTCTCACTGCTCTCACCCACTACACCACAAGGCCAGCCTCTTCTGGCCCAGCAACTATGAAAATAACACAAAACAGCGAGGGACCTGAATGTATTGAGGCATAAGGCTCTCTGCTGCTTAATTTGGCTACTAACATCACATCACTTACTAGAAACCTGAAAAGCTATATAATGCACTACTAGAGTCTGTAGAATAACCATGTTTTTGGACTATAACTCTAATTCATCACAAAATATGGACAATTTGGACACATTACAACTGTTTTTCAAAAGTTCTCATGTGTTTAAATTAATGAGAGTTTGAGTTTGACAATAACTTTAACTCTGGTAATGGTAACTCTATTTCAAAATGCAAAAACCTCTCTAAATCAATATATTCTTTAATAAATAATAGCTCCCACACTTTCTTGCCATAGGCACAGGGAACCGGCTTCAAAGACAGCAATTCAATATTCACATTCACTATTCTAGGTATTTTCAGCTACCTTTCACTAGTACAGCCAACCCTCTGGGTCTAAAGCCTCCTTTAAGGAAATGTAAAAATGCTTATATAGCAGTGCCAGGGAGATCTTTGCTGAAGGTGAAGCAAATCTTGTTCTCCATCAACTAGTCTACTAGGTAGAAGAAAGTGGTAGGGCCCATAAATTGCTGGAGCACTGGTGTTTTTTAGTATCTATGATTTCCCATTTACTCTGCCAGTCCACAGGAGCTGAAAGAAATAACCACCAGAATACCTTATTTATTGGAAAAGCCTCCTAATGGTGTTCCGGCAGGTGATGTAAATGACACCATGGACAGTGAACTTTCCCATTGCTTGGACCACTCAAAGATTAAGCCCCTGCAAGTCCTTAGAACAAAAATTGTCTTGACAGCTGGGTTTCTGTCCCCACTTCTTGCCTTATGTGACCCCATGTCTCTTTGCTACTGTAATTTGGACCGTTACTGCTGCTATGCAACCTGTGACAGGGCAGCGGCTGGATTATCCAGCAAAGCACTGAGGTCTTCAGATCTTGGAGGCCCCTAGGCATTTGCCTAGCATGTTTAATGGAGAATACCAAAATTACAACAGTTCTGTAATTCTGGTATCTACTAAAAGAAAAAAGATGACATTAAATGATATCTGAGAACATGTGCTAATGCTCAGAATATTAGTTTATTTGAAATCTGAAAGGCATTAAAAGAGTGTTAAACATGTAACTAATTTTTCTTTGAAAAAGATTGTTGCTTTTCAGAAACTCTCCACTCTAATTTGTATACATCCTCACTAGAATGGAAAGAATAGAAAATTAATTTTCCCATAGAACTCATCACTCAGAAAGTCAGAGTTATTTTCTCATTTTAATTCATCCCCAAACTCCAGCAGTCAAAGTCCGTAGCTCTAATTGGCTGCCCCACTGAGATCCACCACCACTTTGCCTTAAAAATTGCACACAATTGGTCCACCACAAGGGCATAATTTGTCATTGAAATAGGTCCTGAGAGTGAATATAGATGTAATTATGACTCAGCATGGAGGAAAAATAACATTCATCATTTTTTTTTTCACACGGAATAATCATGTTGTTTTTACATTAGAATCGGACCAGTCAGTGTTGAATGGAGATATCCAAAACAGCATAAATAATTACAGCACCAACCTCTGCAATTAGCTGTCCAGATAGATTTTTGCTGTTGGCATTAGATTTTGATTCTATAACGCTCTGATCCGTCTAGCTACACAGAGATCTCATGCAGAAAGGAATAATTAACCCTTTCCCAAAGGGATACCTTTAGTGCATTAGAAAGCAGAGATCATGACTATGTTTCATATGTTAAACTGCCAGGGCTGTCTCGATATTCCAAGTCCGCCCCTCACTATACACAATACAGTTTTTTATGCTCAAGGATGAAAATTTGTTCTTTCCATTGAATTTCCCTCTCACGGAAGCCTCCGTGCCAAGGGCTCCTGGAGGGAGTCCTACAGACTATGGGCCCTGGCCTTGAAAGGTGTTCTGTTTTTGGGGAGGTGGGTACAGGGGGTCCATTAGGAATACTTCTTTCCCCTGCTATAGACTGTGGAGCTCGGACAGATTTAGGGGTTCCTCCATTTTGGGAGGGGTTTTATGTGTGGTGTTACGCTCCATTGGGTCAGGACTTACAGGACTGAGACCTCTATGGCCAATATTTGCACCTGGATCTGATATCCAGCAGGTTTCAGCCAGAAGTCAGGGAAATGCTGTGTTTACCATCCTCCCCACAGACTACAATAGCGACACCCTACTGGGCTGAGTGCAAATACTGAACTGTGTGCAAAGGAGGACCTGATGAAGAAGTTTGTGTGGTTTGTTGTATCTATTGCATGTAAATTAACCCCTTGTACTGTTTAAATACCCCTGTGTTTTTATCTCAAGATGAGTGCTGTCTGATGCTTGGGGTGGGCTGCTATGATCCTATATTGTCCTTTCCAGGACAAAAGCCATACTGTGTAGCTGAGCTTCGGCTAGCCACAGTGCCAGCACAGCTCCAGAGCAGTGGCGTGCCCCCCTACTTTCTACAACGCTGGTTCTGACGCTGAAGGGATTAATCGCTGTTGTCCTGGCAGGAGGAAGCAACGTTTGACGGGACTACCCAGACAGGACTCTCCATTAAGCAATATGGAATTGAACAATTGGTGTCTCTTTGGTATGTACCATCCCACCTCAGGAACTGGCAAATATTTAGATCTGATCATCAGCAGCGTCGCCACTGACACAAATATATTACCTTTTACTAAGCTGACACACGTTTTTATTTTGCTATGACACATAAACCCAGAGATATATTTTGGTTTTTGAATGAGAAATACTTTGAGACTATCATCTGAAGGTAAAATTATAGTGAATTATGATTGACATAATTTAACATAATAAAAAGCTTCTAGTGGAAAACTTGTAATCACATCTGCACAGCAAGCTATTAGCATGGAATATTCTCATCCTGAGACAGGTGCTCTTCCAAATGTACACACTTGAACTATTTTGACAGTTTTGAATATCACATAATCAAATCTCCATCTCCTTTCACAGACTAAAATGTTTCAAACATTTATTGCAACTTATATTCAACAAAGCATAATGTTTTACATTAAATCTGCACAGTATATTTGCCAAAGATTGATTTTTTTCACACCATAAGCACAATTTTAGTATCACGTGCTAATGTTATTAATAGAGGGTTAAGTAGTATTATAAAGACATGGCAAGGGTGTGATGCCCACAATCTATTGTGTCATTATCTGGACACATGACAACGGGGGATGTGAATGCTGGCCTGCAGACTTTGTTTAGCAATTGGCAGGTTGATGATGTGGTAATATTAAGAGTTTGACTTATTGTGATGATATAGCTATAGTGATGGACAGTAGCGTACTCGGTTGGGGCTGTCCCATCTGCCATTCATCGAGGGATCATCCAGGGGTTTAAAAATTTAATCATAGGATGACTTGTCCTCCCCCTTTAAATCCGCTTGGTGGGAGGTAATAGCCGGTGCTAGCTGCACATATCTCTTACACTCTCTTGCTGCACATCCACTTCTTGTACGCTGAATTAGTCTGCACACAGTAAAGATGATAGACAGACTACTAGTGCAGATAAGTGGTGTGGGGAGGGGGACATGAAGGGTATTTGGGGCAAAGATGGCACAGGCAGGCTCGTGACACAGACAAGCTGTTTGGTGGCACTGACAAGCTGTTGGGGGATAAAGATGGCACAGATGTGTAGAAAAAAAGGAATCTCTTCATAAAACAATCAGATGTTATCGCACATTTTATATTGATAAGGTCATTATTAGGAAAGGCTGATAAATTGATGATTCAAATAAAAGCCCGGAAAACATAAAGTAATGCACACTACAAAATCCAGAAACACTGTCCAGGGTTAGCATTAATTCTGGGTCAGGGATACAGATACTGGTCAATTGGATGAAGTCACTCCACAGAAGGACATTAGTTCAAATGCTTTACATCATTTCAACTTCCCACCGTCCATAGCTGTATCCCAAAGTAATTGTACTTGTTCAATGGGACCTGATGTAAATTAAGTGCTTTAACTGCTGCTGACTGGCTGGTATCCTGGGTGCAGAGGACTCCCTGGTCTACATGGCCCAGAATCTTGAAGCCCTGTGGTCAGCTGAACGATAATGATTTGTGCAGGGACCTCCACTTCTTATTTCTAGGCACTAACTTGCTATTGTATTTCATAGCTGATGTGATCCAGTGATGCACATAAGCTGTTGTGGATGCTCCCTAAGTAGTAGTAGTAGTGGGGATCTACCTAGTGTGCAATATAAGCCATGGTTGGGTCTACTGATTATGAGCATTACCTAGTCTTATCAGCCTAGAGGTGAATTCTCTGGAATAGTTGCTACCCTCCTGCTGCTTCTGTGAACCTCCATCAACTATCTGCATGGTTTGGCCCAAGGTGCAGGGTTTGTAGTCACAGACCCAGTCCCAGAGGTCTATGGGGGTGTGTTTATAGAAATATTCCAGCAGTAACAGTTGACTACAGTCAGGGGTGCACAAAGATGGCTGCAGCAGGTGTTCAGCACCCAATTAGCTCAGGAACCAAGGCACGCAGCAGGGTCACATAATATGCAATACATGACCATGCGGCAGTAGTGCGGCATCTCACTGCACTGAAGATAAGGGTTCTCCAGGCAGGATAAGAGCCACACTGTAGATGCAAGATAAAGAGAGAGAGAGAGAATGAGAAAGAGACAGAGCATGATAAAGCGAGAGAGAGAGAGGATTGGTGTATTATTTATCTAGTGCTATCTAGTACTATACTATTATCTAGTATTAGCATGTCTGTGCATTGGTGTATGGTGTTCAAATGTTTTTGTTACTCCTTTGTGAAGAACATTTGACTAAATGGTATTACTTGCGTGTTAGTATGTATCTATTATTTATATAGCGCCAACAATTTACGCAGTGCTTAATACAATACATAAATTCAAGGGTTGTGACAAGACGAGAATGGACAGACCAAGACAAACCGATACATTAGGTGGAGAGAGCCCTGCTCGCAAGCTTACAATCTTAAGGTACTGTGTATGCTAGCGGCCTGACCAGCTGCATCTGCTTACCTGGATGCAACCCTCCCCTTAAATACCTGCTTATTCCACCATTCAGGGCCTTTGCATTGTGGTGTATCTGTCTAGCCCTGTTCTCCTGTTAGCAGCATTTTATTTTGGATTAACCTGTTGTGACCTGGCTTGCTTCTGACTTTGTCCCTTGGTTCCTGATTTGGCTCTTCCACTGCCTGTGTTGACCCGACTTGTTCTGACTCTCTTCTTGAATTCCGATTTGGCTTTCATACCTTCTGGTTCTGACCTGGCCTGCCTGACTAAGAATGCTCTGCCTGAGGGCTCCCTGTCATGTGTCAAGTCCCCTGTCTGAGGGCTTCCAGCTGTGTGTCCAGCCGTGTGCCCTATCTGAAGGCTTCCAGCTGTGTGTGTCCAGCCGTGTGCCCTGTCTGTCTGTGGACTTTCTGCCATGTTCCAGTCCAACTACAGCGTACTATCTAGTGCCTGACTAGGGGCTATCGTGCTCTACATCTGCCTTTGTGCCTGTGTCCTGTTTGGTCGTGTCTATAGTCTGTACTTGCCTGTCTTGCCGGCTTCTCCAATACAGACCATATCATATTACAATTCAGCCTGCAGTATGTTTCATTTTGCCTGTCTGTACCTTCCTCCTGTTAATGATGCATTGTGGGGTGCAAACTGAGCCTCTGAGATTCCCTGCAACTGGGCTCCTACCTGAGCTGCTTACCCGAGCCCTGACAATGCATTGGAGCCAGGAATCTAACTTGAGCAATCCCCATCAATTATGTAGGTCCACTCTAAGTAAAAATCCTGATCTCCCCTTTGGGTTTCTCCAAACTCACAGTAGTAAGCACCAGGGGTTCACTAATAGTGTCTGTTTCCATACTCCATAAAGGTGCTCATCTGGACCCGATCATCTCACAAGAGCAGGAATCTTCTTTGTTTGTTATTTTGTGTAACTTAGAATTATCCCATTGATTGTAATAGTGCTATGGAATCTGTTGGGGCTTAATAAATAAATGTAATGTAATGCAGCCCTCCTGGTAAATGTCATGACTAGCATATTCACTCAATCACAATGACACCTAGATCTCAAAATCCTCTATATACACCTATCAATGTACTTGATTGTGTAATCTAAAATGTTAAAGTCTTAGTGGGGCAGGGATGGACTACCACAGGTAGAGATGTACTGGAGCCACTCAAATTGCTGAAAATGCAGACTCCCTCTCTTTGTGTTCATCCAGGGTGACAATGGAATAAGTGCTTTGGAGAATAAAGACCAAGGAGAGATGTAACTATTTGGCCCAAAGTTGTTTAATTAGAAGATTGCCCATCATTTCTCTGGGTAACTGTGCAGTAAACCCACCTTAACCTAATGCAGATCCCAATATCACCCTTTCCCCAATCTGGACACACTTGCTCCCACCACAAAAGCATTTCATATTGTAGAAAGCATATACAATTTTTCAGATGCCATGACGGTACCTGATACAAATTCCAAATAAGGTTGATGTGAAAGACAGGGGAAGAAAGGCAAAATTGATTCTATGTTTTTAATGTGTTACAATGTGTTTAGACATTACCAGTGGATGTTGCAGTTTTACAATACAGGTTTGCAAGGTTTAGGTCCAAAGGTATATGCCCTGATTTAATGCTGGGCTAGTAATGTATTCTCTACAAGGTGAGATATACAACGCTTTACAAAAATATTTCTGCATAGGACAGTATCTCAATCCACTTGTGATGTCATATATATATATATATATATATATATAATATATACACATATACTATATTTCAAAGACAAATACCATCAAATTTCTCATTTAGACCCCATGAGGTCGTTGATTGTAGTACATTGATCTGTCTGAATTCTTACTGCAATGATTTTTTTTTCACTTGTTTCGCTGAAGAACACATTGTAACCGACAAATTGAGAGTTTAGATAATGGGCCCATACCTGAAGGAAAATGGAATACATGACGATCATATCAAATAATGTGGCATGAACTAAGTCTGGGTTTTACCCAAAGAAAGCAGATATTCTTTTATGTGATTTACTGTGTTTTAAAGGGACTTTTGGCAAGTGGTATTGACTGTGTTTATATTGGAAATGATATATATATATATATATATAATATATATATATATATGTGTGTAAACATTAGACTTGTGCATGAAAAGCAAAATAGTTTTGTTTACTAAAGACCGGACGAAATTCGGAGGCTTCTTTTGATTTGAAAACAAAACACCTTTCACGTACAGCAGCCATACAAGGTTTAGGAAAAGATCCAGGCTCACTTTTACCTTGCAGGACGAGCAACATCAGCACTAGTGGTTACACACATCCAGCATCCAAGGCACTAGAACAGGCCCACTCTCCATCCTTAGAAGTGACAGAAATTGCTAGGCGGATAATATTTTACCACTACTACAGCCGAAATGTTCTCTAGTACTGCTGTGCAAGCCCACTGTGCTTCAGCCCAACTCACAAAACTGAGAAAAAAAAGCTAGGGGGCTACTGGGGCTGAAGCCCTGAGCCTCAACATCATAGTTTATCCCTAGAGTTTCTATTCAGGGCTATGGGCCAGCTGGTGAGATCATAGATCTCCCACTAACCGGCCCCAAACTAATGCTGATTGGCTGGATATAATGCCATATCCCAGTACTCAGAACCAGTGTATCAGCTTGTATATGAAAGTGTGGTTGAGCATGTATGTGTAAGTCTGTGAGCACGGATAGGTGTGTGAGAGCATTAATGCGTGAGTGTCTGTGAAAATGTGAGCGTGTGTGTAAAAATATGTACAACTGCGTATGTAAGTTAATGGGGGAGGGCAAAGGGAAAATATACAGAATATAATAATGAATAAGGGTAGAGATGGGGAGAAAAGAAAGAGATAATGAAATGGAGGAAAATGGTACAAAGGGGAAATATAAGGGAAAATAATCGAGATAAAAGGGAGGAGAGCCATAATGAGAGATCAGGAGAAAGGAGAGGGATGAGGAAAAAGAGAGGAGTAATGATGAAAAAGTAAGAGGAATAATAAGGAGGTGAGATAATGAGAAGTGGAGAAAATAGGAAGAAAGGTATTATGCTGGGGTCAGGTGAGGAAACCAGTATGCAGGGATAGGGCGATGTGTACAGCCGAATATAGATGAAGCCAGGAACACGTACCAGATCCAGAGAAGCCAGATAGTAAGCGAGGTCTGGCAACAGGTATAAGGTCAGGTATCAAGCAAAGTCCGGCAACAGGTATCAGGTGAGAGTAATCAGGTATCCAGCAAGGTTCGGCAACAGGTATCAGAATAGAGTAGTCAGGTATCAAGCAAGGTTCGGCAACAGGTATCAGAATAGAGTAGTCAGGTATCCAGCAAGGTTCGGCAACAGGTATCAGAATAGAGTAGTCAGGTATCCAGCAAGGTTCGGCAACAGGTATCAGGTGAGAGTAATCAGGTATCCAGCAAGGTTCGGCAACAGGTATCAGGTAGGTAATCATTAAGGACAAGGCAATACAGGGAGCTCAACTGATAAAACAACCGAGCACTGAAGGAATGTCAGTGCTCGGTTTTTAAACTTGCCGCTTCCCCAGACCCCGCCCCCTGCAGTGCCGGTGTCCAATGGACATTCCGGCGTCTCCAGGGAGGAATGAGAGAGGAAGGGGGGCGTGACGTGCAGCACCCTGCACGTCCTTTATTCCGTGGCGGTTCGTTGTTACGAACCGCCAGGCTGGGACACCAGGAGGCATCAGAGCCGTAGCGATCCGGCTTATCGGGGAGACCTGGGACGGAGGAGGATCGCGGAGGTAAGTACCGGGTACCCGCTAGTCGCGGGTACTCGGGTGACATGCTGCGCACGGGGCCGTGACAAAAGGGGAGAAATAATGTGAAATCAAAGGAGAGATAAAGAGAAATGGAAGAGATAAATAAAAAGAGGAGATATAATGAGAAAGGGGGATCAAAGGGAAGGGGGAGAGATAAAGAGAGATAGGGAGAAAATGGAAAGGAAAACAGGAAAGAAGTGGAGAGCCGAACAGCCAAAGGAGGGCTGAGATAAAGAGAAATAGAAAAGATAATGAGAAAGGGGATGCTCAAGAGGAGACCTGAGACTCTGAGAGGAGACCAATGTAAGTCCTATGGATGACATCTGGGCAATTCCTGTCGGTGCAGTCTGGGTGCTGGGAGGGTCCTTATGTACATGTTATTGAGTTAAAATTGGAAGTCTAAAGCAGATAGACTTGGTTGCATATTTCACAGAGGTTGCTGGAAATAAAGAAATCAAGATTTTGTTAATGTAGGTTTTGCAGATTTATGTGTGTGTATATCCCAATGAGGACTCCATAATTATATTTCCAATACTGCATTTATGTTCAGCTAAAGAGTGCCTTACATTTGTAATATTTATTGGCTATAAGAAAGCTGTTTTGTTCAAATCATTTAGTGTGTATATAGTTGTATTTTCACTCAGATCAATACATAACAATGTATCCTAAACAATACATTTTCAGATACATTTGCAGAATTGTAAATCTATTTGTTAGTTAAATAATAAATACATTAGTTTACTTTTCCTACACTGAAATGCCTAGATTAATACACATAAGTGGTACATACGAACAAATTTGCCCTTGCGATGTACACTGTTCATAATAAAGCATTATACCACACACAGGTCACACTATATATGAGGATCTATATGAATAATTAGTTGTCAGGATTTTTGAAAATATACTGATGTGCACAGTTTTATTTTAGCCACATAGTTCTCGGCAATTAATGGAAGATACAAAGCTATGAATTTTCACACATTCCTTCTCCAGTACTCAGACACTTCATAAAACTTCTTAAATGCTATACTTGCAAATTGCCATAGACTGTTCCAGGGTACCTTAATTAATGTATTTATAATAGAATTATTCTTTTTTCATGACTTTCAATGGTTTTTTTTTATAATGACATCTGACCCTACTTAGCCATTCTCACTGGGTTAATAGGAATGTTTCAATAAAGTAAAGAAATAATAAATAATTTGTATTGGAGCAGACAGTGTAAATGCACTACACAGCCTTTATGTTCATTTGCTACTGGGGATATAAGAGAAGCTGTTCCCTCATATCCTTTGTTACCGAGCCACAAGAGAGTAGTGATAAATGCAGCTTCGGTTGGGAGAAGTCATAGTCCCATTGCTACTTCTAGTAGGTTGAGTGATGATATATCCCCACTCTTCCATTCTGAAGTGCAGGATAGTGATCTATGCACATATTGTTGCTTTATAGATCACATAGAAAGAGCCTTACTCCAGGTTAGGCAAATAGGCACATGGAGGAAAGCCGGAAATAAAGAAAAAAAGAATGCAATGTTTTGAAATAAACATTGTTGAAATGTGAGTAAAATTACAAAAAAATGCATCATAAGTGGTTAAGTGGTGGTGGTTAGAAAATGGGTTGCTTATTAGATCAAAAATTAGGAAAAAGGCAGGGAAAGGAGGTAAGCGGCAGGGAGAAAGAATAAAGGTCCACAGGTAAGAGAGAGGTAAGGGCAGCAAGATAAAACAATTCCATGTGGTTTGAGAGTTCAAACCACATGGTCTCACTTCATCTGAAGAATGTAAAAGTCCTGCCATGGTCTTGTACATTTAAGTATAAATTGGGTGACTTGGTTATGTGTATGTCTATTGCTCCCCATTAAGTAAGATCAGTGCAATGACTGCTCTAGTCAGTGTTATTAAATGTATTTTCATGTACGATACTAAGGCAAATAAGGAGAATGATAAAGTGATTAGAAATGACCATACATAATCTATTTCTGTGGATGTATTGTATACCATACCGAGTGCAATCCATCTCTCCAAGCCACAGGTGCTGAGCAGATCATATATGTCTTCTGAGTCTTCATTTCTTGGATGGCTGATTTGAAATTACATCCTTAGAGGAGATCAATTCAATATTTATGTTAATTTACAAATACAGATAAAACAGACCCAAACGTGCAATGATATTGCCAAGAAAATAGCCCAACAGTGTGTCGATAGTATAGGTATGATATTACATGAGTCATAGCGAGCTAACTGAAGGGGCCCACAAACTCAGGGAGCGTCTACTTAAAAATCGCTATAAAACCAATTTTGTATCCCTTAACAAGGGAGTGAATCTAGTAACTTACTTAGAAATAAAGGTCAAATCCGCAGCTGAATGTGAAAATCCACTTACAGCCAAGAATTATAGTGAAGCTTTAACTTTAAGTACCTGAAACGATAAGGGAACATATTATCTCCTTTTCTCAAAAGTACCCTGTGCAACCATTAGAAGCCTATCAAAATCCATCCAATGTATGAGGCTAAGAGTGGTTTGACCGATTATTGACTATATTCCAGCTTTTTCAAACACTGAAATGAAAAGGAAAAAAGTGATCAATATATCCATCCCCCATTATTTTTATGAATACAAGTAGCATGTTATGCTTTTATTAAACAGTAAGTGTACATTTTGTTTCTTCTAAATTCAGTGCTTTTGTATTTTCTTAATTAATTTCCAGATTTTATAATATACCGCTTTATTCCTGAATCCTTGCATCTGTCTTCCTTACCATAATGTCCCTCTTTTGTAGCTATGTGTGTATATGTGTGGTAGCTATGAGTGTATATAGGCATTCTAAATAATTAATTAATTCACAATAACGTGTATAGAAAGTTGGGTTTATACGTTACACTATGTACATTAAATTATCATCCTAATTGTTTTAATAGCAATCAATATGAGATAAACATAACCACTTCTAACCACACTCCTTAATGCAAAAGAACTCTACTCTGGTTATTTGATATTAGGCAAAATATTTAGATTTTTACTTCCTAATCTCATATATATATATATATATATATATATATATATATATATATATATATATATATATATAAATTCTAGAGCAAATGGCACAGCATTTTTCAGATATAGTGACCCTGGCTGGAAGGTCTGTATGAGACTTTTTCTCATCTCAATCTTTACTGCTTCTCTGCTATCAAGTACACACATTAAGGTCTCTGCATCTTTCTTGATAAAGTCTTTAGAGCTTAATAGCAAATATAACAGGAAAATAGGCTAACCTTAAATGTTTAGAGAGGTGAACAAATACCCAAAGTAATTATACGTACTCATTTCAGTACTGTCTGTTTTTCACGCTGCAGAACACACAGTTATTTACTTTTTTTTTTGTTTTTTTTACAGATCTATTACCTTTGGAGAAAATAACAGGTGATGCTTCCCGTTGAAAATGACATTTTTGATATCTTATGATCAAATATGAATTAAGTGATTTCCAAGGACATATCTTGTGAGATTGAAGTTCAGTAAAACTATAGTTGTATAGAAGAACAAGAAGAACAATTGTTTTGTATTCCTTTCCAAGGTCTCCCTGCGGCATAGCCATCAAAACATTACACTGTAAAACCAAAAAGAAATACATATTTTGCCACTACACACTATTAACATTAGTAATAATTGTCTGATTTCTCTTTATGCTACAATTCTTGCAGTGGTTAGAATTTGAACTCCTTGTCTGAAAGGAGACACAATTAAAATAATGAATTCGTTATCACATAGTAGAGATTTCTAAACGTTTGGTGTGAGATCAGAATTAGTATGGATTTGTCTGAAACATACCATTTCAAGCAAAACAAAGTTGATAGAGTATCTCATGAAAAAAATATGATTTAAGCCCAAAGGTTGAGAATACAAAACAACAATAAAAAAACAGGAATTACTGAAGCATGTATCTTTTTACAAATTATATTTTATGTTTTTATATAAAACCATGGTATTCCACAGCACTGTGCAGTGAGTTAACAGGACTTAGTGGATAGTGCATCACATAACAATTTGGACTTAAAGAAACAAAAGCTGAAGCGGGTCCTGCTCAAATGATCTTACATCCTATCATAAGAAGAAAAACTTCTATGATATAATGTAATGCAAAATTCTTTACGTTATATCTCTGATCCCCTTTGTTGAGGAGAAAGTGGGACGATGAAGGGAGAATAGAAAACACAATCAGGGTTTAGCTTGGTGGAGAGCGAGCAGAATGTTAAACTCTAGCATTGGATGTTTGGTACATACCAAGTGATGTGAAAATATACTATATTCCCTGCTCCACATCGTGCTGGGTGTTGGGATACATGATCTTGACGGGATAAGAGGGAGATATTTCTAGCACTGTTTGCTGGTATGGCTGCCCATACAAACTGTTGTTTCTTGAAATTGTGACTATGCATTACCTGAGAGGGCCAGTGGCAAGAATTTATTTTATTTTACCTGAAGTCTTAAGGCTAGTTGTTTAACACACATTATTAAAGTGACAATTGAAATAATATTTTAAAGAATAGAATAGACAGTTTGCCTCCTCCCCAACAGGGATTAACAGCAATTCCCTTTATCTATTAAATTTATCCAGCATTTAAGACACTTTAGCTGCTGTGGACCATAGCTTTCATCTCACTCCACCAGCCTATGGCTGAACTCTGTTTGAGATGTTTTGAGGGTAGTGTAATGGGGCTAATCATTATTTTGATAAACAAATGTATACATAATCATATTTGTCCTCTTCAGCATTCCAATACATTTTGGACAATGTTATGCCTCCAACTTTTTGGGAACAGTGTGGGGAAGATCATTTTCTATTCCAGCATGACTGTGTACCAGTGCCAAAGCAAGGTCTGTAAAGATATGGTTGGATGAGTTTGGTGTGGAAGAACTTGACTGGCCCCCACACAGCCCTGACACCAACCCAATCAAACACCTTTTGGGATGAACAGGAACAAAGATTGCGAGTCAGGCCTTCTCATCCAACATCAGTGCCTGACCTCACAAATGCTTTACTGGATGGCCAAGTTCCCACATAAGCACTCTTCAATCTTGTGGAAATAGCTGCAAAGGGGGGGGGGCAACTTCATAGTAATGTCTATGTAATTAGAATGCAATGTAATCAAACTCCCTATTGGTGTAATGATCAGGTGTCCCAATACTCTTGTCCATATAGTGCATGTCTATGCTATCTTGGTATGAGGGTAGATCACTGTGAAATATGATGGCACCATATAGATCAATAACTAATAATCTTCATAAAGATCACTAAATATCATTAGCAAAGATCATTGCAATGGTTGCCTTTGAGTGCCTAATCAGGTTGCAAAAGGACTATTATGCAGTGCTTGTTAGCACATATTTGCCGCTATCAAACCTCTAGGAAACTGCCCTATCAAAATGTGGATGCTGCACATCCCAACCACTATCCTAATGAGAGTGTGTCACTGTGTATCCACAGTGAAAAATGTATTTTTGTTTGAAAATAAAGGTAAAGTAACAGAGTAACAGCAACTACAGTGATATAAATGTGTTGGTGTATACAATAGCACTTCTGGTGGAATATTATGTATTGTAAAGGAATAGTTCTGCATTCGGTTTTCCTAATCACTCATGCCTGCCGTTTTAAAGAATAGGACGATGAGCACCATAGGAAACAAAAAAATTACTAGTCTTTGCTTGGCTCCATGTAAATTGATCAAGTCCAAATAAATTAGCAGATGTGATTTAGAAGGGTTTTTAGAGTTATATTAATGGGCACCATTATAATCCATGGAATGTTCTGACAACAAAAGTAGATCATTTGTCTGGACAAGTCACAGGGAAATTGAGGTCAACGAGACTTGATTAATAATAATAGCTTTAAATAATGCAAACTATCTCCAGTGGTAAAGGTTACAATAGTCATATAATTAAATATGACTCCACATTACCCTGAGACTGGAATGCAATAGGAATCTCCTGAAGCAGCAATGTTATGAAACAGCTGACTGGTCAAATACAGTTGCCATCAAAAAGTTGATATCAATAAGTCATTCATGATTGTAAAAATTGCACCAATAAGCCTCCATTTATCGAAGAATTTAGATTCAGTATATCTCAAAAAATATTAAGCTCACTATCCTGAAAAAAGTGTGTTTAGTGGGGTTCTCCTTAATGATGATATACTAGCTTTCTCAAACCCCTTAAGCACCGTTTGTCAGTAGCCCAGGATGAGCTACTAAAAATATTTTGTTAAGTCTTTAAAATGGACAAAACTAGTCTCTAAAATCAAGTAGCTTATTCACTGTAGTAAGAGATGGCAGGAGAATGATGGTTTAATTCCCTCACTTCATTATTTAGTACAAACGGCCAATACTGGGCTGATTTTGCTCTGTATGATTCATAATTCAATGGGTGAGAAGACTGTAAAGGAAACTAATTTAACTATGCATTATAAAGGCTCAGTCACGCTCTTCCTGTATCAGATGCTTATTGGGACTGGACCTTCAAGATGTATAGTGAATAAAGAGTTGAAACCACAACTTGTAACTCTCTTGCAAACTATCCTGGCAACTCTGCCTATATTGACTAAACCCCAAAATGTTTTGATTTGGCCACATGGGATATCTTATGATTAAGCGCTAATATAAGTGCAAAACGCATTAAGTCTCAATTGAACTGTACCTGTAAACACGGATTTACTATACAAATCTCTACCTCTAGTCTACCTTAAGTCTTTGTAGTCTACTTGCAATCATTTATGTAAAGCAAATAAATAGAACAAGGATTTACTATACAAGTCTCTACCTCTAGTCTACCTTAAGACTACAAAGACTTAAGGTAGACTAGAGGTAGAGACTTGTATAGTAAATTCTTGTTCTATTTATTTGCTTTGCATAAATGATTGCAAGTATGCAATCTAAATGCATGGGTACAGGCAAGCTTCAGGTTCGGACACAATGGTTGGTAACATCAACATTTTGAAAAAGATTTATTTCTTTATTTATTTGTCATAATTTGTCTAGAAGATACAGTATGATATAGTAAAACATTAATATGCCTTGTAACAATTAAGCATTTTTTTTAGCAAAGATCAATATACAGGGATAGAAAGGTTAAGATGAGCATGAGTAATTATAGCTTGTTGATCCGATGATTCTTTTATTTTTACAGAAAATGGAATTTTCTTCGGGATCTCCACTGAAATATGTGTTAGCACATCACAATGATTTCTCTGTGTTTTAGCCAAACTTATATTCAGAAGCTATCAGATACTTACAAATGTTTATATGGTGATCAATATTTTCAAAACGCTTTAGTTTCACTTTAAATCCACTGCATATATCAGTTTACCAAATATTCAATCTGCCTGAAATAGGTTTGCTTTGATGCAAACCCCTTTCTGCTCATTAAACTTTGCCCTTACATCTCCCTGACATCTGGGGACTAAATGATATGTTAAAAAAGAGCTGTGATGCTCAGCTGCATGAACGGCAAAGCACATTAAATTGCAAGCTTACATTACTCACATTTGAGTTAAGGACACATCCGTTTACGCCCCACACATTATAAAATTCCTGGTTACACACTGTGAGGACACTTGCAGGCACACAACACACTTTGCTAGATCTCAGTGTACTGGGCTGGAAGCTTTATTATGAATTGATGCCTTGGTTTATGTTTGCTGTTGGCCCACAGTAGGGGTACAGACATTCTATCATCAGTACTTTTCTACACTGAGCTCAATCAGCCAACACCAATCTTTCTTGCTGTGACTTTTCGCAAGCAATCGCTCCTCTTTATAAATTATAAATATTTCTAATTCCTTGCAAAATAAAAAAGAATGTTATGAGGTTTATATTTTGCTTCCTATTTAAAGTGAAATTAATTACAAGCCTATATATATATATATATATATATATATATATATATTAAAAAAAACCAATAATATATTGCACTCAAAACCAATTAGCGTAGTAGTCTGGTGCCTAGTAACAAGGCAAAGTAATATTCACAGGGGTCAGATGAAATTCAAATAAAGACTGAAGCATCGACCTGCAAAAGAGTAATCTGTATTTATTGGAAAAAGACCTAGAGTGCTGGTAACTATCCATAGACTGTGTATATATACACACATGTATATATATATATACTGGGCCATAAAGAAGTTTCAGCTGGAAGAAAGGTATTTTTGTGGCATTTATCTATCTGTACACGGTGTTTGCCAGTTTCTAATATTAACATCAAACATGTTCTGGAAGCCACACTTACATTTCCAATGTCTGGGTGTTAACATGAGTTTTGTGTATGGGATTACATGAGGGGTACATAGAGCTGCATGCTTTACCATCTCATCCCCAGACAACTAGCACTTTCCTTCCACTCAAGTGATAACATTTGGTCTTGTTATGTGTTTTGATCAAATTAATTGAATAAATATTTGTTAGTGCATGAATTCCCTGGCTATAATGTTTCATTGATAATTTATTTGATAATTATGACATGTAACTAACTGACTTGTCCTCCAACCTTAGAAGACGCCATATGTTGTTTGTAAGTTTATGTGAATGAAAAGATCCAACACACAGGTCTTTGTACTATACATGAACAAACAGGTATATGGTAATCACACCCAAAGTAAGCCCAGCTCAGCTCCATCATACCTTTATTATGAACTGGTAGCCTAAACATACAGGGTATTCACGGTGAGGTCATACAAACAAGATCTAAGGTTAAAAAGTAAAAACTAAGCAGGTCATATGATAATAAAAACCATGTGCATGTACGTTAGAACAGTCCACTTGTCCATACCTGGAGTTCAAATGCCCTATGGACTCATGCTCGACAGCACTTCATACATACATTTTTGGCTGTACTCTGTTAACGTGTAGAGTATAGATGCCTGTGATTTTTTTGGTCTCTGGTCATAAAGTTCCAGGGATTACGTGACTGCATTTGTTCATTTCTACAACATTTAGTGTGGAAAACATAGCACAACATATTTTACTATGATCCAAGCATAGTTATACACATTGGTATTAAGTAGTGGGGCACCAGCTGTAATAAAAATCCTATAAAAGTAAATGACTAAAAGAATACTAAATAGCGAAATGATTCCGCAAAGTGGTTTTTCAATCTCTTTGTGACAAACAGGAGAAGAGCAATGCCTTAGTAACTAGAAAAATAGCTCAGTCGGAAGATATACATTAATAACTGCAATTACTTTATAAAATGGTATCCAGAAAACCTTATTTGTTTGAACCAACTCAGTGTTTATGAGAGCAAATTATTACCAGAGAAGACTTCAGTAGGTCCGAACTCTCCAAATGGAAACCATACACCTATCACCCTTCTAAAATATTAGAAGGCACCAAAGACTGAAGAGTCACCAAGGGTCTACTGTCCATATCCATTGGATATGGGTGTTTTTTGCCATCTGTTATGTGTTTCTTGATGGCAATTGGCAGGGGAGTTGCCCAATTAACTAGTTTAGTATTGTCCTATTAGCATGATGGCTTCAGTTTACATAAATGAGTTAGCTCATATTAGTCCACTGGCAACGGGATGGACAGTTGTTATTGTAATTGTAATAAAAGCAACCTAGACAATTTCCTAATGCTTATTGTAGTGCTGAATCTTGTTGCTATAGATTGAGAACATAAACTGGTGAATAAATTGGGTCCTATGACTGCAATTAGTTAAGAAAGTCCAAAAAAGGTTAATGAATGGTATCATTTAGAATATTATTTCAGTATTATCTTGATTACATCATGATTCTGAGTATGTTGATTGCATCAATGTAATAAACACCTCTCTGGTACTTTAAACAGAATTTTAAATTTCTTAACATACATTGTATAGTACTGTTCTATTAACTCAGCAATCCATACACGTTCAGGTTTATTTAAATGTACTTTAAATCGATTTTTTTTTTGGAAGCGCCTAAATCTCTACAATTGATATATTGCTCTTTAACATACCATTTCTTTGGAAGCTGTTCACGGTGAAGAAATCAATTTCATATCTGGGTCCCATTATTTTAACATGCCTCAGAAAAACGAGTAGCAGTGGAGGAATGTTCTGCAGCTAGGATCTCCTTTAAATTTATAGAAATCGAGCAGCTGAAATTTCCTAAGAGAATTGTTGCTATATTTTCATGTGTTTAAACCATGGTTGTTAAGGAGATACCCACTGCCGATGGAGCAACGGTTCTGGCATCGTTCCCAACCACCTATATTAAAGATTTTCCAGTAAGTACATTTTCTTATGAAGCAATCTTTAAGAGACTTTAGCACTGAATAATTGTTATCACTTAAAACACTGGCATTCGTAGGCGATCTCTGGTGCATTATAACGAAGCAGAAATTTAGCCCTGGCCTTTTATATGAAATGCTGCAGACATTAGTTTACATCACTACTTAAGACTGTATCCAACAACGCTTCATGCAGAGCAAGACCGATTAGTGAGATAAGAGAATAAAGGGAACAAGAAAAAAAAATATGGCTATAACTAGATGACTTCTAATAGTCCCACTGTTTATTTAATGTTGTTGTTAATGCCTTACTATTTAACAAGACTATAACTAATTACCAGTGTTTAAATACTGATATATATATAATATATAATATAATATTCAAAAAATAGTTGCCGGCACTCCTGGGACTTGGTTTCAATTAATCTCTCAAAGCTCTGTGTCACAAGTCAACGTTTCAGTCTTTTATTTTCAGACTTTCATCAGGACATGTATACATACATACATATACACACATTAGATAGATAGATAGATAGATAGATAGATAGATAGATAGATAGATAGATACACAAAACAGCAAGAAATTTCAGGCATAAATATTTTGGATTTGGTCACACTATATGGCCAAATATTGCTTAGCCTACCACCACGTCAAAGTACCCAAATGTTGACAGGCCCTATATAATTTGACATAGCTATCTTGCTTACCAAGGAGATCAATCTGTAGGTTTAGCCCGCCACTACCTCAAAGTATCCAAATTTGGACTGTGTATCTATCTATCTATCTATCTATCTATCTATCTATCTATCTATCCATATAAAAGAACATGAATTCTTCTAGATATACTTGCACAAACTGAAGGATTTTGTAGGACTATTATAAGGTATATTTAAGTGTTTATGATCAAATTAATAGGTAAGTTGAAACAATATTAACTAAAACAGAAACAGCTGTGTAAGAGGAATAAAACTGGGTGAGGAACAGCCAAACTCACTAACAAGGTTGCTGAAGACAGTTTAATGTCAAAAGTCATATACCATTGCAAGGCTGAGTACAGCAACACAGCACACGGTATTTATAGTGCAGCAATGTCTCTCCGAGGCAGAAATGTCAAGGCTGAAAAGGGTTTCCTGATGTTATGTCCAAGTTCTTTTGAAGAAGCACACAGAAAAAGGCAAAGTGGTCAATCAAGGAAACTCAGTGCAGCAGATAAAAGACACATCATGCTTACATCCCTTAATAACCAGAAGATGTCCAACAGTTCCATCAGCTTGGTATTGGCAGAAAATAGTAGGACCCTGGTACATCCATCTACTGTTCAGAGAAATCTAGTCAGAAGTGGTCTGCATGGAAGACTTGTGGCCAAAAAGCCATACGTAGAAACAAGGCCAAAAGACTCAACTATTCACAAAAACATGAAAAGGGGGTACAGAGAAATGGCAGCATGTGCTCTGGACTGTCAACTTCTTAAATATTTGGTTGTAGCAGAAGGCAGTTTGTTCGCCGAAGTACTAGAGTGCAGGACAAGAATACGTGTTTGTAGGCAACAGTGAAGCATGGTGGAAGTTCCTTGCAAGTTTGGGGCAGCATATCTGCACATGGTGTTGGGGATTTGGTCAGAATGAATGGTCTCCTCAATGCTGAGAAGTAAATACTTATCAATCAAGTAATACCATCAGGGAGGCATCTGATTAGCACCAAATTTGTTCTGCAGCATGACAACGACTCCCAAATTCATTAAGAACTATATTCAGCGTAAAGAAGGACAAGGAATCCTAACATAATTGAGTCTGTCTGTATTACATGCTGCCTATTATATGATCAGCTAGCATGTCTTGCTATATTCTGTGTGCTGTTGCACTGTGAAATAAGCCTGTCATGTAGTACAGCCTGTAGATTTTAAAAAATTACAAAAATGTATGGAAGTTAGATATTTAGAAAATTTAACGTTTGGAAAAGTGGAGACGCAACTAAATGACAAGTTTATCTGCAGTTGCACATAATCTGTCTAAGCAACTCTTAAACAATAACACAGAAAATTAATGTTACGGCTCCTATTGTCAGGGATTGGTGACCAATTGGTTGCATGATAAGCGTCCAAATGCTCCTAGTGAAATTCCCTGGCTGATTTTCCTGGCTGTTGGGCTGCTAAACAGTCCTAAATGAGACATAGATTCAGAATAAAATTAGAAAATTTCAAGTTTGGAAAGTTCAATTTTATGGCCAGTAACTTCCAAAAAAAACCCCATATGCATTTCTTTTTTTCTTTCAAGTTCAAGACACTTACATTAAAATATATTTTGTGGTATTTTGGTCAACTGAACTGGTTTGGTGTCACGCTTTAGTAGATGGAGCCCAGAATGCAAGGCTGGAGACGTGGGAGAGCAGAAGCGAGGTACTGGTAGGGATTACGAGTAAGCGAAGTCACTACTAGCGGAGGTCGGTTCAGGCAGCGTAGGTTCATAAACGATTAGGCAAGCAAGGGGTCAAAATCCAAGGAGACAAAATAGATGATGCAGATAATCACTGAAGTGAAAACACAGAAAGCACAGTACATCTAAGCACTGTGAATAGAAAAAGATTTATAGGGAGGAGGGAGATGTACCCCCTCTGACGTCATGATTGAGCCTAATTTCATTCATCTGGGATTCTGCCTACTATCCCTCTAAGAAGCCGTCTGGAACTGTTAGGACGGCCCTCCCCTCATCTTCCAGCCTTCCTGAGGACCATGGTGCGTGCAGGGATCCCGCGGCACCGCCATCGCCTGGGAGCAAGCGGGTCCACTGCGCCAGACCTGAGTACCGCGGCGGGGACCTGACATTTGGGGATCACTTTCATAGTAAAATTTTAGACAAAAATTTTAATGTATTATTCACATGAAATGTTGCACTTTACCTCTAACAAATAGCACAAAAAAAAACGCTCTATCCGTCTTTGAAAATCAATATATAATTTGTGTGGGAGCACGGAAAATTGTAAGAATGTGCAGAATTTTGGGCACAAAGCACCCTCAGTAAAGAAGGGGTTAAAATCAGTTGGCTGATCTGAAACATTTAAATGTGACAAATAAGCAAAACTAGAAGAAATTAGGAAGGGGGCAAACACTTTTTCACAGCACTGTAAGCTCACCTGCAATGTTAAGGCACCCAATGGATATATGAAGAGGATGGCTGCCTCTTCTTGCCAGATATGCAAGTTAAGCCAAACACCTGCCAAAGTGTGCTTCCTTCTGCCGAGACACCAAACTGCGCATCCTTCGGCGACAGACAGAACCAGCGTTGTAGAGAGAAGGGAGATACCGCTGCACTGGAGCTGCATTTGCTGCTGCCATAGCTGAACTTATGTACACACATACATAGTACTATACACACATACTCATACTAATACACATATCGTATTTGCCCGAATATAGGCCGCACTTTTCCCCCACACTTTAAGTCTTTAAAGTTGGGGTGCGGTATATATCCGGGGTCTAGCGCAGGAATGCGCAATTCGTATCGCCCGACGTCCGGGACATGCAGTTCTGGGCGCCGGGCAGGCAGCAGGGTTAGGATACAGATCCCCCGCAGCGCTGCAGGGGACCTGCATCCTGCTCTCCAATACGCTGAGACAGCCTCCCCTGCCAGCACTTTCCACGGGGGAAGTGACGGCACGGAAGGTTGTCTAAGCACATCATGCAGACGTTCACCGGCTGCGGCGATGCGCATAAACAACCTCTGCTCGATGTGCTTTAACAATATCCCTTGCTGGGAATTCCCACGGGTGGAGTCCCGGCAAAGGAGATTGTTAAAGCACAGCTCGCAGACGTGCCAAGAGCGGAGGTTGTTTATGCTCGCATTGCTGCAGCCGGCAAACGTCTGTGTGATGTATGTTAACAATCTTCCGCCGTGGGAAGACCCCGGGGAGCCTGCACTGGTAAGTATGGGGGGGCACACCTTTAGGACAGAGTGGCAGCATATCTCGGGGGGGCAGAGTGGCAGCATATCTATTCCACTAAGTGGGTTTTTTACATTCATGCACACACACTTATACTCACAGATGCATGACTGCCCACAGCGCCAGCTTCGAGATGACATTAAGCATGTTATGCTCTGTTTATTAACCCATTATATGCTTATAACTCAGTTTATATGCAAAAAACTACACAGTACCTTTGCTGCCAATTATTTTGAAATGTGTGTTAGATGTCGTCAAACCGCTAGGGAGATTTTATCTCTGTCTCGCAATGTGTTTGAGAGCTTGAGGAGAAGGCGAAGGCCAATTGTAATCAGTGAGACATGACAAGGCAGTACCTGCTGGATCTATCTATGATGAACAAGGAGTTTTACTTAGCAAGCCTTGTGATGCCGGTCCCGGTATAGTGTGATAAAAAGTCAAGATACTATCTGTGGTATTTTATCTTTGCTGCCAGGGAACAAGTGTTTAATTTAGTAGAGTCTGGATTGTTATTTAAGGGTAGCATGATCCCAGTCCACTAGTATATTTGCTACAGAATTTTTGATTGTGAGCCTGTTATTGATAAATACATATTATTGGAAAGCTCTGCAGGAAACAATCACATGCAGAAAAACTAAAAGTACCGAGTTAAACAACATTATACCATGCAGTCGTTCAATAAATTGATCCTTGTTGCAACCCTACGATTCTATATGTAAACCAATCTTAGGTCAAATTGATGAACTACAATTTGCATAATCCATGAAGGGAATGACAATAGTTGGCGTCTACTGAGAGTCTGTGGGTTAAATACACTTTGCTGCTTCATTGGACAGGTCTTATGTGAAAATAAGCTATTCTACTAAACAAAACTGTACATGGCTGTAATTTTCTCAACAGCTCTGGAGTACATGGCAACATCAATGCAACGACAACAGAAAGTAAACCAAAGAGTTTTCTGTTGGGTAAATATGAATGGAATTCATCCAATATGTAATCCAACGGTCCAGACAGCTCACTTTGAGCAATGTCACATTTCATAATAAAAAAACAAAGAACTACATTGATCACAATCAGGATCTAGAGAATAAGCATCACTTAAGCAGAAGATTAAAGTCCATTTGTGAGGAAGGAAGACAAATCTTACATTTCATCTCATTTTTAATGTTACATTTCCTCTCTATCACCATCAACAGCACAAACAAGGCTTGACAAGCCTAACATTTTGCAGTGTGTAATTTGGATATTGCTACATATATTTGGGAGGGGGAATCTTAGTTTTGAGCGGTTTGACCTTAATCTCCCCTTGGCAATTTTTACTCCTGACAAAACATTTACATTACTTGTAGAGCTTGACTTAATCTGCGTGTTGATAAGCAGTGTGCAGATTAAACTGTTATCTTCACTTGAATTTTCAAAATAAAAACACAAAACCACTGTATCATTGTGGAACAATCAAGACGGCACCTGGCTAAAAGCATGACTTGGAGTTTAATTTGTTCATAGCTCTGAAGCACAGAGGGGTATCAACACTTTAATGGAACCTATTTAGGTAGATCTCGTCTGTACGTATGAACATTAATGTATATAACGCCTCACTTTTATTTATGATGGTATAGCTATTGGGAGGTGGGCATATACTTTTAGCAATCCTGATGCTCCAGCTATTGGGCAGAGGCAAAAACTTCTAGGCAGATAATATGAGTATAGGTATTAAATGGGTATCTCCATCAATATGTATTATCAGTACCATGCACTCCATTCAACAATGTGTACCAACAATATTGCTTTATTACTACATAATGCGGATTCCCATTAGAAAAGGTTTCGGGCAAAAAAAAACCCTTTCTCAATGTGTTCACCCTGTGGTGAGTGCTCTCATCTCTTTATTATAAGTATAAAATGGTAATTATGCTTTTTTAATTAAGGTTTTAATTTTGAAAGATGGTTTTAATCTTCAGTGGAGCAACAAGCTACAAATAACTCTGTGGAGAATTTAATATAAACAGGTAGTGATTTGAAGGATAGTTTTTCTGCTATATTAAGTAATAACAGCAGGTGTTTTTCATGAGCTGAAAAGTAGAGACTGTATGGCTATCCCTTTCCTTTAATATGATAATATGGCATACAGTTGAAGCTAGCAGTATGGTTATTAGTTCTTTCTTTGATTAAATCTAGGGTTCCCACCCTTCTGAGTTCTTAGTAATATTTATGACAAGTAGAACCACAAGCAAATTAGATAAAGAGGAACAAATACTAAGATTATTGCTCAGGTACTAAGTAAACCAATTACTTACACTGGTGAGATCCGGGTACTATGTGTGACAAGTTACACTGACCATGATATGTGTGATGGAAAAACAGAGGCGTTGGGTAGTTCTGCCCTTCATACACTTCATTTGCACACAGTGTCAGTGGAAATGTATTATACAATATATACAAAGTATTTATGTTTGGTTGCAAATATTGATTTATTTTTTGAACAAACTACTTATCTTTACTAGCAGGGTTTAACAAGAACATCAAAATATCGGGGTTTCTTTTAGATCTGGTTTTGTTATGTTGGTACGTTATATTGCATTCCATTTTTGTAAATACTTTACTCCTGGAGTATAGGACTGATAAAGTACACGCAACCCTAGGGATAGGTAAGAAGGGCTAATAAAATTCGATAGTGGTGCAGCTTTAAAAATATAGATACTACATAATGCGACCTGAAATTGGTTGCTCAGTGTCCACATTCACACTCTCTCACACTCTCTAAATGTTTCCCTACTGTCTCTGTCGACCACTTCCGCACCTTCTATCTCCTCCCTTCTCTTTTCTATTTTATCTTCAATCCTTAATCTACTCCTTTCTTCATCCACATCTCTGCGGTCACTGCAAATGCCGTAATTTTGCCCTCAAGTAAACTGCGCTGCCATTTTGGCGGAAGTTGCTGCTATGTAATGTCAGCGGAGATGCGAAAGAAGATAGCAAATTGAAGATAGCAAAGAGAAGAGAAGGGAGAACAGGTGGAAGAAGATGCAGAAACGGAAGTGGATGGCAGAGAAGGTAGAAAAACATTTAGAGATTGTGAACGTGCATGAGAGTGTGTGACTGAATGTGGACCCAAGCTTTTTGCTTAGTTTTCATCCGATTCGTGGGGGGGCTGTTCTCCTTTTCTGGAAATTTGCAATTCATACGAATGTGAATGCACAAGTCTAATAGACTGGTCATTTTTTTGTCTTTTGTAGAAATCAAAAAAAGCCTTTGACAGATTTCTTTAAATTTCCTTAAAAAGCACGATGTTAAACAATTAGCCTTTGCATCTTACTGTGTAAAAATGAAGAAAGGGGATTTCCGAGGTACTGAAAATGAATTAAAATAATAATTATTACACATTATATTGATGCTTAACAATTACACCGAATAATTAAAGGTAAGCCACTCAAATGTTCACTTCCTGCTGTGTTTAATGGTCGTGGCCTACTTCTTGATGGAAATAAAAAAGTGGGCAATTGCATTCAAAATTATATAATATTTAGTATATTAAAGTTCTGCTAAAGATTAATAATTTACGGTATATGTCTTAAAATATATTTTGAGACTTATCATTTAGATTTATTTTCATGTTGCTATTAATAAAACTATATGGTAAAATTATGCAATTAAGTGGAATTCTTGGGTATTGGGTTTGATTAGCAGTTTTTTCTCTAGTTCATGAAACTGCAAAGTAATTGTCCTAGATATTATTTCTCTGAGGCAATTTCTATAGCCTTAAGCAAAAATAAGGTGCTTAAGCTGCTTCATTTCTGTAATTATTTGTACCATTTACTCCAGTTAACTGGCCAGACCTGTGCATTCTAAAACATGTCAGATATTGCAAATATTATATATAAAATGTAGTTCTCGTACAAATGGGATTTTATTACTACAGCAACCCATAGAACCACCAAGAACACTCCATTGGTTGCTAGGGTGATAAGATAACTTTACAAACACTACACCAGAATAACTCCTATTATATTGTACGATAAAGACTCAAGATCCGAAACTATAGTTGAATTGCTACCAGGTTTGACCCAGATTCTCCAGGTAAAGTGCTGCTTTCTTGGACCTCATTTAGCATGTTCACACCCTACTCACTTCCCCTCCTACTTCCATTCTATTATACACAAAGCCACCCACCCAGATGAAGGAGAACTCCAGGTAGCTTGTCCTGACAAGTTCCCAGGAATGCTTGTATCCCATGAAGAAACTAGATTGCAGAATAATGTTCATTGTATGATAGGCTTATGCTTATACTTGCCATATAGTGCCTATAAGAGGTAGCATTCCAATTTTAATGAAACATATAACACAACAGTAAACTAAAAATTGAATATTTATTTTGAAAGTTTGTTTATCCCTGTGAACTCTCTCCAAAAAATTTATATATAATAAAGCTTAAATAAAAAAAAGAAAAATCGCATTGAGAATGGATGGCAAATATGGCCCTCAAGAGAGAGGTTTAGAGGTTGTCTAATTAAGGTGTTATCAAACAGTTACTATTGTATATAACTAAATTTCACTGCAAAATGTGAACTTTTTTGCTGCTTTCAAAGACTGGTAGTTAATATTTCTGTTTGAAGGTGCCTATAAATTTAAAACAGATGCAGGAAGAACCTTCAGAACATATTTTTTTTCCTGCAAATTATCAATAGCCACACATACTGCACTATTAATTTATGTTGACGGGTAGCACAGAGTTAAGGAAAAAGAAAATTACAAAACTGACATTAGCTTTGCCCTATAAATCTAAATGCTATGTTACCCTCTGTTGCATAGATTCATTATTTTAGGGATGCATACGTGTATAGGAATGAGGAATGTAAACTATTTTAAATATAATATACATATGTGCCTAAAATGATGGGCACACTCTGTTATGTATATATATTTATGTCTCTTTCTGCCCTATCTCTGTCTTTTTTCTGCTATCTTTATTTCTCCTCTCTCTCACCCTTTGTCTCCTTGTTTCCATTTCTCCCTCTTTAAATATTCTTTCTATGTAATGGTGTTCAGTAACAGCACTGCCACGTTCAGCCTTACAACTGGCCACAAATGTCCCCTTTGTCTCCTTTCTTTTTTTCCTCTCTCCTCTCTCACTCCTAAAACTCTCTTTTCTCTCTCTCTCTCTCTTTCTTCTATCTCCCTCTTTTTCCCCCTTTTCTTCTTTACCCGCTCACCTTTTGTTTTATCCCCTATTTGTTTCCCTCTTTTTTCTACCTCTCTTCCTTCTCTATCAATGACCTTTTCTTAATTCCTTTCTCTACTTACTCTTCTTTCTTCATTTTGTTTTCCCGTGTCTTACTCTAGTTTTTTTCTTCTCTTTCCTCTTTTCCATGTCTCTCCAGTTCCCTTTTTTCTTCTCATTTCTCTATTTTTTTGACCCTCTCTGATCACTTTTTGGGGGATTCTATGGGGAGCACTCTAATTGCTGTCTGCATCCCCATGGCAGCTCTGTCATAGCACCCGCAGCATACACACACATGCTGCCTAATTGCACATTATGACATCAGTCAGTAAGGCAGCAGACCTATAGGTCTCTATAGACTCTGTAAGTCCCTGTCGCATGAAGGGGAATACCTGGAGACATGAGTGTTGATGTGAACGACGTGAAATGCCAAAACAGAGGGAGCAGGAAGGGGTGGGTCATATTAGAGAGTACAGGAAGGAGTATGTGAGAGAAGAGGGGCAGGAAGTGAGAGAAGGGGTGGTTCAGAGCACAGGGGCTAGGGGGGGTCAGAGCAGAGAGGCATTGTAGGGGAGTATTCAAAACACATCCTCATGGAAATTAACATGCTGAACATGACTGGGGCCGATCAGAGAACGGCAACTTTTACTGGCGGGGGAAATGAAAACCTTTTTCCATTACGATTTTACTATCTTATCTAAATCCTTTCCTCTTTTGATCATATTTTTGGGTAAGACATTCAACTACAAATATAGTTTTTAGTTAATTGTCACTGTCTTGCTTAATTCGGATCCTTCCTTACAGGATGACTACTGTGTTGACAATTTGAGACTTCTAAACCTGTGATGTAAATCCTTGGTGTAGGTCTTTAGTGAAGAAGATTTATGGACTCATGAGCGTTTCTTGGAAGATCATACTTATTGATTCCTAATGTTAAGTGTCACATAAGCAATTTACACAGAGGTACTGTTTAAACACAAAATATTGACAGAAATACTAGTGGGGTTTGTTTGGAGAAAGAATTGTGTAAAATAAACAGCTCACACGTGTTTAGTTGCAATTAACCAATAGGCGTTATTGGTAAAAAACATCAGTTGCCTCCATTACAAATTGCTAGTGACCGGTATGTAGTAAAAAAAAACAACAAAACAGCATAAATCTATCTAAAAGGTCTTCTTCAGCCATTGTTAGGCATACCCTTGAGGTATATTTCATGGGACCAGGTGGTACTTCAAAACCTGTTCAAAAGATACTGGTATTTGTTACCCTTAAAAAAGACATTCCCACTGGTTTTATTTTAGTTCTGCCAAAATGAAACACTGCTTTAGCTCTTCCTAACACTTCTACATACTAGGAGTACAAG
>VKOC01000005.1:32793711-32804643 GCA_009364415.1 Spea multiplicata
AGATGCAACTTTGCAAACCTAAGCCATGCTGCCATGTTTTTCTTTTAAAAAACATACCTGTTCAGTACTGTCATGAACTTTAACACTTAACATACTAACTGAGGCCTGCACAGTGTGAGAAGTAACTCTTGTATTCTCTGAGCATTGCACGGTCTGACCTGGGGTTAATCTGCTGGGAAGTCCACTCCTGGGAATATTGGCAACTGTCTTGAACATTTTCCACTTTTCAGTAATATTTCTCACTGTAGAATGATGGACCTGGAATTGTTTGGAAATGGCCTTATAACACTTTCCAGATTGATGGGCAGCAACCATTGCTTCTCTAAGAACATTGCTGATCTGCTAAAACTTCAGCTTTTATAGAGGTGATCACACTTGTTGATGATCAATTAATGAAGGGCATTTGTTTAGCTGCTCCAGTCTGCTACTTAGCATCTTAATTCCTATGGAAGCAGTAAGGATGTACTTAGTTTTTCACCCATTTTGTGTTTTTTTTTAATGAATAAATCATGACACAGTGTAATATGTCATGTGTTGTTGTTCATCTGAGGTTCTATTATTATGTCCTGATGTAAAACCATAGAATTCAAAGAATTCACACAACTGTCATGCTAACACATTTAACATGTTCATACATATCAATTGCCATTGCTTGCAATTAAACCTAATGTAGACTTTAAAGTGTCTGTGATATTCATCATTATGCGCTATAAGTTAAAGTTGCTGTTCCACCTGCTCTGCTGAACTTAGCACTTTTGTAACTAAATGTAGTATTACAAACACAAGCTCTACTGTTGAATGTTCAAACAAATTGCAAAAACATTTGCACGTTTTAAAAGCTTTTCTGTTGTTCTTATGTGATTGAAATTTCAGATGAATTAATAAAAGGATAGTAATATATTTATGCTTAACATAGTAAAGGGTGCAGTTAGTGTTTTGTGAAAATTGATTAACACCTTTAAGCATTAGATTACTTTTCTTTGAGACAGAGAATCAACAGGTCACACATTTTGTCACACTTTAGGGTTTAATCACTCAAAGTTGAGTCAATCATATTGAAATTATTAAATTAACTAACTTAATTCAACACTACTAACATGAACTCACATGAGCGAACACAAGATGTTAATTTTCATTTAAGTTTCTCATGAGATCCTGCAACTGCTAATGAGGCGGACAGTAATTTTGTATCCCACCTGGATTACACTGATATTTTGCTAGCAAAGGCTGCCGCTTCATTGATTTCAATTGAAATGCTAGTGAGCATGTGCAACTGTACATACTAATGCTTTCTGGTTTCAGTTGAGGCAACCAGGGAAGGAAGAAAATGAGACAGAAGTCTCATTTTATAACTCTGGTAACTAAACAATATATGTCGTCCATGCAAAACAGGCTTCGACATGCATTATAAACTATATTTTAGGTATAAGGCTCTTCTTTAAGTTTGTAGAATTTAGTGTATTACTAAAAAGTGTGGCTAAAATTGTCTATTTTCTTAAGAATAAATATATAGTTATAATAAAATATTTGGAAAGAAGATGCATGGAAAATAAAACCCAAATTTATGTCTTTTGAATATAATAAATAATATAATAATATTATTGTTATTATTATTAACATTCATTTAATTTTATGGGTGCTTTACAAGTGTACCATAGGTCACTTCATACTGTGATCATGCAAAATGTATACAAGATATTTAGGATGATCAAGATGATGAAGATATCATACGCAAACCATATACAGATGAGACAGGTTCGGTGTTTCAGACTACAGGGTTTATTTCATTGTTAAGCCTTAGGATGATTCTTCTCACCTATTCACCATGTGACTATATTTTAACATGCTTTACTTCAGTGCCTGAATCTGCAGAAGAAAAGACAGACCCCATGCTGGAGAAAGCCATAAAGAAGATGAAGGCTCTGGATGAAATACTACAAAAGGCATTGGCCAAAGAGAAGGAAGTTATTGCTCAGAGTCTAGCAATTCGAAAGCAGTTATGGGAAGAGCTTAAGGTTGCTGTATTCCAAAGAATTCTCAAAAATGCAATTCTGTGGCCAATATAAATAGACAGATGTGTGAGAATGACAGTAAAATGTACTTATAACCAGTACTTATCTCCCTCACATCTCTAGGGAGATTTCCCTGCAGTTGCAATAAAATACAGGGTGTATTACCAAATTCTCTCTCAATCTTACCTTATTGCACTCCAGTAGGACCAGCAGCCTCCCAACTGTATCATATTTACAGCATCATATTAGGTGTGACCACCTGCAGATTCATAGTGGAATGTATATAATTATATATAGCTATAAGGAACAGCGGTGACATGAATGGTAGACTACAGCACAATACATTAAGTTACATGCATCGGTCAGTTTTTATTCCCAGTATGGCCCTGAGTATCAACTTTCAATATTTCACTTGTTTGGTTACATATTTACTCATCTTTTCAAATAACAAAAGTGTTGATTGATGAATTATACTGCTAATAAATTCGTACATATTATTTTTGCTCACTCTTTGTTTTTGTTTTTTTTCTTTAGCAAATACCTGCACAAAGCCACGAAGAGAGTTTGAACACGAATAAGTTTCTGGCATTAACACCAAATCCTGATGAAGCAGAAGGTAAATGAAACATAAGCTTGTTTTTCAAACGCCGCAGTAATAAAAGCTATTCTGTATGTACTGTGTAACTACATTAATGTTATCTAATCTTTGAATTAGGTCTTGCTTCTGTATTTTATTTAGTGTCACTGTATGCGTGGCGTTATCAGTAGTATTGAGCAGGATCGGGGAGCCTGGCAGACGAACCTCATTTACATACAATAACATATTTCTCACAGTATCTAAACAATGAAAAGTTAGATCACTTAGTTCTGGTAAAAAAAAAAAAAAAAAAAAATCTTTGTTGGGACTTTGGAAGAAAAAATAATGATGATGGAGATGAAGCAGCCTTACATACCATATACATTAAGGAACTTTATATAGGTTAAAATACACAGACGTAACTAGATGGGTCGTAGCGAGGCCTGTGCCTCTAGGGGGTCCGGTGCGACCACCTGTTCCTGTCTTGTCGTACCTGTTCAATATAGTTTAGAAAGATTTCCACTGTAACCAGTTTTTTAGCAGGGGGACTGCTGCACCCTAGGCCTGGATAATAATATGGCTTTAATATAAAAAATCAGTATGCATTCTAGTAGCTTATTTATATAATTGATTGTATGATTAGTTCACAAATGGGTCAGATTTAAAACCCATTTTTAATTTTGATGCTCTTTTTTTGTTATGGAATTGCAATAGTTTATTTTTTGTATTCCTAATTTCTTTATACTGCTTTGTTTCATTTAAATTTAGTTTTTTTTTTTTAATGTTTTTTTTTATGTTTGTTTTTTAACTTCATGTGTAACTGCCCCTTGGATGAAAAAAACGTTTAGTGTAAAATTATTAGCTTTCGAGAAATTGGTATCCAGTAGATGGCAGCATTGACTTGAATGTATAATGTTTCACAAAAAGGTTTCTGTGTTGGGAGTCGTTTTTAACAGAAAGTAAAATGTTATAGAAGATAAGAAGCATAAGGGCCTTTTAATCGTTCCCATTCTTTCCTGCTGTTAAAACCTCAAATCTTTTTTGGTCTTTGGTTTTGTCTTCTGTGTATCCTTATGTATCATGCGTATATTTAAATTCCCTTCCTGTTCTGCTGGTAGCTTTTTTTGCTTCACTTACTTACCACCCTCATACCTTCTATTTTATGCATGAACATCCCATATTTTTAATATTGTGTCTTAAATGTGTGTTGATAACTTTAGTTCTTACTGCAAAATAATGTTGTCATACTGATAGAATTGTTACCATATTTTGAATTTCTACACTTTAACGAAAACAAGTTTAGACCTTAAACTTGATTGCTTCATATTTTAAATACCTGCTACATACTTTCAGACTGTTCGAGCATTTAACTACCGTCATTAAAAGCAAATTTATATCTCATGCCGTGTTACATCAAGAAAATAGGAAATACCTGGCAAGAAATCCCATTTTAGTCCCGAAAGCCGAGTGAATTCTGCAACTGAATAATATTTACAAATTTCCTGCCAATTTGAGTTCACCCTCCAACGCAACTCAAGTTGACTTAAAATCATTTTGACCGCAGCCAGTTGCTAGTTTTCAGAAATACCTCTATAAGTTGAATAACTTATAACTCTATAAGTTGAATATTACAAATGATTAAGCAGTAAGCAGAACATTATTTAGCTAACTAGCTATGTATACATTTTGTATCTACAGTATATTGTGACAAAACCATTTCAGTTAAGGTTTATAAATGGTACATTATGGCATATTATTGATTTTCCTTCCATGTCTGTTGCTGGTTGTTATTCTCTCAGCAGCTTATCTTTGAGTGTCACCTTACTCATATACTCCCAGATTCACTGGGTTTCACCCAGGATGGTGGCTTTAACACTTACCAGACCCTGCCCGCCTTCTCTGGGTGTTAGACTTGGGGTGGTACCAAGAAGCCATTGTGAGGAGCTTCTGGATCCCAGTTTGGGACAGTTCCCAGTTTGAACAATCAAGAGAGGGCCTTGCTGCCCCCCCCAGGAGCACCTGGCAGAAACCCTTCTCTGCTCCCACGGGAAATGCTGCTGCCCTTCGATGACATCCATCTGCACCCACTCGTCTTTTCCAAAAACATCAGATTTCGACCGCCTGATCTTGAAGCTTAAAGAATTGTCTTCACACAAAAGATCCAGCTTTTTTTGCTGGAGTTCACCATCTTCCCAATGCACATTGCCCAGAGGAAAGCTAAAGAAAAGGTCGAACGAAACAACCAAACGTCATAATCCAAACTTTCGCCGACCTCTTGAGGTCTATAGACCCCTTACCCTTTCTTGAGCCCTTCATAGCCCGCCAAACCACAAATTTCTTTGTGCAATCAGGCAGACCTGGCAGCTTAAAAAGGAAACTAAGAAATCCCACTAGCCTGTATATAATACTATATTAATTATGGCAGGCCCTGTTCCCGGTTAGCTTGGTCCATAAGCGTGTTCAAAAGTGGTTATTCCTCTTTTTCATACAACTTCAAAGTGGTTTTTAGTTACCAGGCACAGGGACACAAGGTTCCCTCCTGGGGAACCTCCTATAACACGCACTGCTGTATAATACACACCCTCATTTTAACAAGGAAATTTGAGTAAAAAAGTTTAAATAATAAAACACACACTAAGACACACACTCAGAGACACACACTCAGACACACACACTTTAATTTTATATATTGCCAGTATTTGAGAGGCCCATCCAGACTACCTACCTTTTGGGAGATCTGGTATGGGTCCTCTTTATCTTCCAGCGTTTAACTTTTTGTGCTGATGCCGGGGCCGGAGTGACGTCATCACCTGCCTCCCGGCATCAGAGAGGGTGTGCGTGAGAGAGCTGTGCAGGGGAAGATTGTGCAGCTCCAGGATTTATCGGCGTATAACACGCAGGTAGGGTTTCAGCTTCATATTTTAGTTAAAGAAGTACGTGATATACGCCGATAAATACGGGATGTGCACAGCCTTACAGGTCACATTGAGCAGCAGGCACTGTAAAACCAAGCGAGGAGGGAAGGATGCAGTCAGGCTATTGATAGCCTGAACTCCCGCCAGATTGTCGCAGTGGAACATTACTCTCTGATCCCAAATACAATCACCCTACACTGCCACTATGATTGGGAACAGCCCTACGGGCTTCCGACCAATATCATCATTTTGGGATAAAATAGGTGATGTATTAGCCTGTATTTACTTGGCACCATTTTTGTAATGATCCTCAGTGGAGAGTGGCCACAATTTAGCCAACGGGGGAGCCTGAAAAGATCCATCCTTATGTTACCTTCTTAGTCGATTTTTCCCAAACTACCCTTGGAAATTGGAAAACTGAATCTGAATTCCTAAGTGATTTACAGAATATCCCTAGAAATTCTCCCTTCTATATCTTCTACTTTGTTTTTTGCTTAAGGTGCAGTCCCCGTGCTACATCAGCCACCCCTAGTTGGGCTTCAGTTGAGACTTATAGAGTTTTCTACAGAATCGCCTTAAGACACCAGCTTTTCCCCTATACTTATTTTATATCCCAACATACTCACCCGTTGGTGCTGGGCCAGGCAGACTTGCCGGTGCTCATCAAGGAGCCCTGGCACCCCCAGCCCCGCAGAAAGCAAAGTGGAGAGATACTCACCGTTTAATGTCCGTCAGTTTCCCTGCAGCGCTGTCAGGATACTGTCCCAGCATACCAAATTTGAAAGACGTCTAGTTTAGAAACAGTGATGTGTGTTATAAATAGTGTAAAGGAGTCCTTTACTTTATAACTTACTATATATAAATGCCAGTTAGGAAGAGGGTGTCCAAAACATTCTGGGAAATACTTATACTTGCCTGTCCACATTGATACACTTCTTACAAATGACAGGTCCTCACACAAAGTTCTCTGGAACCCTGACCAAAGCTGTTGCCAAAGATGAGCATGCAAGCAGGATAGAAATTAAATATACCATGAATCCTGTTCCGGGGCCATACAAACTGCACCGGGGTCACAAGGCACAGGGAACAGGACATGTTAATAATAATATCATAAATATTTCCAGGGGTTTCATACTAGACATGCAACCTGAACATGTTCAATGGGCTGACGGCGTTCTCTCCAATATTCAGTGACTGGGAAATGAGAATGTGTTAGTTCCCAGACAGACAGACAGGGAATATTTGGTACCTATATTGATAATAAAATAAGGCATCTCATGAATATGAAGTTACTTACATATGAGGTACCATAATTACGCTATGCTAAGTATTATAATTTAGTGCTAGGTTTGGTAAAATCATGGAATACTGTTGTAAACTCTTCCTTGGGATCCTTGGAGGAAAACATATCTCCTCTCGGGAAAAAGATCTACAAGGCACTAAACCACCAAGAACAACACAACATGCCTGTCATGATACACCAAAAAAAAGACAACATTATTGAAGGGAAACCGGGCTTTTCATGTTCTGCAGAACAAAGTTTACTCAGGGCATGTGCATGGAAACTGTAATTGAATTGCAGACAATCTCCAGACAATGAGCGTCGAGCGCATGTAGACAAACAAATACTTTTTCTACAAAAACTGAATGTGAGAGAAAACGGAATGTCTTTTTGACAAGGACCTTAACATTCAGACATTTCCACAAACTTCCATTAGTAACAGCAGTGATTCTATGTCTTTCTGTGTCTCTTTCTTTCTTTCTTTCTTTCTCTTTCTTTCTGTTTTCTTTATTACTGACTATTTGTACTGAGATTAAACATTAAATATAATGTGCTTTGTCTTTATGCTCTAAATTGTATTCATTCATCTTTGGGGGAAACCGTGTTATCATTTTCCTGTTCTCTTTGAACCGTTATTAGGGATACCACATTACCATTTTCTGTTTAATTTGTTTTGGTTATAGTTAGTTTTTTGCTAAATGTTTTTTTATATCAGTATTAAGTTTAGTCCAGAGGAGTTGGTAAGTTTGTTAAAGGTCCTAAATATAATTTGATGGTGGCAGCAAGAGCTCTGTGCCTTATAATGAGTTACTTAGGTAACCAGAGGGCTGGTTTTTATTAACCCTTTCACTCCCACACCCATTTTTACTAAATTTTTTTATTTTACAGCTAGCGAAAGACACAGGGTCCACTTTTTTAACGGAAGAGGAAAATTTGAGGTTGCAACAACTTACCGCAGACTCTGACAATGACTTCAATGATGAAGACATTATAGTAAGTTAATGTATTACTTAAATACAATACTAGAGTGCATATGTCACTTTCCCAATTCCTGCCTGCTACAGTTTTACACACACATCACACTAAATGTTTGGGGGTTTTTTTCCATATGTTTTCTTTCACCTACTTAGATGCTGATGGTTGTTGCATTCAGGCTTGCATTGTAAGGGCGAGGTAAAGCCGAGAAATTTCAGGTCAGGAAAGGAGCAGACAGTGCTGGCCTGATTCAGTTACCCACCTTAATGATATTTTTTTGTTAACTGAGGATGAAACTGCATGATTTGCTATTCATCTCCCTGACTAAACTCTAACTAGTAATTGTGAATTCAAAATTGAGACCTCTAAAAAACTAAATTGAAATCAATAGAAAACAGCATCTACTAAGCAATTCAATGGGTTAGTATAACTTATTATGTACATTAACTTTTACAGAGACTGAGATTTATGACACTAATTCAATTAGAAACAGAGGTGAGGCAAATAGTGACACTAACCTTAAATAAGGAAGGCATGAATTAGTTTGTGAATCTATTTACTTAAAATGAAAGATTGCACCTACAATATTTTTATTTAAACCTTTGTACTTTATGAGTCTGGCTGATTTCCCTCCTGTGAGGCTAGGTCAATTTTCATAGTTTTGCTATATGTATATATGTACAGCTTACATGTTACCCAGAAAACACACACACATACACATATATGTGTGTATGTATGTATTGTGACAGAAAGCATGGGATAACAGGGTGGTTACTCTCAGCAGTTTTTTACCAGCCCCAGGGAGATGTTTGGAATTATTGCTTCCATGTTAATTGTGTATTTTGGGACCCTGGGGTGGAGGGTCATGTCACACCAGTGCTCCAACATAGAAGCCCCGGCGTAAGTGGCTGGCAGCAACGGAGGTTGTCTGCGTGCAGCGCTGCAGGGGATATCGATACTATAATTTATACTAATAATTCATTTCGTTTTATCGAGCAACAAAAGCAAAAAACATTCTGTCAAAACCAACTGGTCCTGGTGTCACCAATACTAGTATATAGCCTGGTCATGGGCAATATTCTGTGTGATCATTTTCTAGCCCGCTGATTTATTTACAATGCCACTGTGTAATAATGATATATTTTTAGGGAAACATGACCTTGTCCATAATACCAGGAGAAGGCTACGCTCCAAACTCAGCACAACTTGATCGTCTTGCAGAAATAGAAGCTGAACTACAGAATATTCACACCACGGACTCGTCCTTTGTAACCAATAACTGCGTATGTAGCCATATGCCTGATTTTTTTTTTAAATGCAACGTACAAAGAGCAGCAAATAATGTATAGCGCTTATATAGTAATGAAATAGAAATTGAGCAAAAGTTATATTAGGTTGAAAACACTTTATTATTATTTCAATTATGTTCTAAAAAGTAATATCGGTTATAAATATGAATTTATGACTAAAATATAAAGAAATGGGACTATTTCACAATTCATACTGTAAGTGGGGTGTGATGGTCTTTTACAAATATGTTAATACTAATAATAATACTTGCCTAACAATTTGAAGCAGTAAACATACAGTTCTGATCAAAATCTTGGATAATTGGTAATATATGTACCATTTTTATAGAAAACATGAGTGAGCAGGCAAAACACATTTTTTCATTTCATATGGGATTCATATTCAATTCAGAATGGCACAATCGTAAAACAAAACATGGCAACAAAGAAAAAAATGAAATGACCCCTGCTCAAAAGTATACCCTTAGTTCTTAATACTGTGTGTTGCCCCCTTTAGCATCAATGACAGCATGCAGTCTTTTGTAAAAGTTGTCTATGAGGCCCCAAATTCTTGCAGGTTGTATAGCTGCCCATTCATCATGGCAAAATGCCTCCAGGTCATGCAAAGTCTTTGGTTGTCTTGCATGAACCGCACGTTTGAGATCTCCTCAGAGTGGCTTGATGATATTAAGGTCAGCGGACTATGATGGTCGCTCCAAAACCTTCACCTTTTTCTGCTGTAACCACTGGAGGGTCAGCTTGGATTCAATGACCTGACTAAAGTCAAATGTGGTAAAACATCTCCTATACTTTTACTTAGTTAACCCTCTATACGCCACTCTGCCTCAGAAATGCCTTATACCCCCTATATGCCACTGTGCCCCATGATATGCCTTTTAACCCTCTAAATGCCACTGTGCCCCATGATATGCCTTTTGACCCCCTATGTGCCACTCTGCCTCCAGAATTGCCTCTGGCATTTAGGGGGTTAAAAGGCATATTATGGGGCAGAGTGGCATATAGAGAGGTATAAGGCATTGCAGGAGGCAGAGTGGCGTATAGAGGGTTAAAAGGCATTTCTGGAAGCAGAGTGGCATTAAGGGGGTTAAAAAGGCATTTTACAGAGCACTCTGCCTCCAGAAATGCCTTATGCCCCCGATTTAACACTCCCTCCCCCTCCCTCCTCCAAACTTACCGGTGCTTCTGAGTCCCCGGTGCGTAGTCCGGGCAGCGTGTAGAGCTCTACGCGATTCGCATAGACAACTTCCGCTGCAGCCGGGAGGAGGTGCGGTTAGCAGCGGGAGTTGTCTGCGTCCATCGCAAAGACCTTCCCCGGCTGTCAGAGATCACGGGGAACTCTGATGGAACATTTCTTATGTGTGTGTTTTTGTTTTATTAAATTGTCATATTTTCAACATTATTTCCCAACATTAACAACTCAACAAATGAAACAGACATACAAAATGTAACAGAGACTCTTCTTAATATGCATTAAGATATAGAACATTTGATCACAGCCATGGCGTATGTGCCTTAAAAACCTTATAAAAGCCTCTTATAGTCCTAGTCTGAACATGCCCTGCCAAGGACACTTTCTGAATAAAAAAATGGCCTTTCTGAAACAATCACTTTCAAAACAAATAATGTAAACTGAAAGAGCAATTTAAAAGTAACTTTTATTGTTTTCCATTGAGAGTATGAAACCAGGGAGCTAATTATGGCTATAATATAACTTACGAATATCAGGGAATGCTGTTGTTAGTGATATAGTGTGACTGCAAAAATCAGCTCAAGGCTTGTTTGAGCTCAAGGCTTGTCTAGGGCCGGCCCAAGACAAAATGCCGCCTGGGGCGAAGTTTAAAATGCTGCCCCTTCCTCTCCC
>VKOC01000005.1:32822095-32866530 GCA_009364415.1 Spea multiplicata
TAGTGAGAAAGGGATAGATGGGTTGGGGGTGGGGGGGCCCTTAACAGATTCTGGCACCGGGGCCCTGAGGTTTCTAGTTACGCCCCTGAACTTGTCTATTGTCTAGCTAAATTATACACACTTTGTGGATAATGGCTTTGTCACTGGTGTCGATAGCAAGATGTCAGGACGTTTCAAGTTCAAAAATAAGTCAAAGGCAACCATTCACAAATGGAGCATATTCACATGTGTCACTGAATCTGTATGTAAATAATATCAGAAGGTATTCAAAAAGGTATTTACAATAGCAGGTTTTATCCTTTTTATCGAGACTTGCTGTTGTATATAACATTTTTGAAGATTACATATTAACACTTTTGTTTTTCTACATACTCGCTCTTTATAAAGTTGATATACAGGTTCTTCCATTGTTTTAATTGTCAGGTCCCCAGTGGACGGAATAAATAAAAACTCCCAAAAGTTCACGCTTGTCTTGGTGTTAAGACAAAAATCTGAGGCCATTAAGTCAGATACAGAATCAAAACTTATATAAGAGCAAGGAGTATCAGTCAAATAAACTATTTACTCAAGTATGAAGGATTTAAAGTTGGAATATCAGATTAGACATCTTTTCTTCTAGAGATACATTTCTGGATTACACCTATACATTTATTATAGTATTTTTGTTTATGTTTTGCTTCAAGCTTTATGTTAGGAGGTTAAAATATATTGGGGATACCCAGTAGAATTGCACAAATGATGTTCTGATGGCAGGAACTCTAATTTGCAGAGGGCAAGAGGTAGAAATAGTATAGATCATTCTATGGCATAGATCATTGTTTTGGTTAGTTATCACGGCACATTGAATATTATCGCCTCATACACCTACCTTGAAAATATTTTTCATATATAATTTATGCAAGACAGGAATTTAATTAAAATGGCAGATTAAATCAATGCAAGAGGAGTGATGATGTCATCACTGAACTGCTTACACTGCTTTTCACTGTCAAGATCTGTTGATCTATTCATTTTTCTGGATTACAGGATAAAGTCATTAGGGTAAAGTTTCAGCCCAATATAGTAACCCTAATACATCTATGATATCAATTTGTTGAGTGATATCCTTGGCTATGTTTACTGCAAGCTTTTTAAAATTCTTGGAAGACAAGCACTCAATGAAATTAAATGCCTTTTGATAGAGGATTCATTAACCTTATGCTCATGCACGCATAATATTTAGAAATGTAAAAATATTCCATTAGTGCAGCTTAATGCCAATGACGAAGGACAGTGTCTCTTAGTACAGGTCCTGTAAGTCTATAATATTTGGAAAGTACAGTGTAAGTCATCTGTAATTACAGAGGGTTTTCTAAATTAATTGACTGATAAGTGATTTATATCTTCCTGGTGATCATGCCTTTAAATGCTTGATCAGAAGCCGAAGGATTCATTTCTTGCAGTTAATTTTGTCTGAAGGAACCCTAGATGTGATTTCCAAAAGGCTTCCAAAAGGCTTGGGCAAATTATAGCTCTCCAGCTGTTGTTGGAGTGAAACTACAATCAGCGACATATACAATGTGACGGTTAAAAGGGAGATCTTTGATAGCCTCAATCGGCCTATTCACACTATGGAGGGTGTGCCGGCTCAGCACGGCATCCATTGACTTCATTGAAAGGAGCTGCACAACTTTAAGACACGGAGCATCAGGATATGATGCCATTTTAAGAGTGAGCAGCACCTTTTTTGTACAGAGACTCTGACCACAGAGGGTGTGGTGGCAGTGGCAGCAGCTACTACTGCTGGTGGCATTGCTCTAGGTCAGGCCTAGGGTGGCCCCAAAGGTAAATACACCATTGATCACAACACTACCATTCACATACTTTCTTAGTATGTACAAATACCAGAAATTTACCGGTTCTCTTTCAGTGCCCTCAGACCATTAATAGAAGGCAAGTGGCCAAAGGTATGCTGATTTACCAACCTTTTTGAATAAGGAAACTTCTACTGATATATCTCTGTTAATGTCTGTGTTGTGTATTTTTTTATATTTTTAACCATTATTTTCTAGTTGTCTGTCTTACACAATTCAAAATAAATGTAAAAAAATCATTATTTCAGTATGTCAAAAATGTATGACAAATAAATGCTGCTGGCCAAGTGTATCCCATACTTACTCGATCTGCTGCCACAGTGGCAGATCAGGTGCTGCAGTGTGTTACCACCGGCTGCATTTGCCTGGCTGCATACTACAAGAGTATTAAATTGTAATGTGTGGCTGCACATATTCAGCTAGTGGCCATACCTACATCCTTTTACCGGGATACAACATCATATCCTGGTGCTCCATGGCTTAAAGGTGCTCTAATGCAGCCAATGCTCCCGTAACCAGCGGAGGAGCCTGATACAAGGGGGGTTTACCACTCAAGAGGGCAATCTGCCCCTGCGGTTTTGCAGCAGGAGGACGGCCACCCCTGAACCTGCCGCCCTACTGGGCCGGGATATGTCACTGCCTACTTCAACCCTTTGAGTTGCAATCACTCAATGCTGGGCTCAGTAAGCCATGATGTCATTCTCCCCTGTCGGAAAAAAAACCCAACACTTGAACCTCAAAGCCAGACCCTAAATCGTCGGAGGTATAAAGATTAGAAGATGGCAATGCTAAGACCAAAATGAATGATGGCATAGAAAAAACACACATATTGTAAAGTTTTATCTGTAGTTAATTCTGATGAACCTATTCTGATTAACGTTTATGCTGATTTTACTAACCCTACCTTATCAATGTGTGTTTCTAATAATTATTAATGTTGACATTTCACCTAAATTGATTGTGAAACACCTATTAATTTTAGAGAAACCAGAAACCTATAAATTAAAAAATACCATCCAGTAAGTGACTGTGCTATTAAAAGGGAGGATTCTAATTACCGACTTTTGCTGCTGAATAATCTCTATATCATCAAAACATTGTGTACCCAAATATTTTGTCATAGTCACATTAAATTACTGGTACTTCAAGATATCTAAAACTAAAAGAGGTTGCAATGCTGCATTTCTTTTGTATACTAAATATAACCCAAAACAGATCAATAAATCAGCGCACAGCCAGCGAATACCATTCAAAAAAAATACATAAGGCATTTACCCTTACATGATAATGGCTGTCTGCTCACTAAGTATTCACTAAGTATTGAGTGTGTCATAATAAAATTATGCATTGTTTCCAGGAAGACATTTATCATCTTGCTTATTTCCAGTAGGCAACTTAGGAATGAACTTGGCAGATAGTCGTTGGAGAGGTGAACCATGCTTGGCTGAACTCAGCAGCCCAGTGCATTGATGCCACTGAACGACTGCTGTGTCAGTTCTTTGATACAACCGCTGATTGTAGATCCTAACTCAAGAATTAGTGCACAAATATTTATGGTTATTTTAGAAGAACGATCCAAACCAACATAAGTCAAACTTTCTAAAACAAAGGTCATACAATAACAAACCATTGATCTCTTGTAGAACAATAACACCTGTAATAGCAGATTCAAACTGCCTCAGTATGTGGCTTGTCTTATATAGACAATGCTTTCTCAAGACATTACTACGGGAAAGCCAATGCTTTTTATGTCTGTATTTAAACAGCAGTGCATTTGCCTTGCCAGCTCCTCACCTGTGTATACAGATCCTCTAGTTTATTGTCATATCTGACTATTAAATGAATTTGATTTCCTTATTACACTTAATGATTCACTCACAGGGCACTCTTTTGTTTGTAGAATCTACAAAGTAATACAAAGGGGAAAGTACCACATATCTCAATGAATGGCATAGCTTAAAGGTCATCATGTAGAAATGTACCTTCATCCACTCTTAGACTCCATGGCTTGTCATGCCATTAGTAACATCCAATGTTATATAATTGGGCTAGGCGTACTTCCAAAGAACAGAACCATTACAAATAGCTTTTATAGCCTATGTATGAACATATTTTCCACAACTCAAAAAGGAGAGCTGACCTGTGTCCACTCATTCCTATTTCCCCACAGGTCTCTGTTTGTCTGGCACTTAGCACATCAATTTATATTTTGACTTTAGTGGGATGGTAATGGATTAGTTTTTGATTTGATCTATTCCAAAAGTAACTTTAAGAACAAGCAAATACGTTTGTAGATTGAAGACATCCCAATAACTTCCTATGGCACTTGAAATCTGCTAGCCTGTTCTATATAACAAGTTTAAGCATTGTTCAGATGAGATCGACCAAGTGTAGTCATAGCCTCTTTAACATTAGTTTCTAGTATTTGTGATAATGGTGCTGGAGCAAACAAGCTATACGCAATGTTCTACAACAAGACCACAGAGTGAGAACATCTGCTGTGCAAGAGTCATTTGAAGTCCTTAGGAATTTGATAAAAAATATCCACAGCCTCTTCATACACACCCATGTATCATCCTAGTAAGGATACCTTTACTCTGTTCTCCCATGATCTAACCTCGAGCAAATATGACTATATATGCTGAAACATAGATTATCAGCTAAGAAAATAATAGACCAGCCAAATTTTGTATTATGCAACCATGTACAGGCGCATATACAAAAAACATATTTTTTGTACATGTTTATGTATACTTTCAGTATCAATATCAAAAGATTAATAGAAAATAATTTCAGCTACTTCATCTAGTACATAAAATTAAAATACTTTTTCTTCATACATCAACTGTTATAGACACGGGGATCAATATTATGTAACATTATGACAATAGGGGACAGTAAAAATCTACAATAACATTAAAATAGACAATATACAATTTGGTAACAAGATTAATAGGTGTTAAGAGTGAAAGAGAGGAGAACTCTCCTCCTGTGAGCTTGCAATCTATAAACAGCTTGAGAGGGAATTTAATGGAAAGAGGCTATAATACTATCTTGTCACCCTGTTTGATAGTAGATTTGGCAGACCCTTGATCTGTGCCACCTAGCTTGGTTGATCCAACTTGTTTGGAATAACAGTTTAACTGTGTGTGGTCCAGCGAGACCTGACATCATCAGTCAAATATATTTCTAGTAACATGTACATACTATTGTGATATAGTACAGATAGCTTTCTTGATAGATCTCACTGTATGTCACAATATTGTGTTATTCAGTAGCCTGCATTAGTGTTAATTGAAGTTTCTGAACTTGGTCCCTTGGACCAATTAATAAAATAGATCACGTCCTGAAGAGTACGTAATTTAATGAAAGAGACACAGCCATTTAATGGAAACGTTTGCTGGGGGAATGCCAGTACTTGTATTGCAAAATGTGCCATGATTTATAATATGCCAGAGTAATTTCTCTCTAATGACGCAGGCTGGGACCAAGTGACGTATATAAGGACAGAGCGTCACCAGGCTGCACAATAAGATACACTAATTTGGGTAATATTTTTCTTTGTCGGCTTTGTTAATCTTGTTTTTATACATGGTTTATTTTACCAGAATCCCATTTACATAATATATATCATGCAGATACATTTATGGAAAGTGACTGTATCATTATTTGGAAATAATTTGCTGTGAAATGAATATTGACCAATCATATCTGAACTATTTGTAATATCTGAGCTCAGCTCTTTACCATAGGTATAGCTCAGACTGCAATATTTAATGAGTGTTTTGGGTATAAGATCCTATTGATATGATACCAATGACAAATGGAACTCGTTGCTAGGTTTTGTTATTTAGACTTCGGTTTACATTTTAAAAGTAATCTAGACAGTTCTCTAATCACAAAAATGGGTGAAGGTATAAAAGAATGGAGTATTTAAATCTCATCCAGGGGCTGATTAGTGCATTAATAAAACTCCGCACATAAGTAGGCCACACCGGAACACAGAAAAGGGAAAACAGGGGGGAAAAAGCAAGGGAGGGCTAGCACCATTCAGCCAGAAGGGCAAGTCCCAATGAGTAGTCCAATAATCACACATCAATCAAGAGGGTCTAAGGGAAGCAAGCATGTGGATGCAAAGGTAAGTGTCAGACCCCAAGAATCAGCAAAGTTCACAGGTATGCCTATGAGTGCAGGGAGTTGGAGCAAGTTCTATTTGTGCAATCTGGGTGCTGGGCAAGTCCTATTTGTATAATATGGGTGCCAGGGTATACCCGCAATTTAAGGTTTCCATGCATTATTTATTTGATCTATACCTTCAATGCTGAGTTTGCTTGTAATTTTACAGTTGACCTGAAAGGCTAGGTTTGTGTGTTATTGCTCTATACCTGCAATGCTATGGTTCCATTCATTATTTATTTACTCTATACCTGCAAATACAGGGTTTTTATGTACTAGTTAGTTAATCTATGCCTGCAATGCTGTGTTTCCATGTGCTTATTTGATCTATAACTGAACTACATGGGGGGAGGAAAAGAGAGTTCTGGCACAGTGAAGGAGAAAGAGACAAAGGGACTCTGGGAGTGATGATACAAGGTTAGCTTTGTCGATGGCTGCTGTGTCCCAAAGCAGACGAGATAGAGAGAAGCGTCCTGCCAAATGAGCGATGTAGTGCTAGGCTAATGTGCCAAGCGGCTGTTATATATATATATATATATATATATATATATATATACGTCCTCCAGGCTCCAGCATTGCCCATATGACACTATCCCAAGAGTGGGATGCAAAGGGCAGAGCAAAGAAGGCAGTAAAATGAGGTTTTGCCTAAGGTGGCAAAAATCCTTGCATCAACCCAGATCTTATCCCACCATTCTGCTTTAATATATTCAATATACACTATAGGGAAAAAAAAGTATTGGGACACCTGACCATTACACCAACAGGGATTGGACATGACATTGCATTCTAAGCACATAGACACTAATATGTGGTTGGTCTTGGTATGTTTTGGACAATGCTAAGCTTCCAACTTTGTGGGAATCGTTTGAGGAAGGCACTCTTATTCCAGCATTACTGATCCCCAGTTTGCTGTGGAATAGCTTGACTAGCCAGAACAGAGCCATGACCTCAACCACATTGAATCTTTGGGATGAACTGGAATGGGGATTGCAAGCCTTCTTGTCCAACATCAGTGCCTGACCTCACAAATACTCTACTGGATGAATGGGCAAAGATTCCTACATAAACTCTACAAATGTTTGTGGAAAGCCTTCCCAGAAAAGTGGGAACCAACTACATATTAATATCTATGTATTTAGAATGTGATGTCATAAACGTCCCTGTTGGTCTAATGCTCAACAGATACAGAAACTTTCTCCTGAGGAAGCCAAGAGCGAAACGCATCGAGAGAGCAGTTTTATCTTTCAAATATTTATTTATCAATTTTCCAAACAAAGAGAAAAATTAAGGGGTACAGAAAGAAGAAACGGGACAGGGGTATTGCACTTTTAGAATCTCAATTGTACATGCCATAAATAACATATATAGTTGGATTATTTCATTTTTAACCACCCGAAGTGTTTATCAACTTTCTATACAAAGAGGAAGAATAAAGGGTACGGAGATAAGAAATGGGACTGGGATATTCCATTTTAATTTTGCAGATGTATCTGCCATAAATAATATATATGCTAGGATTATATTAAGCGTATTTCATTATTAGCCGTCCCGTTAAAGAAGGAGGAAACAAGGAGGAGAGGAAAAAAAAAGAAAAAAAAAAGAAAAGGGAAAGAGCCGAGGGTAATTGTTTCTATGGTGTATTTATAACTTATTAATTTCAAGGATCCAGTCCTTATATATTGCTATTCTTCTATAGTAGCTCTGTCGAACCCATCCTAGCCCTTTTTCCATCTGTAATTGAAATAATAGTTGAGAGTTGCATCTGTAGAAAAGCATTGTTATTTTTCCAATGTCTGGCAATCAATATTTTAGCTGCTGCTAGAGCATGAATTAGTAGAATTTTCCTTTCTATAGTTAGGTTGGGTGGGAATATATGAAGAATAGCGATATCAGGAGTTTTGTTTATCCTAGATTTAGTAACCTTAAAAAATAAATCAAAAACCATGTCCCACAACAGGCTAACTACATTGCATGACCACCATATATGCATATAATCTCCTTTCTCTCTATTACATCTCCAGCATGTCTCTGATGAACCAGGGAACATTGAGCATAGTTTTGAGGGGGTTAAATACCAATGGTTTAGAACTTTAAAATAGTTCTCTCTAATTGAGATTGAGTGTATGATATTATGCGTCAAAGATATTGCATTTTGCCAGTTTTGTTTTGAGATTGGTCTCTGAAGTTCCCTGGACCATCTGGAGATAATATTAGAAGAGAGAGCAGTTTTAAAAGAAATTTTTTACTCTTTTTTTACCGGACTGTGCTGTGGACTCTGAGAGGATCAAGGGACATTAAATCTACTACACACGGTTATTGCCATTTGCGCTGTAGTGTGTTTCTATGAGGGACAGTAAAAGGAATGCTCACTGTGGATCTTTTAATTGTTTTATTTATCCAGTGAAATATAACAGATTTTCTTTATTGATATTTGCAACGCTCTAGTAAAAAAATCACTTAAAAAGGCTGACACAGCTTTAATTACTGAGCAAAATCTATTACCAATCTTTTGCACCAATAAAACTGGAGTTGGTCGACAATATATCTTGTATATGAATTTATTGACTGCTGTCTTAGAAGTGATTTCAAAGGTCTGATCAATGAGAAATATGTACAGTACTGTGCAAAATGTTTAGGCAGGTGAAAAAAATGAAGAATACTTCAAAAATAGACATGTTAGTTTATTTTTAGCATTTAACAAAATGCCTTTGCCTTCAAAACAACATCAGTTCTAGGTACACTTGCACAAAGTCAGGGATTTTGTAGTAAAGTGCACGATTAAACAGTTATACCAAACACGTGCTAATGATCATCAATTTAATATGTAGGTTGAAACACAATCATTAACTGAAACAGAAACAGCTGTGTAGGAGAAACACTGGGTGAGGAACAGCCAAACTCACTAACAAGGTAAGGTTGCTGAAGATTTAATCTCAAGTCATACACTATGGTAAGACAAACAACAACAAGACACAAGCATCATCAAGGTCTCTCCCAGGCGGAAGTTTAAATACAGACAGGGGTTTCCAGATGTTCTGTCCAAGCTCTTTTGAAGAAGCACAAAGAAATGGGCAATGCTGAGGACCGTAGACATAGTGGATGGCCAAGGAAACTTGATCTGCAACAGATGAAAGACACATCATACTTACTTCCCTTCACAATAAGAAGATGTCCAGCAGTGCCACCAGCTCAGCATTAGCAGAAAACAGTGGAAACCTGTACACCCCATCTAATTTTTGGAGATGTCTGGCCAGAAGTGGTCTGCATGGAAGACTTGCGGCCAAAAACCATACTTCAATGTGGAAAGAAGGCCAAGCGACACAACTATTCTCAAAAACACTGGAACTAGGGTACAGAAAAATGGCAGCACGTGCTGTGCACTGATGGTTTAACGTTTGAAATAGTTGGCTGTAACAGAAGGCAATTTGTTTGCCGAAGGGCTGGAGAGTGGCACAAAATGATTTCAGGCGAAGTATGGTAGTTGTTCTTGTTTGGGGCTAGATTTCTGAAAATGGAGTTGGGGATTTGGTCAGAATAAATTGCCTCCACAATGAAGAGGCAGGTACTTATTGATCATGCAATACCATAAGGGAGGTATCTGATTGGCCCCAAATTGATACTGTAGCATGACGGCCACTCAAAATACACAGTAATTGAAAACTATCTTCAGCTTAAAGAAGAACAAGATGACCTCAAAGTGATAGTATAGTCTCCACAAAGCTCTATTCTCAACATCATCTATATTGTCTGGGATTACACAAAGAGAGAGAAGCAACCGAGGCTGCCTTAATCCACAGACGAACTGTGGTTAGTTCTCCAAGACAACCTACCTGCTAATTTTTCTTAAAAAAACATGTGCAAGTATACCTAGAAAAATGTATGCTGTTTTGAAAGCAGATGGTGGTCACACCAAATATTGATTTGATTTAGATTTTTCTTCTGTTCACTCACTATGCATTTGGTTAAATGATGAAAAGGAACTACACACGTGTCTATTGTCGCAAGCATTTTGACAGCATTTTTTCACTCCTCCCTAAAACTTTTGCAGAGTACTGTATATCAATGTTTGTCATTATAAAGGATCTCTCGTTTACTAAAATGTAATTGCATTTATGTCCTTCTGTGTCATCTCTAAACACAACATACAAAATAAGAGAAAGGAAGACATGAGAACATGAGTTTATTCATCTCTTCAACACTTACACTAAATGAAGACTCTGGATTTATGACTCACTGTGGTAACCTATAAACACCAACTCTTTTACAGTTCTGATGAAGTGTTACATTAACACCTTTTCCCACCTTCCTCCGTTCACAATAAACTTGTGCGTCCATGAAACGACTAAACTTTTTGCTAAAACCATTCAACTTACGCCATGAAAGACCCCTGGATTTCTGTCCTTGGTGGCTTTTAAAAATGTGAGGTGTCATGTTTGTACATTACAAAACAGCAATAGTAATATGTGTTAAAAATATTGTGTTTTAAGGATTAATGAGAAAATTATTTTTTGATACACATATTTAAAATATTCTCTGAATGCTGAGCTACACCTTTTCAAATCACTCAACAATGAAGTATTTAAGTATTTAAATTAACTAATGTCCATTGTGTCACATAAACTGTATTTTTAATGCTTAGCTTTTATGAGATTTGCTTTATAACACCAGATGCCATGATCTGGCCACATTCATCAGTTTGCATTGGGCTAGTCCAAGGGTCAAGGGTTAATCATTTGTAGGCAGCCATATTTGTAGATTTAGAGAAAGTTTATTGATGTTTGCATTCTTGGTTTAGTTATTTTGCCTCATTTTTTTAGTTTAAGTTTTGGCAAATATGATACATTAGATTCCTCTTTTCGGTGGCAGCACATCTACAGGATTAATTCGGTAATATTGGCCTTTAGTAAACCGGTCTTCCCATTGCTTCAGTGTAAAAGCTTAGTACAACAGCATGGGAATTGGAAAAATATCCAATGCACCGCACACCATCTTACTTACTTTGTTTTTTGAGCATCAGAGACTCCTTTTCATGTTTCCCAAAGTAAACCAATGACTAAATACCTACCATATCTATAACTATCCATGCAACCTCATCTTTGGTACCATTCTTCTCCTTCCTGCTTAACCCTTGGTTCCAACATTTTCCAAAGTAACCATGCAATACCATGCATTTTAAACAGTCTAGTCCTCAGAATTATATTTGAATTTGTGTGCACTGATTCCAATGCATTTGACAGCATGCACAAGAAAATAGGGTTGGCCTATTCCTTTCAGTCTACAGATGAGTCCTCAAATACACATACTCTGTTTTTGATCACCAATATCTTTGGTTGCTCCTCAGCATTGAAATCAGAAGGCCTCTTTACTTTTTTTATTTGAAAGCCTTCAATAACGTCCCAATTTCAATTGTGAAAAGTTTATTTCTTTCACTGCTAATTGATTTCTGAGTAAAACATTGCATGGTTCTCCAGAAGTGATTACATAAAGAGGTGATGCGTTATGAGTCATTTTCCATACTGAATGCTGTGACTGCAAGCAAGTGAATGCTGATTTACAAATAGTGATTTTTGTCTAATCGTTTTGAAAGTCAAACCACACTGATTTCACTAATGATCTCACACAAGCCTAAAGTAACTTTTTTATGAGAGATTAATGGACGATCATTTAGCCTTCATTTCTCTGACATCTGTACAAACATCTGCAAGAGGCTAAAAGGTTTGTTATGTGTTGTCAGAGTGAATATGTTATTTTTTGTAAGAAAATAAGCCTTTGTAAATGAAGTGCTACCATAACTGACAGTAGGAAATGCTAATTGTTTGTGATCTTGGAATACTTGTTCCTAATGTTACCATCAGATAATTTCTAGAACAGTTAATGGCACAAAAATGGTATCATTGCCATACTGGCATACCTGGGAAGTCTCCTAGTTTGACCCAGAGTCTCCAGGTTAAACATTGCTTTAAGATGTAATGGCCATTTTTTTGCATTAGCTGGAGGAATCGTCTTGTAATTCAATTATCATCCACAATACAGATACTGTCATATTGTTTCCAGAGAACATAAGGTCTTAAATGTTGTGATGCCTATAACTGAGTTACCATATTCATAGAATATGAACACACTTTCAAGGCCTCAGATGCCCCAACCTTTAGCTTTAAGTAACTTTTTATTAAAACCATTTACATGATCTGGAACAATTCCAAAACTTTTTACTGAGTAATACTAAACAAGCATATATGAGCTTCATATTCAGGCTTTAAATTGCATTCCTTAAATAATTTTAAATAAGCGTTCTCTTTTTTAGGAAAACAGAACTTGGTCTTTTCTCTTTTTCTTCTCTAACAACATATAATAATTGTTTTCCCTTACAACTCATGTACCATATGATACAAATGAAAGAATACTGCAGAACTTAGAGTATTAAGCAGATGCTGAACTGTTGGCATGTCTTCTTTAATGTATAGAGTGTTAAAAGCTCTAAAAATAATCACAGCAAACAAATGATTCCCTTTTCATGTATTTTTCTAGATGGACAGGTGCAGGTGAGTCTATGCCAGTAAGTTTGGAATCCTGATATTTCTCAAGTTACAGTATTTAAATAGAGCTTCAGGTAATTGATGGAAACTTCAAGATTCATCATCTTAGATATGTGGTGGCTGAAATGCTTACATCTGGATTCTTCTATATTATTATTTTGCAAGGTTTCCTCAACTTAAAAAAATGAAGAAGCTGCTCTCTCTCCGAGGAGAATTAACCCAATTCACTCATATCCTTGCCTCTAATTGATTTTTTCCAGCGTAGTGAGCCTGTATCATTTCAAATGGTATGAGTGCACACTAAAGAGCTCCCAAAACTCACCCTTGTGACGACTTGTGACGAAAAACCATGCAGATATAAAATTTCTATACATACATAAAAAATGAGTTGTAAACCAAGGGTACGGAGCAGGTTGTGTTTGTGAAAATTTGATTTTGTATAATTATGTCAAATGACAGCTATCTTGTCTGCGATATGTTTTTTACTGTGACCTACTTGGGCTTCATGGGCTTCATCAAAATCCTATTTATTTTCGTTACTATGAATATAGTATGAGTATAGGGTTGTCCTCAAAATCTAACTATAGCAAAAGTTAGGTCTGGGCTCCTTAGTATGCCAAAGTTAAAATTACCCTGCCACTCAAAGGGTTAAACAGTAAATAAATGAGCAGTATAGCTTTTCCATTTATATGTGTGACTGTGATAATACTTTATTTGTTCTCAGGGGACTATATGGTAGAAATATTTTTGTTTCTCCGAAAATTTAGTTTCCATTACAGTAAGAAAGTGCTGCTTCTCATCTGCCTGTTCTTAAAATTGTATCGAAACAAGAGGAGAGTCATAACAGTTGTGAGGTCTTCCTGTCTGTACACCACAACGTGAGTAAGTATAGGCACGATGCACTCACTTTTTAAACATCTGCCACTATTTTGTAAAACATCTGGCTCACAACTAATCTGTCCTTCAGCTTTTGTTATTAATACAGGCTATTCTATTTTATCAGCTATCTTATTTAATCGATTGTATTCTTTGTTGCTGTGGTGCTGTTCCATGGTGATATGCTGAGAACATATTGGGACTTCACAAATCCATTTATTTATTGAGAAGGCCCATACCTACCATGTTCTAAGAAGTATATAGAATACATATATAGTCTTGCATACCTATCAACAGTTTTCGCTTTTTGTGCATGGGTAGCTGATCCACTGTCCTACTTTTGTGGACAGTGGTGATCATGAGCCATTTGGGGAGATCCTCTGATCTCCCCTGACTGGCCTAGGCAGCTATAAAACCAATTGAGGTCTGTGCTCTAGCTGCTCCAACTAGTGCTCCCTGTGACTTTCTGAAGCTGAGCACTGCAAGTTGGTTCCTCTGGTAAAGATGACCCTGCCTCTGACCCTGCCTGCTTCTGGTGCCAGCCTGTCCACTTCTAGAAACAACCCCTACCTCTTGCCACATCTCCAACACACCTGTCCTGATTTGGACACCTTAAATGTTGGGACATATGGTGTATGATCTAGATATTGTCATTTCAGGATCAGAGATCACCTTATAAGGTTAAGTGCCTAGGCATGATGTTTTATGCACTTCAAGGTCCTTGCGGGCTACACATGCATTGTCATCTTACAATGAATTCTGATCTAGCAGCTGGATTTCAGGACCACCATTTCAGCTCTAGCCCTTTAATTAAAATGTCATGGCGGTTCTTTTAATACTCCGCTTCTATTGGTTTGCTCTTGGTGTTTGCATCTGTCATATTAAATTTATAACATCCTGGTACTGATCTCTTGACTGTGTTTTTCCCCTCTTATAGTACTTCTTTTGAGCATGGTGGCTCAACAAAAGTCTTATTATGAAAATCTTCTTCTTAACCTTCATGTTCTTAATCCTATTACCTTGATGAGTATGTCAAGCAGTTTTGGTAACTGAAGCAGACCCACATGTCTTGAGTTTGTTGTGATATAATTTTTTCACGTACCTCATAACACTTCAAAATGGCCAGACAATTTTGTTTTAAGACGGGTTGGTTAGAGATGTGGTTAGTGTATATGGAAGAATACTATATTTTAGTTACACATAGAATACTGTGATAAACACATACCAGCCAAACGGTGAGGGAAGCTAAAACGGATTTGTGAGCCAAAAAAAGGACAGTTAGGAGGTATGTTTTTTAGAATTTGTTTTCTATTTTTTAAAAAATTGAATCAGAATAGAAAAATATATATATATTTTTAATAGTACATAGAAATGCAAGTATTAGCACAGTACCTTGCTTAGGGCCCTATAGATAACAAATTTGTTGACTATGTCCTCACTGATAGCTTCCCCCTTCTAAACTATCAAGATTTTTTTATAAATTTTATGTTCCTAATATCTGTCTAGACTGTAATGTCTGTGTTTTCCCGCTCTAGCTGCATTAAGATCATTAAGCATTTCAGTGAATTTTACAGCGGCTCGGTGCTGAAGCAGATTTTCATGACTTTAGTAATCTGCCTTCCTCCCACATCATGGTGTTTTCATCAAGTCATTTGGCCTACATCTTGATCTGCTCCTACTTCAGCTTACTATATATAGTTATGACGGGTTTTTTTCTGCAAAAAGGTCAACTCTTACTTTTGGTACCAGGCTTTCTTAATTATAAGAGGAAATGCATATTTATTTTAACAATTGTGTTATTTTCCCTTTTTATTGTATTTACACAGGGTCACCATATCGTCCATTTTTTCTGGGATATATATATTATGTAAATTTGTACAATGCAGGTAAAATCTTTGATATGAGAGTAGGAAAGGTGATAACAATAGAGGAGCAACACAAGGAGGAGGGCGGATAGGAGCTTACGGCTGACCAAGGGAAGCGTCCCAGCCGAAGCTATGTGATGCCATGTCCTTGTTCTTAGGGTAGGTGTAAATGAGGTGTAAAAGAGTAAATCCAAAACCTCATAAGCGGGAGAAGAGCTTATTAGCTTTAGTAGCAGCAGTATGTTGAAATTGCCCATGATTACTACCATAGTACTGCAATATCAATTTGCCACATGAATGAGGGTGATGTTTCAAAGTGATTACTTTCTAGCAGTCACTTTTCACATACAGTCCCAAACTAATTTGTTTATATAGAGATATGCAACTTAAATGTATGTATTTTAATGCCCACAGATTCAGTCTCTCAACATATGTTTAGTTGCTACAGAAAAACTTACTACTTACTTACGTCCAGAGTAAGCAATTAGCGTTCTTAGTGGTTTATCAGAAACTGATGAATCATGACATAAATATATAGGATGTGATAATGCACAGGTTAGAAACAATATGGTGTTAGAAAAAGAAGGAAGTGAGTGTTCATAAAGTAGACCACATTCAAGACCTGTCTCTCCGCTTGTGGTACTGTTACAGTTCTTCTGTTTGTAAGTCCAAACTAAGAAAAAAAAACATATGTTATATGGGGTAATTAAGAATATTTTGTAGAAGCAACCTTTTACTACTGGTTTCTAGAAACACTGAGCTAGTTGATCAGAAGCCAGTAATCAAATCCTAAAATAGACTGCCAAATACACATGCAGAAATCGTAACTTATTGTGCATGGGCAATGCAGGATGCTTGATACTTACTGGTTTCAGGCGAAGGGGTAATAACTAATGACGAAGGCCTGAAAAATATCTCAACAGGCTTGATATTTACTAATTTGATGGCAAAGGGTTAATGAGTAAAACCGGAAAAAGGAAAACCTAACATGTCATTGTACTATGAGTGTTATAACCTACTATACACCTTTAGTAAAATACGGATGGATACTGGCAATACGCCTTCTGAGCTATCAGAATCAATAGAGATAAGAAGTGTTTTCATAATGACGTGAAAGTTATTTGTTCGTGGTTGGAGAGAGTTGTTGTGTGTTTTTATGTATTTCTCAGTACTGTGTTTCCCCTGATACTGGAAAGTATGGAGGTGGTTGTGAAACTATTATCTCGATGATATTTTATGTATCTCTTGATCGTGGCTGGCCATGATAAAATTTGGCTTCCTGCTTTAAGCTGCCTTGACAAGTCAAACGTTTAATCTGCTATAAATTGTATAAAGGTTTGAAAAGAGGGAACAATGCTGGGACTTTTTATGAGTCAAAATGTAGTATGAAGTAACACCACTAGTGCGTATTAATAAAACCATAATGTATATGGGGGAAGCTTAGGGTATTAAATTAAGGCAACTTAGAAACCTAGATATGACTTTAGAATATAAAAATAAACCTTAAAATGTTTGTATCCTAACAAGATACAAAGGTGCCAAACATTTGTTGAAAACCATGCATGAATTATATATAGGGATGGAATTTCCAGTAGGGAACCTGCTTTTCCAAAATGCCAGAACTATTTTACTTTCATTCATCCCAATGACACAACATGTATCTTTCAAGGTGCACTATAACTTATCGGTATGTATGTATGTATATATACTGTATATTGCTTGTGGAAAGTGTTGCTTGATGTTGTTCCAGGGTTTATAATGTAACTGCATTTCCAAAACACAAATAATATGTTTAACTTAAAAACTATTCCTTTGGTGCTGTCTCTTTTAAAAACTCATACAATTCAGGACCCCTACCACATAGATTTCACATAACAGGACCCTTTCAAAGGGCTCAGTAAAACTAAGTTACTTAGTAACTAAAAAAATGCATATATACATATGAAAACTGGACAATTTGCTTTTTAATAAACATTGAAAAGTTATCCAACGGCCCCTAAATCCAGACTACAGTCACTAAAGAAACATGCCCATACAAACCATATAAAATACATTTTTAGACTGATTCCATGAACTCTGGTACATATTAGGCCTATAAATTAATATATTGTTGGAGGCTTGACCATGACAGACGTGCACATGTGGAGCTCTGGCTCAAACCATTCCAGGTGGGGCTGATTGTCTGTCACAGTATGGACTCTGGGTAGTGACCATTGAAGACCTTTAACCATGGAGTCAGTTGGGGAGGCCTCTCTCCATACTGAGGCTCTCACTTTCTATACCCTCTATGGCTTTTTTGCAGCATTGCTTGGTGCACTTTTACCACTAGCAAAATAATCCAGCCCAAAGGGCTCCACACCTGATGTACCCCTGCTATATAGGGATCCCAAAATCTTTGACAACTATATTCCTCCTGACTGCATATCTTGTCATTGAGGTTTTGGTCGCTGCTTTCGGAAGCCAACAATACTGCATCTACAGATTTGTGGCACTCAAAAAGGAATCCAGACTTCTGTTCTGCTTATCTCTACGGTAGTCTCTTGTAACTTAGGTGGGCCACAGCAACATGACCTTTTGATCATGGTACTCTGTGCCTTCATTGTGAGGGCCACCCCCCCCCCCCAGGCCACCGGCCTTTCCAAGTGCTGATCGGCACTATGTATTTATTCTGACGAAAGCTACCAAAGCTCAAAGTTCATCCAAGAGAACTTAGCAACAACTCTTTACTGTGGCTCCTATTTTCAGCCTCTGTTGTCAAAGGTCACAGGTAAACCTGCACACTGAACATCTGGTCGCTGAACTGACAAATTTGGATGCAGTGTTACTTAGCGACACTCTTAGCTGGGGTTTACCGTAAGCCCCATCTGTTTTTCTAGTTCTTTTCACTTTTAGTGGTGTTTGTGTGGGTTTTGACTGTTTTGTTTTTTTTTGGTTGGTTGGTTTTTACTCCTATATTAATATACTCACACTCATTCCTCCTTACTCTACAAAGCCCTTCTCCTCACGATGCCTACCTGCTGCTCCTCACCTGGAGGCGTGGTTCTGACAGGTGGCTGGAGGTGTGGCTATGATGTTGCCTGGAGGCGGGGCTAGAGCTGGCAGATTTAAAAGAGTGGAAATGCTCTCTGCTGGCACCCTGAGCTGCATTCAGAATTACGAGATCTTTGCGTTTTGACCCCTTGCTTGCCTGACCATGGATTTTGCCTTGTGATTTTGTATTTCATTCTGTTCTCCACGTGTACCAGTTTGGCTTGTCTGACTACCCTACCTGTATGGCGACCCTTGACTTGTACGACTGCCCGCTACATGTACCGAGCCTGCTATTCTTACTATCCAGTTCTCCTTAACCCTTGGTTTCCTGTGATACTTGTTGTGTTGCTTGTCTGTTGGAGCCTGAACCTTGCATTCTCCATTCAGTACCTATACTTACCTGCTTTCACTGAGGCCTCCTTGCTGTTGGGATCCTCTAAGTCCTGCTTTTCCCCAACTGGGGACTTTCCCCTTGTTGGTCACATTCTAGGCAGAAGAACTTCCGTGGTAAGTGCCTCTAGTGTGGGCAGACATGACACCTGCTACTTGGTAGGGGGCCAGAAGGTGGAGCTCACTTACAAATCACATAGCATAGGGTTACAAAGCATAGGATTGCAATCCAATACTACACCATCAAATTGTAGATTTATTTTTGTCCCAGATTTTTGTACCATGTTTCATCAGCCAGGGAGTATGCCTCTATCAGGTCCCATCCATATTTACCCTGGCCACTTTAGTAAGTCCAGGGTTATTGGTTATGGTTAAATGGTTTTATTTTTGTGGTTATTATTTTAGTTTTTTTCCCTTCCTTTCTTTTCCTTTTTCATGTTTGAATATTTTTTGGATCTCTTACTTATTTATTATGCCGAAAATCTCAGGATTATCATCTCCAATTGTACACTGAAATGTGGGTCATAGGGATCTGTGCTCCTGGTTTTTGAGGATCTCTCCTTTATGAGGTACCATGACCTTTTGCAGGAGACTCGACTCTCTAGGGCTTGATCAGTTTCCCCTAAAAACAACATGTACAACAGAGTTAACACTCCAAATAAGAAAAATGGACCTGCTATTATCTTACATAAGACACGCTCTTTTGTATTCAATGCTTTCGGCATGTTTTGGACTCCGCTTCTGCTATTTCTCTGTGTTTGACCTTAGCCTGTCTGACTCCGCTGATTTCTCCTGCCCTCAAACGCAACTCTTCAGTTTGATTTCAGGCTGGTTGTCCACCCCTGAGGCCCTGCACTGTGGGTCTTCCTCCTGTGGTTACAACCCTGAAGCATGGAGATCTGTATTGCGACAACTACACTCCTCTACTACACTGAACATATAAAGATCTCAAGACCTGGGACCCCTGGAGTTATAATGTCAAAGTGTCAAAATTAATGTACTGCCTAGATTATTATCGTATTTGCTCGATTATAAGACAAGGTTTTTTTCAGAGCAAATGCTCTGAAAAATACCCCTCGTCTTATAATCGGGGTCGTCTTATAATCAGACCTCAAATAGGTCTGACTATGAGATGACTAAGATCCAGATCCCCCGTAGCTGCAGGGGGCCTGGATCCTCCTGTCTCAACCCCCCCGCTCCACTTACCGGTGCTTCTGAGTCCCCGGTGTGTAGCTGGGGCAGCGTGTAGATGTCTATTGCTACTTTCCGGCCATGATTAATACTCTGATCCTAGCTAAAATTACTAATTACTACGAATTACTAACTCATTAATGGATAAACTAGTCTCACTGGTTTGTGAAGCCCCCCAATCATTTTATTAAACTTGGACTTCATGGTTGCAGAACCTATAACTTAATACCAGAGGTGCTGCATAGCTCTACTTCTGGCCCAGAGAAGCCGGTAAAACCAAGTGCCGTCATAAGCCCCTTACCCCTTCCCAGTAACTCACATATGCACTGGCACACATATGTACACATTCTCACATTTACCCAAACTTACACACGCTAACACACATACACAGTAATGCTTATACACACACACATACACATCCACAGTCACATCCAGATCCATGCTCACATTTATACATACCGGACCAACCCTTTGTAAAGATATTTGGACCAGCCCTGATTTGGTCCTTGTCTTGTATGTCCCATATGGCAAACCACATATGGCATTGGTGTCTATGCTCTTTCTTTTGGCTCCTCTACTGAATGGCCAAATACATCTGTTTCAAGGGGCATTGGTCTTTCAGATATCTCTGGCAGAGGCTGTGAATTGTTGTCCGAGTAATCAGAAACTGTCCAGCCCAAGTGGTGAACCTAAAGATATGGCTTTCTTTAATCTCACAACAATTACAATGTGATATCACTTTTAAAATATGTTACACCCAAGGACACATTCTTTCATACACCTGCAGAAAAACTGCATTTCATTTATTTTCATTGTGTGGTCCAATATGCAGCTGACATCCTCAAACACTTGCAATGGTCACTGCTATAAGCAGTTAATGAAACTGGAGTAAGTCAAAATACTTTCACCTTTCCTAGCACACATAAAGCCTGGCACGCAGTATTCATATAAAATACACAGAATGAAAAAAAAGAAATTAGTTAGCATACCTAGATCAAAACCCAGTGTGTTTTCCGCAGTTTTGTGGTATTTTAATATAGAAAAATAATCATATGGCAATGAGTTTATAACCCTCAGAAGCATTGCTTTTTTCCAGATTTAAAAGATTATTTTTTTAATTATTATTTTACCAGAAACCCTCAGGACTATTATAATGCAATAAAATATAATTCCCAAATGAACTGATCAAACAATGTATGAACAAAAGACCCAGTAAAACAATTAACAACTTCTGTCATTGTGCAATTCCTGTCTGCATTTTCTTCTACCATCTCTTATGGAAGTTAGTGGTAAGGTGTATGTACAAGGGCATCCGTTTGTGTGACAAGCCCTGTGTAACTGATTACTGCTTCTGGGCATTTGCTAAAAGCCCACCACAAAGACTTTTGCTGTCTAGTGTCTAGGCCTGTCTTCCAATGCTTGGATCTTCCCAGGTATACTAACACAGAGTAACCCCTCTCCTGTTCTATATGGGAGTAAGGATGGATGGAGTCAGGTCAGTAATGACCATCTATCCATGCACACAGGTATGGCTACCTAAGCCCCTATTACATCAAAAAAGTGGAAGTAATGAATAAAGCATTGGCCTGGAGGGCCAGTGACCAGAGGATGGCTTTTAAAGTATGGAAATACTGTTCTAAATGGAAATTTTAATTTTGTGCCGGTGACGAGCTGGGAAATTAATAATTAACGGGTTGAAGAACCTGGATCATTGTCATCTAATTCAGATCACAGCATGAATTACAGAACTCCGTGATATCCCAGAAATGCTACTGTAACATCTATAAATATAAAGAAAATCCTTCCTTTGAGCTTTCTTGCTTTGCTATAAACATGACTATGTAGTACTCACTATGTGGGGTTTTGTGCTGGCAGGAACAATTCAGAGACAGATTCTTAATGCTTTTCGGCTCTGTAAATGATAGATCCAGGCCCTCAACCAACACTGTGACAAGGACAATCTGTTCTAGAAGATGGACAGCTTTTATTCTGTGACATTTGAGAGAATAATAGATCCATATGGGTACAGTCTGCTTCTTGCATCTCTGTACATTGACCTCTACCTTATTCATTATATTTTACCAACTGAGCACAGGTAGAGCTTTCTGAGGAATGTAATAATGTTAAATGCTGTGTACAGGGGCACTTCTTGGTGTTTTGAAAGTTTAAAACATATATTAAAATTAAATATATGTTTTAAATATATGTACCATATGTATATCTACATATCTACACACACACACACACACACACATATATATATATATATATATAAAACTGAAGAGCTCTATTCTAATGGAATATGGTAAATATTGCAATCGTCCTACCAAACATCCCAGCTGATTACTTTATTGTTCTATTTTTTACCAAGTTGGAGCAAAAAGTGTGTAGTTTATATAACCCCTTACAGGAGTCATGTTATACATATCATATACACTGTTTTACATAGACACAGAAGTCTAAAAAGTCTGCTCCGTTATTTTCTCTTCACCATGAAATGCTCACATTTTAAATACACGATTAATGGAGTAGACTGGGTGGAATATCAAGACACGCATGCTGTTTTAGTTCTATAGAGCATATTTTTATTTTCTATGTAATCTTCAAAGGCGTCTAGAGTTGCTTTAATCATTGGAAGTTGGAAAACATTTTCTTCTTTAAGCTGTTTTTCATTTTCTTGTATCTATTGATGACGAAAGGTCCAAAAAAATCAGGAAAGGTTCTACTAGGTGATTCCAGAAGGGTGGTATTTGATACTATGTTTCGGCGGATAGGCCTAGAAGTTGGCGTCCCTCACTGCCATATCATCACTGGTATGGTCTGGTACCATCAGTGTCACTTAACAAATGCTTATGGCACAGGAAAGGTTAGAAGAGGCTTATACACCTCAAGTGAAAGATCTAGAACCTTTTTATATTTCCATGTCACCATAGCATATACGCAAATAAAAATGTTAAGGATTTGCATGTAGGTGTTTTACATTATAAGTGTTTGTGTGTGTTTGTGGTGTATTCCGAGAAAGCTACTTTAATTTACATTTATTAGCAATAAAACATGATTAATATATATGTTTGAGAGTCCTGGATTAGTTGCTCCCCCCTCCCTCCACGAAGTAGTGAGGCTAGACAAGTTCTTGGGAAATATTAGCTGCTTGTTTGAAGGAAGTTAAATGCAAAGCTAATATGGTATAAAAACACCTAACATTCCTCATAACAAATGAATAATAAGGAACTGGCATATGGTAAACAGGGCATCTGAGTGCCAGGTTTGTCTTTCTATTCATTCTGCAAGCTGGTATCTAGGTTACGCAACAACTAGACACACCTTGCAGATGGCCTTTTAAAAAGAGGGAAAGAACCGCATTCCTTCAACTTATGAGAAGCCTTGGTTAGTTTGCTGAGTGTCGCAATGGCATGACTGTGCCAACCTGCCTTAGAATGTATAGTGTTGTTAGAGGGATAAGATCTGCATAGAACTGCTGATTACGGTGATCAGTACAGTTGAAAAACAAGAGATTATGAAGTAATTCACCTTTCAGGTCTTGTTTTACTCATATACAGCTTTTGATTGTGGCTACGGATAAAACATGACTTTTTAACCATTTACTGCTTACGGAAAGATGACTGACGTGAAGTCTGCAGTGAGGGTAACATAGATGAGCCCAAGATCAAAACATTATACACCATCACATGTACATTAATGGGCTCAATGCGTATGGTCTGGAAGAAAGGTGATGGAAGGGGTATCCGGTACAAGCACTTAGATGCTTAATAGGGTTAAGCAAAGTAGAATTACAGTATATTTCAAAGCAGGAGAAATGCTAGGGCAAGTAGTATAAAACAGGTGGGTCAGAGGTTTAAATATGACCAATGGAAGAACATTGTTTTCATTTACCCGAACTGGCTACTGGGAAAACTGGTGCGGAGGTGCAAAATAGTCGCTGGCCTTAAAGGGTTTAATCTACACTTAGTAACAGTCCTGCCTCTGGAAATAAGAATGCAGACCCACAAAATAAGAAAATGTAAGATTACAACAGGACACCTGCTTAGTTCTTTTGAAGGTGACTTGTCCGCTTCAGTACCATAGATGGTTTACATTGCTTTTTATCTATAATCTTTATTTGCCTCTTTCATTAGACATTTATTCTTGTAGTGCTTATTCACTAAACAGTATCTAACAAAGGTGTGTCTGCATTAAACAAATGCGTGCACATTACCTGGTTCACCTTGGCCATTTACTGGCTGCAAATATAAAAGTGAAAAACTCTGTACTGTACTTTAGGGCATAACTTTGGAATCAACATTCTTATGACAAGAATAGGTGCATCATCTTGTATAACTCTTGATTTTTTCCTTGGGGCTGCTATATAGAAACGGAACGCATTAATGTGGTGCCTACCTTTTAGAATGCATTTTATACACACCTTACACACAAGCCATGGGAAGGTATTTTGAAATTCCTGAGACAATTTTGTACGAGAAGCCCCAGTGCACTAGATGCCCCTTTATGGACAATGAGAATGGAGGGCTCAAGTCCGGGAATAGTTAGGGACAGAGGTATCAGAAGTGTGGCCACTCGCCCACCTTTCCGGGCGAGACACATGTGGGAGTTCAGCTGTATAACACCGCAAGTTGGCCAGAGATGTCCCCATCATCACTGCCTGCAAAATCGGGAAAATGCCCCAAAATCGAGACAGTCTGACTAAAACCAGGACACTTGGGATGTATGCATAATTCCATTCATGTGCACATAACATTCACAAAGGTGAGGTAGATAAGCATACCTGGGAACTTCTTCACTTCGGCTACCCGGAGGCTTCCCTTGTAGGACGTGGCCAGGACCGCCCACTGACGTCTGTGTGAGTTTCCAGATGGCGTGGGGGCGTTCCTGCTGACACCCCCCATTTAAAGGGGAAATGAGTGGGGAGCGGGGTGTGTCAAGACCCCGCGACCCGAGGGTTTGGGTGTTGAACCGGAAAAGCGGTGCTTCACCCAAAGATCTCCGGGTCAAACCCGGAGAGTTCCCAGGTATGTAGATAAGTAAGCCAATGGAGCACAGCTAGTAAAATGTGACAGTAGGAAAATTAGTATTTAAATAAAATGTCACTAAAAATGCTATTTTTTTTACTTTCCTAACAAGTTAGGTTAAGGTTCCACAAAGCTTCCGAATGTCAGCAAAAAGGAGGCATAAGCAAGATATTTTGTATATATATTTTGCTTTATCACCAGCTTTTTCCCCACAGATTAATCAGGAAGCTCAGTAACAGGTCCCTGTGCATAAAGGACACTGCTTACAAATGTAGCTGTCTAATCACATTTCATTTTCCACTTTTCTCTTATGACCTTATTTGCCCTTTTCAGGGGAAGGGGTGAGCAACGGTCCTGATTCTGAGCTGGAACGTTATGCAGACAGTATAAAGCAATAACCAGATTAGCAATGCCCCTAGTCAAAGCCAGAGGTTACATCAGGATTTCACTTTTCTGAAAACTGCAATGCCAATCATTTATATGTGTGGAAATATTGTTATCAAACTCATTAAACATTTTGTTATAACTTAACATTATTAGTCATGCTGAAAACAGTCCCCGCGCATTATTTTACATCTGAATTTTAACCTAAACTTGATTCTTAATACTGTCGATCTCATGACTTTTATGAAGTTTAAAGGGATATTCTAGCCATCTTATGTTCTTTAATGCATCTTTTAAATGTATGTCACCTTTGCGAATACATGGGGAGATTCTGCAGTACTCTGTCTGGGACATTTAACTGTAGCTTTGAAAGAGGGACTTCCAGGGTGGGACAGACAGAGCTCCCCGAGGTAGACCGCTATCCATAGCCATCTAACAGCTAATTTGCCTGGTATAGAGGTTGCCTTACTGATGCCCACAGAGTCTGAATAGAATGGAAGGGGCCTTATGAGGGATGCAGAGCAGGGCTAGGTCAGGGGGTCAAAGTTGAGTGGGGAGGAGGCGGAAGTGAGGGGGGTATATAAGGTTGGGGCATAGGGAGGTTCTGGGCTTTTTGTTGTGCCAGCTTACCCAGTGTTTTTTCCCACCCTCCCTCTTTATTTTCTGATGTTTCCTGTTATTATGGTGATTTGTGTTCTTGTTTACTAATTTTTCTTTGTTCTGTTTTAGGATTTTGTCACAGCCGGGGGGCGTTAGCTTGCCAGGTTGCCAGGGAGTGTTATGTGGTTATTGCCACTGGTGTTAAAGTGTCGGTGGGAGTTTCTTGTCTGGGCGTGTTGCTGGAACCTCGTGTGGAAGCGGGGCATCATGGGGCCCCGGTTGGTCCTGGCAAGCTTAGGGGTGTTCTGTTGTATTTGGGTCATTGCCGTGTTAATGCACCTTTTATGTTCACAGGTTGCGTGGCAATGACGTTAATAAATCGGCTGTGGCCTTTTCATCCCACATTTGGTTTCTGTGTTTTATTTGGGGGGGTTATTGGGGATGACATAGCCCGAGAGTCGAGGCTACCCCTGTCATGAGGATAGGCAGCTGGACGAGCCACAGTTGAGATCTGATGGCAGCTCTCCAGCACACGAATCCCGAGGACCGGATCTACAGAGCAGAGGGGAAGGCTTTTGCTGATACCAGCACCATCATGATGCTCACGTCCTTCCCTGCACGAGCCCAGGAGGCCCCCTTCTACCTTCTGGGAAAAGTCAGCAGGGCGGTAGCATGAACCACCAGGACAGATTCCGCGACAGCTCTTCAACTGCCTGGCTCAACAGGGGCTGCCATCTTGGGGGCTTTCCCTCTGCAGTCTTCCAGTCTCCCATTATGGCACAGGATCATGGCTGGGTCCCCCCTGCGGCCTGTGAGTAATTTTGTCTTCCTCAATTTGCATATTATGCCATCTAAGGCTCTGTGTCTCCATATTGTAACCTCTACTGTGTCTTGGAGCTCTACCAGCAAATAGAAAATATTTTTGGTGACTTCAGTTGCTTTATTCATATTGGGACTGAGTTTATCCTGAGTAACATCCATACAAAACCAATTTTTGTTTCTTTCATTGCTATTTTGCTGCTACCTGTAGAATTATTAACCAGGAACCTTTACATACACAGCCCACTAGAGACACTGGTTTATCCGGGGGAACATTTATGTAAACACGAAGATTTGCCTTTACTCCAAGTGCCGTTCACTGCACAGTGCCGCTGTTTTTTGGTGCAAAGTGCAGTGTAAATTGCTAACAATTGCTAGCAGCTAACATCAATCACACTCATATCATGCCCAGGCAGCCAGTACAATAACTTTATGTAATATATTTTTTTAAAAATTTCGGGCCCCAAAATCAAGGTGCGTCTTATACATGGGAGCATCTTATACTTGGGGAAATACAGAAACTGCAAACTTTGCAAGTAAATACCATAAACCCCTTCATGATAAAGTGGACAATTTAGGAAACCACAGCAGACCAAGTAATCCAAACCTTCTCAACTTTCCTGAATCAGTGACATTACACCAACTACTGAAAACCATGCAAAAATGCGCTAGATCTAGATAATCCTGACAGCTCATTATTAAATTAGCACGCAGGATGGGACAAGAGCTCAGAATGCCGAGTCCAAACCCAGACCAGTAATTTTTAAAGTCTTAAACCTGTACTATAAGAACAACATACTTACTGCATGCAAATCTAAAGGAGAGTTCACTTATGAAAATACTACTGTTTCAGGACTACGCCAAACAAGTGGCGGCTAAGAGTTCACACCAATATGTAAACATCTACTCAACGATTTACTCTTCTTTATCCAGCAAAACTATGGTTACTGGAATCTTACAAAGATGCCCATGGCAAGTTGAAGGAACTGCAGATCTAAGCTTTTGTTTTCTCATCCATGCGTGTATGTGTAAAACTGAGCTCCAATTGTTATTTCAGGGAACGTTCTGGTTTACTGTTATATAGTGTTAATGCTCTGACCTGTATGACACTATTGTCCTCTGGTGTTTTCCTGATCTCTCAACACTCTCCCAACCATACAATCTACACTTATTGATCCAGAGGGTAGATTTATTATCCTAGAGGTGCTTATTAAGAATCATAAATATCTGCTGGTTTATATTTATGCTCCTAATGATTCTTTCTACTCCACAAATTTTCTGATTAATTTGTCTCTAATTTTATATTAGGAGGCAACATTAATGCAGTACTAGACCGTCAGTTTTACAGTCAGGGACTGCAGACTCAGGACTCTAACTGACTACACATAGGGGCCAAGGCCCTTACATCTCTAAAGTCCAACAAGACTTAAATCATCAGATATCTGTTACATACGAGCTTTTATGTTTGTACGTGTTTATGTTAGATTGGTTATTATGGTGAAATGGTGAAAGGGAATTGGTTTTCTTTCTCTGTACTCTAGTTTCACATGGTATGTTGAATATATATTTCACTGCTGGTGCTTGGACATGAATATATCAATCATGACATGCAATTGAATGTCTGAAGCCCTAAAGCATTAAGAGGAGAAACAACAGAGGATGTAAAGTTACAACACTGTAATAAAAACTTCCTTTCATTGTATCCTGCTGGCTTTATTGGTCATTCTGATGTTTTAAGACATATGCAACTTTCCTCTAATAAAAGTAGCTTTAGTCATATAGCTGTACATTTGTCTGTGTTTATTCCAATAAGGACATATTATCTGGTATGTACTTAAAGAGACCAAACGACGTAAAAAGATGCATATAAATAACCATATTTCTGGGGGTGACAGGGCAAGAACTAGATGAGTAGTACTTTCGGCCCTCACACTTTTATATTTACAAGTAAGCAGAATAATCAAATAGGGGTCTAAGCTAAAGAGGAAGAAGTTGAATTCATTGGAACTACATACCTGGGAACTTTATGACACCAAGGGTAAAAAGCTTAAATGGGGGTGTGGTTAGAGAAGATGGGGACATTACCATTAATCTTTTTGAATTTGCTAATTCTGTTGCATTTTAGTGTTTTCTTTTACGGCAATCTTAAATTCCCATCATCTGCCATTTCTGTCACACCATTTTAAATAATACTGTTTTCTTTTACATAATAACCATAAATTAGATAGAACTGGGGAAGGCACTACAAATTGAAATTTTACATTTACTTTTAACTTGCTTAATACATAGACTGTATTTTGAATGCTATTTATTTTGCTCTGTAATAGCATTGAAATTAATTTCTGTGTATATTTAAACAATTGCTCATCGTAATGAAAATCACTTGGGCAGCCTCCAGAAATTTCCATACTACTTTTTTTTTGACATGTTCTTGTTGCCTACCTTTTCTCCATAGGCTGCTTCCAACATCATTGGCAGCTATGGGATTTATTGAACATAACACCTGGACATTTGTCACATTTTCTTTATTGATTAACACTGTTAAGCGTGGAACACATATAGAATTGTAGCAACCCCATAAGACTTTCTGAGCAACCGCATGGCCATTCATATCAAAGCATTTGATTTAAACTAATGAGCAACTTGAAGTGTGAACATGACATCTAACCGATCTGCACCAGGGTTCTGCAAACTATTTAGACAGAGCGTTAAAAGGAGTAGAATTGCTTCTTTCATTGTGCTCTCCTCACAGGAGCTGTTAGCAAACATTTTAACCCATTAGTTGCTGGACGATAGCTTTTTTTTTTTAATATCCATTAGCACTTGCAAGGTTAACAGATCTTCCCTTTTATTTGACCACATCCTCATTTGCTATGTGGATATTTTGGCCCTGGCTTCTGGTTTCATTTGCATATCAGTTATACTATTTTTGATCTGTTTTTACTGTGTGTGAACCTGTCAATGCATCACCATGCTGCCTCTGTAATACTCCACTTCCTCTCTCTGTTTTCTTGCGCTCATTACGTTCATCATTACACAGTGTGAATATGAGTCTGCTTTGTCTAATATCATCTTATTAAATAAAAGTCACACATGTAGCCGTCATCTTTATTAGACAAAGCAGTGCTAATTAAAATGTTTTCCATTAATCTGGTGTTAATCTAAGCAAATTATGTCCTGTCCACTAAAGGGCAGTGGGTGGAAATCTTCACAAAACTGACTAAAGTTCTCCAAAACAGCATTTTTGCAGCCCTTACAACTCATCCCAGTTCCTCACTGAAGGTGCAGACAGTATTCCATGAAGATTCAGACTGTAGTCACAAATATAGTTATGCATCTCTTATGACCTAAACAATGTGTTTGTTGAAGAACCATGACATTTGTCAGATGAAAAAATCCCTCTGTGTCTATTAATAATATAATACCTTTTATGTTGGAGCATTACTGATAACATTGTTAGAAATATTTGACTCCCAGTTTCTAAAGAATAATCATTATTATATATATATATATATTTTTTTTTTTTACATTTTATGTATGATAAGCAGGTCTGGGGTTGTCAGGTAGTTGCTATACCTCCAGATCCTACTTCATTATCTTATTATGGGAAGTAGAGGGTAGCTTCTATGGCCCAACAAACTAAAGGATCACACTGACAGGTAAAACCATCCACCAGGGCCATAACCCAGGTGCCATAAGTTGAGGGGAAGACTTGGGCTGGCTGGTGGCAATGCCCCTGCACCCACTTCAGCTTCCAGAAACTGATGTGGCATTCAATGCGTGGGTGGACTCCATAGTCTGCTCAAGGCACCTGAAGCTCTAGTTATGGCTCTGGCATTCAGCACAAGGGGTGGCAGGGGTCGCAAGGGCCCACTAGAGGCATGGCACCGCTGCACCCTCTGTAGTTAAGCCAGTGGTAACAGATAAAAAATGTATGTAATATCAGAATTTCATTTTCTTAATTTTGAATTAGATGTTTAATATTGTTCTTAAATGTAAATTTCAGATTAAGGTGCTGCAACTAGCAACTGTCTAAAAATCAATAAATATTTCATTATTAAATCATCCTATATGCCAATATTGGTGTGTATGGAGTTGTTGACTGATATAATATGCTGGCAATAGTATTTTACAATAACAGCTTACAGAGGGATACAGAAATATAATGGCATTTAATCAACTGAGTGACTCATCTATGCCAGTCCATCCTGTTTAGCAAAATGTTTGGAAGTATACATTATCTGCCTGCCTGCAATTCTTTCACATTGCCTTGTCTGAATGCTTATAGACATGTACCTTTTGCCACTGCTAAGTACTCAACTAGCAGCATAATTACAGGGGTTGCCATTGCAACTGAAGCAGGAGGATCTGTACCTACATCACCAGCAATGATATCACAACAGCTTTAATCCTGGCGAGAGTGCAGGGGGGACCAATTGGGTCACAGGTCTCAATGCTTCAACATGATACAGCCAAAGGTAAAGGTCCAAGGCCACCTTGCAGATAAAGGAGCATTGATACAATTTAAGACCATTCATTTCGGGGGGATTTCTGGCGATTCTTAGTCTGGTGCACCTATATTTTAGTAGTGTATTGTACTAGGCAAAAAAACATGAACTAAGAGGATATATTTTAATGTATAAATTCATATCGTTTGCCTACTTCCTTTCATTAAAAAAGGCTTTGATTTTAGTAACTCTTCTAGATTTTTACATTCTTTCTTCATCATGATTATTTGGATTGGATGATGATGTCTCAAAGCCATTTTAGACTGGAAGAACATTTGCAATAAATATTTATTAGGATCACTGAACATATGTTGTCAGGCTGCAGCCAGACTGTTGAAGGAAAAGAAGCCTGGAAAGTATAAGACGAGCATAAAAATTAGTCTTGAAGAAATTAAAGAAAAATTGCAGCAAATCTCATCTAAGAACACAAACACACTTTCTAATCAAACCTTCCATATAATATGTGAAATAATACTCACCATACCATGTGTGCACAGATGGGAAGCTATATCAATGGATAAGAATGTTTCATAATCAATCATTGGTCCTCTAAGATTAGTGAGACCTAATGGCAGGGGGCTCTGTGACATATACCCCCAGTGTTCTTTAAATATGACAAGATACGACTGGAGGACATAACTTTGTCCACAAATCTTGTGGACATGTCAATTTAACTTAGCAGAACCTTTTACAACTACTGTGTTCAAATGGGCAGCTGGGCCGAATGGGAAGTTAAGAATTCCATGTGTTAAATTCACACATTCTTGCACTCCCAATGCCTTCTCCCTTTGAAACTGTCAAGATTAACTCAGCAAAGTCTGTCATGCAGTTTGTAGTGTCAGATGATTAAGTGAGTAAATGCAGGGGGTTAAGCAGCCTTGCGGAGTTTCACATATGACGATTCTAGAAGGCACAAGAAGGCCCACCTGATCTTTCAGCTGGTATGCAAAAAAAGGACGTATCTGTATCTTAAGGATACTTGCCTTCTGTGCATCATCGTGGATAATGTATGGAATGTCTAGAATGGTCTGTCCTCGTGTAATTTCTACCAATCTTTGCAACCTCATACATACCACCAATGAGAGGTAAGACCCTTTCCAGTAAAGGTAGGATGGGATTTCATAGAACTGGAAAAGTAGTTGAGGGAACACATTAGTATAAGCGGGCACAGTCAGATGTCTTAACTTCTATGCATGGAAAAGTCTGTGACTTGGTTTTCTGGTGCACTGTTGTAATTTATCTATTTTTAATCTGAAAGGATGCCCAAAAACTAGGGGAACTGATATACCAAGAAGAAAGGTGGAAAAAGTGCATGTACCTTGCAGACCACACAATCTTAATCCAACTCTATGACTGGTAACATAAAGTCTTTTGCTTTGTCGTCAAAGGAAGGAGATGCTCACAGAGTGGGGGTCTATCTCATGGTGACAATTAAAACAAGCAGTAACTTTGCAAAATGAATATGCTGTTTGCAGGTGATTTCTTTCTTAAAACCACTTCCTTTACATTCACAACTGCCGGTCACCATAGCTTAGCCACCATCTGGCACACACGCATACTGTTTTGACCTAAATATTGTACCTAAACAATGTAAAGGCGGTCAGTAAAAGAAAGAAGATAAGGCAAGTTCAAGAGGAGGAAGGAGGAAGTAAGCAAAGTATAAATTACTTGAGAAATGCATCATAATATTATGATCCCTGTAGAAAGAAAAAAACAGTAATCATAGTTTAACTCCTAGGGCTGTAAGCATATTTGCAAGTAATAAAGTAAGTTAACAACTTTCTACTAACTGATACACAAGGTTCCAATGAAAATGAAAACTCAGTCTAACGCAGTATACCTTTGTCATAAAGCTTATCACATCCTCTTTATCCGACCCAAACAATCACATTTTCCCTGTTTTCCTGAAAGCCTTGCTCATGTAAGATATTCCTAAATTAGGTGGTGTACACATGTTGCCAAAACATGAGAATCCAAAGAGGGAAGCTACTGTATCTGGAACGGTTTAGTTTGAACCAATTCATGTTAGGTGCAAAAGAGTTTAGTCCTCGAGACCTGGATTTCTGCTAAAGTTGAGTTGAAATGAAATCATACAATTGACATATTAAACAAACGAGCAAATCATATTGCTCTAATTAGGGGTCAATGGTGTCTAATGATTTGTTTTACTGTTCACTTGTGCATTAATTCTTGTTATAATATTTATTGCAAATGTTATTTTCCCCCAATAGGTTTAATTTTGTGATTTTGATTCCTGGTTCATTAGATGAGGGGTGTGAGAACTAGTGTCACCATTCTCTTCATACATTGCATTTAACACATCCAGTACTCTGTTGCCAGAGAAGCATAAAGTGCAAATAGTTTTGTAGTTCATTACCCTTGTGAGTGATACAGTGATGTGAAATACATGGCACGTGCAATGATTATGCATATAACCTAAAGTTTGCTTCTGCATTCTGTCCTTTAAAAGCCACCTTTTGTCCACTCCGATTTAGTAGGGGTTTTTTTCTCTACCTATTATTATCTGCATTAGCATGTGCAGTTGTGTTTTAAGTGCTTTGTTTTTTAACTATACTGTACACATTACTATACCTCTTACTATAACAACCAACATTCTCTGTGTATATATTTCCGGGGGGCTTTTACATTTTATATCTTTGTGATTGCGGAAGGAAAGTGAAATTTCACACTAATATGAGCCATTTTACCAGTGGTTTCCCATGAAGGTGTAATAGCTGGGTATTGCATGAGAAAAATTGTACTTCGTAGAGCCAAGTCTTATTTTGTTAAAGACAATGGGTAGATTGGTTAAAATAATTATTAGAATACCAAAAGAAGTTGCAACGTGACAAATAAGTAAAGACTATCACTCTGCCATATGCAATTAAAACTCTAATGAGTTTTGTAAAAAGTCCATGCTGAATAAATACATCAGACTTTGAAGTAAAACTGTCATACAATACATATATATAATTATATATATATATATATATATGTGTATATATATATATATTATCTGCTTAATCGACACAGAACTAGCAGTATTACCAAAATCATAACTAGTATTGTAAAGTTTTATAACAGACATTGCATTCATCCCAACAGTTTGGTAAGCAGATGTACCATGCAGGGTGTTGTATTCGTCCTACAAACATACACTCTTGGTCAAGGTAGCGCTGGAGCTGGCTAGCAGTAGTTATAGCTTGCATGTGCACTGCCAAGCAAAATAAATGTGCACTGCCAGAAAAAATACAAATCAAGAGGTTGCAGTCTTTTTTAACAAAGTGGTGGAATTTCTTGTGAACATCAAAACAATAATCATATTAACAAAAATCAAAAAACAACATCTCAATATTCAGTCCACTCTATACAGGCAAGACTATATAACTCATATTGGTTTTCATTCCCTTCCAACAAAATTGCAAGGTACCAATATAGCATGGTGATCATCTAGAGCAGGGATCCCAAACCCGGCCCTCCAGCTGCTGCAGGACTACATCTCCCATACTCCTCAGCCAGCCCTTAGCTGAAGGAGCATTATGGGAGATGTAGTCCTGCAGCAGCTGGAGGGCCGAGTTTGGGGATCCCTGATCTAGAGTGATCTAGTACTTTTAGACAAAGTCATAGCTTGGAGCTTGTGTCTTCATCAATGTTTATGATGGTTAATTTACTAGTGTCAAATATCAACACCAAGTTTCAAAAGGTGAACAAGAATTTGTCAAATGCCCCTTAAAATGATTCGTGGCCCTGGCGAGTTACATCTAAGTAGCAAAACTGCCCTATTAAGTTAAATTCTTGAAAATCATGTTGCACTGGTGATTCTCAAGGAGGTTGTTATTGAAGTATTTTATTCATGCTACCAACTTCTTTGGCAGTATCTGAAAAATGCGGATTTTCACCACTAATAACTAGACGGAATAGGACACCACATATAAAAGATGGTTCCTTTACAAGGTTAATGTGTAAGCTGTATAAATAATTCAAACTGGATGAATAGTCAATAGTCAACCAACAGTTGATAGACCCCAGAAAGCAAACTTCTCTTTTGACATAGGGTGGATGGTCACAAGTCCAAAATATCAACCTAGGAAATTCATGAAAACCTTCATGGCAAACATTCTTTAAATCTATCGTGCTGATTTGTGACAGCAAATTGAAACGTAACTTAAATTAGAGATGCAATCAATAAGACAGGTTAGCGTTAAATTATATGAGCTTTTGGTGTTAGTTACTACAATATTATCTTATTCATTAATTGCGAGTCACAAAGCAGCTGCAATGCCCTCTGTGCAGCAGACAGGCAAGGTACATTCATTCTCATAGCCTTGCCTTCCTATAAAAATAAGTCTTGCCGTAGTGGTTTGGAGCCATGAACACCTGCACGCCTGTTTCCTGAATGCTACATGCACATTCACAATACTCATCTAAAATACAGCTGCTTTATCCCCAGCAAACAGATTTTTTTTTTAATAATGATTAGTCACACTGAAAAAAATCTATTTCTGACTTATGCAGGGGGGTTATTTATCGAAGCTTGCCAGCTGCAAAGCAGATGACATTAAAAAAAAACACCAGACTTGTGGCTGATTTAGTTTAGCCTTTGTTTAGGCCAAAGTGCATAAATTATGTGACCATATCCCCAATGAATTATAAAAGCACTTTCTTTTTCTTCAAACATACCATTTTTGGCCATATAGTATAACGGAATGCCCAATATTTATGCCTTTGATGCAGTCCGGTCCCAATTAGATAGGGCTCGCCAAACTAGGGGTACTTTGATGTAGTGAGAGGCTAAGCAATATATGGTTATATATAGTGTGTGGGAACCCCCAATATTTATGTTGTTATAAATTATTATAGCTTTTTAGGTTGTGCTCTTCCCTTTCAGTATATTTTTTACCATTTATACTTAACTGACACAGGTAGATAGAGAAAGAATAAAATTATTAGCCTACAAATGATTGTAAGCTTTTTTAGACCAAAGGACACACAGCCATCTGTGGATAACACCGTTCTTCCTAAAGAGCTTTCAGTGTGTTATATAGTGAGTATTTTAACCATGTACTACAGTTATCTTAGAAGTCAGAAATAGTGGTTATTAAATCTTAACATACTACTACAAGCCCATCTTGGTTCCATTTGAGTGTTTACACTTTGAGGGACCAGAAAATATGATTCTGGTTCGTTGTTCCTATACAAACGCTCTGGGACCTTCTACTGCAAGAACACGTGGATTGGTCCAGCATAATATAAAGTGATACTGGGAGTCTGAAACACCTCCCTAATTCCATAGATTTGTAAAAATATATAGGATACATGGCCGCATTTATAGGATACAATTTCCCTTTATAAAGAGAACAAACAACATAAAATCAGTTTCCCAGGAACCGTTGCAGGTTATTGGCACATACAATCTTGGCTCTTGACACTACCCAATCACTTACAAAATATAACGTTCTGCCTATGCATTCAGTACAGTGGTGATTGATGGAATTCAAGTATTGAACAAGCTGCCAGTGTTTATAGTTACAGGTATGTTTTGAGTTACCAGGGGGAGCAACTGGACTCAATATGTGGATGATTGCCAACTTAGAGGTGAGTACATTGGAGCATCAGAAGAGTAATTAAAATTATGATTCTGTAAATATTACAGCTTTAATTCTCTAATCAGCTGTAACCATGACATCAACAAACAAAATTGATTCCAGTATGTAGTAGAACTGAATGTAAAATATTTAATTTAAATCCTTGGGCGGATAGCGTATGCTCTCCAGACTTGGCATTTTCTACCCCGTCTCCTATACCTTGGCCATACGCAGAAAGAGGAGACCATTGAGTCAGCATATCCTCTTTTACCCTGTAGTTCTTTCCAGATGAGCTTGTAATAGTTTATTATGGAAATGTGAATGACATAAGCAGTCGCAGGTTACGTGAAAGACAGACAATGTATCTGCCTACAGAGTGACCAGCAATATATAATCAGCCCCGTCCACAAGATACATTTAATGCATACTACTAAAACACAAATGTTTCTGAGCAACAACCTATTTCTAAATGAGTCTTGTGAAAGATGTTGTAAGCCTAAAAAGTTTGCATTACAGTGGTATGCATTAAAGATATTTTGTGGGCACGCTGAAAAGTAGTGCGTGATGCTGCTCATTTCTAAATACAAGTAAGGAGGTGTTTCAGCAGCACAGTATGGTGCACATAGCACCTGGTAAGAAGCTTACTGAAAGAGTGAGTTTTCTTATCTATTACCGACAGAGTACGGGCTGTCAAACCCCAGCACTCGAGGGCCAAAACCAAGCCAAGATTTTATGATATGCCAGCTTAATCACTAGCAGCTCATTCATTCTTGGAGTTCGACACACCTGCTATAGAGGCACTTTTTCAAAAGATCTTCATGATATGAGCCGATGTACCATATACTTCCCATACACACTAATGCACACACAGTAACATTCTTACACACAAACATACTAACATATTTAAACACAGTAACAAACTAACTCTCAGCTCTCCGAGAGAGGTCCAGCGGTATGCATGGCCTGATATAAATAAAGCAAAGCTTTACTTGATATTAAAGAATTATTACTAGGAAGGCTTGAGACATTGAGCAGTACAACAAATGATGTTTATAATACTGAATTTAGGTACAAAGGTATTAGATTCAGCAGTGCACAAGGAACAATACCTTTAAATTACCTAGGTTATACCGGTATTACCTATTTTTGGAAGGGGTTTAATCCCTAACTGAAGAAATAATAATATGTAAAAAGACATAAAAAGAGTGCAAAATATAATATATTAATTTTTCTGCATTTTTTTGTTTGCCAGCAAAAGTCAAACCAATAAATTGGAAATTATTTTGAAATACACTTTCATACTTTCATATACTGTAACTTGCTGACACTTTTTATTACAACGCAGCATCAATTGTCAAGAGATATGAATGAGCAATTAGTGAAGAGACAAGATCCTGCTCCAGCTCATTATCTCTGTAGTAATGAAGCTGCTGTTACCCGGGAGTATCTGCACCAACCTTGGAGGACCTCAACATTTTTGCACTGAAGAAGTGCATATGACGTTCAATCAACATATTTATACAGCTGCATAGAGAGGTGGGTGAGCCTGTTTGAGCCAGATCCGACCCCCGGCTCTGCTTGTTGATCTATGCTTGAGCTGAGCCTACCTTGTGTTATGTGTAAGAAAAGTCCCAGCTTGTTTACATATAGAGGCAGGAGCTGACCAACTTATTATAGTGCAAAAAGGGTGCACACTAGCAATAGCTTGCACTACTCTACGCTTCATGAGTCTGATCGAGCCAACCATTGGCCCTGACCAGATTCTGGCCTGCCCAAGTATTATATATGCACCTACGTACACAAACACATAATATAGACAGACACAAACATAATATAGACACACACATATATATATATATATACCGTAATTTATTGTTTTATATATCATATTCTGCAGTGCTGCACAATGGGTAGACAGGACATAACAAGTAGTATATAACATAATAATTTGACAAAAACAACAGGTGAAGAGGGCCCTGCTCAAGCGAGCTTATATATATATATATATATATATATTAATAAATATTATATATACACTGTATATATACTTTACATGGCTATCTTATTTACATGGCTATATTATTACCTCTTGGTTTTATGTCTCTCTGTTTGTCTATCTATCTTTTTTTATAGAACAAATAGTGATCGCATCTGAAGAGCTTTATAATAAAGTTTCCAGACTTGCTTAATAAATCTGATTCTCTGATTAATGAAAAAAACAAGTCAAGCAGTTTGGATTACCCTGGGACAGTCTCTGTGGATTATCTTTGGAGATTTGACATCACTGAGATAAATGGAAAGTTTTCTGCTTATGTTGCATCACATCTGTGTGTTTGTCTTAGTAACAAAGCCATACAGAACACTGGGCACCCTACCTGTACTGTGAGTGTACAGTATTTTGCAGTGTTGACTTGAGTGAATGACAAAAGCATTCCGTCTGTCCAAAATAGATAAACCAAGATAAATTCATCCACAGTATATCAATTAGAGACACTAAGAAAGAATCAGTTCTATTAATTGTTATACTATTTTGAATAAGCAAAATACTTTCATATTTAATGGCTTTGTTTCTGTTTTCCAACATGTTATTTTGGTGATATATAGATTACTCACTTTAATTGTTAATATAATGGCTTCTAATTACCTTTTTACGGTATCTAAGGACAATTGCCAAATATTCTATGACTTGCAGTGGGTTGGAACATTTATCTTACCAACCTATATACACATTTTAAGAAGGGGATAATGTTAACTCGTGAGACAATGGAGGTAGGTAGATAGATAGTGTTGATACAGGAATGGCAGGAAGTGGTGATAAGGGATTAATAATATAAGGCAGAATATCGATGGTTTTTTAAGATGACAGGGAGATTTTTGATATAGCTGAATTGTTATGAATGCTGAATTAAAGGTAAAATAGAGGAGTTGAACTGGAATATATAAAAATTGAGTCAAATGTCCTCATTGCCTTATCAGCAAGACAAAAAATCATTGAGATCAAATGTTCCTTAAAGACATAGTAAAACTTCATAACACGTTTTATTACAACTTTTAATAATAATCCAAACAGATATCTGTAAAAAATATAATTGTGTTAGTCATGTCCAAACTCATCTTCTTTCTGATGACACACCACTCTGGTTGCAATTCCAGTAAGGTACCTAGATGATTAAAGGATCAAATAAATTAACATACAGCCGCAAGATGGTCAACTATAATTGAATACCGATTAGTAGTACAAAATAACACTCCTGCAAAATTCAAAGATTAATGGTGCAATCATTTCAAAGGCAAAAAAGCAAGGAAGGCCCGAGCAAAGCTGGTAAACAGTATATGGTCTATATGGTGATAGCAGGAACCAAAAAAGTTGTCCCTCTAAATGTCTAATTTGAGAGAGAATACATTAGATTGACTTATACCAGTATATATTATCCATCAACATCTCTAATTAGGATCCGCAAGGTGCATTCCAATGGAGTCACGGATCACTGCTCCCAGTCCACTTGAATTATGTGTGGGACATGATTAGTGTCCCTTCATTAATGGTGTAAGTGAGCTAAATTGACTAAATTATTCCTAGTTGAACAGAAAAAAAAACACAATCCCTGGTAATATTGGAGTTGGATCATGAATAAATTAACACCTCACCAGATAATACTAAAACTTAAATTTTAATTATAGATAAACACATGGAAGAAAGAACCACACAAATAGGAATGAACCATGTAATTGGCACTAGTCTTATTGTATAGATATTTTGTCTCTAATGAGAGAAATATGGCTATAAATATCAAAGAATGAAAACGTAATTGGAACGGAGCATTCCCTATGGGCTCAGAATCTGATGTTCATAATGGTGGGGGTATCCGTTGCGGCGGCACCTGACTGCCAGGTTTCGATGCGAATTTTCTGGGAGAAGTATTGGGTGAGATGCCTAAACTGTTTGGGCTCATTTTCATTTAAATAGCCCACTCTTTCAAATAATTGGTCAATTCTAGAAGCCTCTCCTCCCTTCAGTTGACTAGCTACCTGTTGTCTAGTTATGAGGATCCACTTCTATTCATCGATCTTCATCACTATTCCTATAAATCCTAGCCAAACGTGATGGAGTAAGTTAACACCTGAATGCTATTTTCTTGTGTAATCCCAATGGTTTCCTCAGCTTTCCTCAACTCTGTGTCAATCCCATCTGTCTCCTAAGTTTTTGAGCACATACCTGAGCAGTCTCAAAAGATCTAAATCTACTCAGTTACCCAATAAAGGCATCAACTTGACTCTACTCGTCTCCTTAAATTCATATCTTTGCTATATTTGAAATATAGTGTGGATATGGACACCCTATGTTTAACATAGGTATGTTTTATATCTTGATCTGACCTAGCTTTTATTGCTAGAGGTTCTGGCGCTATTGTGTACAGCTTTGTCTGGTGCAGTTTTAATATGAAAAGGGAGGGAGAGGAACCTAGCATGGGGGTCTGAGCCATCTAACACCATAATTGATAGGAGGAAAGAAAGCCAAATCCGGGCAATATTTTCCATAGGTAAGACCAGTTTCATCTATCAAAGGCTTTTTCTGTATCAAAGGAGATCAGAAGGCAAGATCTTTGAGTATCTGCAATTTCATTTATATTTTTTCTTGTATTGTCTCAGGGCTGGTGGCTGGTGTGAGCTCTTAAATTCTCTGCAGGGATACAGCCCTTCTTACAAAATGAATTAAATATACCTAATAAGTGAGGAGGGAGAAGTGAGGCAAATGTTTTGTAATACTGATTAGCACTGATCAACTTCTTCACTCCGGCTACTCGGGGCCTTCCCTTGCGGGACGCGGCCAGAACTGCCCACTGACGTCCCGGTGCCTGCTGACGTTGCATACCCGGAGAGTTTCCAGGTATGCCGATTAGACAGAAGCTGCCTGTGTTTTACGTTGCTGTATGGCAACTTTTATTTCATATAAAATAAATAGAGGTTCCAATTACTCTTTTATTACTTCTGGCGATGTGGGAAACTTTAATGAACTGTAAAAATAATCCATTGCAGGTAAAGAGGTTGAGGAATAGTTGGGTCATGGTCTAACTTATAAAGGAAGGCATAAAAGCTTGCAAGTTCATTTGCACTTTTCTAAAGTTTTAATACCTTTGACCCTGAATTACTGATTACAAATTGGGGTCTGGTTGCTGCTGATCTAAGTCACCATTTAAGGGCCAACATAGTGTCAGCCTTCTTTCATTTTGTTTAAGGTATCTGCGCATGAATTCAGTTTTCTAAAGTTAGATCCCAATATTATTGCATTTTGTGTTTTTGTTTTCTTATTTAATTTAAGTAATTAAGTAAATTTGCAAAATACATTTTGTCCTTATGCAGCTGATGTACACCTTATAAACATAGAATAGTCATAAAAAGGGTTTTTGTGACGCTTGAGACCCTTTCATTGCCAGTTGGGTATTCATGAGAATTACGTCTCTTTCATCAACTGGTTAATGTTGGTTACACTGCTGGCAATACAGACCTATACAGTTCTCTATCATTAAAGGAAATAACAATTTTCTTTAATTTTGTTTCCCCTTGAGCTCTCTAGTTCTCACATTTATAGTTCTCTCGGGTCTTATTGATATAATTAAGGAATGTAAACAGTCTGCATCCTAAGCCATCTGTTTCTTTACTACTATAAACCATTACAAAAACACTACCGTCATGAGGATTGTCCTGTTTGTAGTGGTCTGCATTACATTTATAGGCTGTTCTCTCTGAGTTGTCATTCTTTCCACTCTAGTGGGGACATACTTAGACTGTCAGCACTGGCCCTCCATGTAATTGGTCCATTTCATTTAGGAAGGCAGAGTCTACTTTGCATTACATTATATTTTTAATGCTTACTGAAATTAATGCATAAAGCTTAAAAGACTGTATTGCGTCATCTAGCAGTCCCTATCATGAGCCACAGCAAGGAACATAGAGCCACCAATTTTCCGTATGTCCTGAGCAGTGAATATGATGTAAGGATGGTGTTTGGTAATTTGCTACCTGCCTATAATATGACCCTATGAGATCATAAACTGATATTGTTCATTTATCTGTAGACCTTTTGTCCATCATGCATGGCCCCTGCAGTAAACTAAAACGAATAAGCACTGGAATCTCATTATTTAAAGCGTATTTCATTCAGGCTGGTCACATTGGTTGCTGGGAATAATATTTACCCAGAAGTCTGCACAAATTATGCAATTATGCAAGGTTATGTGACCCTGCAGTGAAAGTGAGGCTGTTTGCACAGAGAAAGCTGCTTTTGAGGTAAGGGGGTGAGGGAAAGAAGGAGTGACTGAGTGAGGGAAAGGGAGTATGTATCACTGTATGTATGTATGTTATAATGAGAATGTATATAAAAGTGTGTGTTAACATGAGATTTGCATGTGTATACGAGCATAGATGGGAATGTGTAGGTGGTTGTGCATAATCATGAAAGTGTGTGTGTAAGCGTTTGTTTGCAAGCATGAATAATTTTCTGAGTGTGTTATCATGGATGCGTATTATCATGGATGTGTATGTGTAAGTGTGTGTTAGCATGAATGTGTATGTGAAAGTTGCATGTGTAACTTTGTGTACGTGTGTGTACATATTTGTGTGCCAGCGTGTGTGCCTGGCCCTATGCAATCATCATCTTGCTGCAGTACGATGAACCATTTAGGTTGTTTACATGTATAATATTGAGTGGCTAGTAACATTTTTTTGACTTCTGAGCCAAGCCTTGTACCCTTGTACTCAGGAAACTAACAAACTCAAGTTACAGTTGAAATTATGCTCATTTTAGTGGAATACAAGCAGGGGTGGGCTGGGCGGCAATTGCCCCCCAGGTCACCCTGAATCTACAATAAGTGGCCGATTCAGCCACGCCAGGGCCGTCTTTAATGCCCGCAGCATCCGTGGTGGGCCAGCCGGACTGGCAGGCACACCGAGATGCCATTGCAGAGTCTTAAAGCGGTGGTAAGACAAACTGGCCGCTTTCAAATCATTAAGCGGCCAGCATGCCTGCACAGTGCCGCCCAGTGTCCTATTCCATGTGACTCCGCTCCCTTGAGCGACACGTCACATCGTCAATGTGATGGGCCGCTCAAGGGAGCAAAGAGACACGGAACAGTTCCTGGTGACAGCTAGAAGAGCACGTTGGAGGACAGCAGCAGGAAAGGATGGCACCAAAAACGTAAGTACCGTATTTGCTCGATTATAAGACGACCCCCCAAAATCTGAATATTAACTTAGGAAAAAAAAGAAAAAGCCTGAATATAAGACGACCCTAAAGGAAAAAAGTTTTACTATTTGAGGTCTGATTAGAAGACGACCCCGATTAGAAGACGAGGGGTATTTTTCAGAGCATATGCTCTGAAAAAAACCTCGTCTTATAATCGAGCAAATACGGTATTAAAAAAATAAAAAAATAGTTGGGGTAATAGGCGGAAGGGGAGCCATATTCAAACGGGGGGCTGTATTGGGACAACAATTAAATACAAAAGTACACAACAGGGTGGTTGGGGCACCACATAAATCAAGACACAAAGGTGGGGGTGGGTGGCTGGGTTCAATATACATGGGTCATTAAC